>OU015745.1:85256947-85288298 GCA_907169655.1 Acomys percivali
AGCCCATGGTGCACTGGGGTGTGGCAGGTGGTCCCAGCCCATGGTGCACTGGGGTGTGGCAGGTGGTCCCAGCCCTTGGTGTGCTGGGGTATGGCAGGTGGTCCCAGCCCATGGTGTGCTGGGGTGTGGGTGGTGGCCCCAGGCCATGGTGTGATGGGGTGTGGCAGGTGGTCCCAGCCCATGGTGCCCTGGAGTGTGGCAGGTGGTCCCAGCCCATGGGGCGCTGGGGTGTGGGAGGTGATCCCAGCTCATGGTGTGCTGGGGTGTGGCAGGTGGTCCCAGCCCATGGTGTGCTGGGGTCTGGCAGGTGGTCCCAGCCCATGATGTGCTGGGGTATAGCAGGTGGTCCCAGCCCGTGGTGTGCTGGGGTGTGGGTGGTGGCCCCAGACCATGGTGTGCTGGGGTGTGGGAGGTGGTCCCAGCCCATGGTGCGCTGGTGTGTGGCAGGTGGTCCCAGCCAATGGTGCATTGAGGTGTGGCAGATGGTCCCAGCCCATAGTGTGCTGGGGTGTGGGAGGTGGTCCTAGCCCTTGGTGTGCTAGGGTGTGGGAGGTGGCCCCAGCCCATAGTGTGCTGTGGTGTGGGAGATGGTCCCATGCCATGGTGCACTGGGGTGTGGCAGGTGGCCCCAGGCCATGGTGTGCTGGGGTGTGGCAAGTGGCCCCATCATCATGTTGAGATTGGTGGTGGCAGCAAATGAGGTAGGGGACTGTCTGATTTGCAGAAGGTGCCAGAGAGTAAAGGAACTGTCCTGAGGTAATGGCCTGGTTGGACTTGTGAAGCGCTCTCTCTCTCTCTCTCTCTCTCTCTCTCTCTCTCTCTCTCTGTCTCAAGCCTGCATCTGGGTGGAGACAGGTGGGTTTAAGAGGAATATAGGTGCTGCAGTCCTGAACATAGCAGTAGGCAGAGCTTGCTAGCCATGCTGAGAGAGCAAAGCTGGCAGGCTTGATTTGAACGTGGGGATGATGAAGAGACAAGAGGTGTCTTTCGGTCCTGCATAGCCAGTGTCCACAACTGCAAAAGCAAGATGAGGGGTGAGAAGACATGGAGGTGCTCATGGGACACTGTGGGGGAGGGCGGTGTCCAGAGGGGGGGTAAGCAGTTAGGTCCAGGGAGGATGGAGACAGCTGCTACAGAGGTTGGCTAGAGTGCCTGAAGGCTAAAGGCATAGATAATTTAGAAAGCTGGTGGTCAAAAGATCTAACATTACAGAGGCTCCCTGAGGCCTGAGTATCTTGCGTCCTCCTCTAGTTCTGGGGTACCATTCAAGTGGAACCCTGTGGAAGAGCCAGTCTGTGTTGTTGATCTTAGAGCCCCTTGACAGGCCAGGAAAAGAGGGGAGCTCCCTGCTCACAGCCGCTGAGTGGGGGTACCTGTGCTATGCGGCTGACCAAAATTTGCCAGGCTGAAAAATGTCACCATCTCTGGGAAGGGCCTGTTCCGCGTGGCTGTTTGTTTGTTAGGGAGCCTGTCACTGGTGTCACCTCAGCAGTTCTGTGCTGTGTTCTCCAGGAACAGCCTGTGTGTTGTGGACCCACTGAGCATCTCTGTTTAATAATTAGCAAGGATAGTTGGTGCTCCTGGACCACTAAGAAAAGGCAGGTTGGGTCCCAGTGGGATGATTGCCAGCCACACAGCCTGTCATTCTTCCTCCTAGCAGCCTCCCAGGGCAGCTAGGGTGTTACACACTTGGAGGTAGGAAAATAGCAGCAACACCAAAAAGCCCCCAGAGTCATAGCTTTGGGACTTGTGATTGACAGATGGGAGCACAGCTGGGATCCATAGCCACTGCTCTGCCACGCATCATATCCCGCCTCAACCATGCTGCAGTTTGCGGGGGAAAGATTTGGAATGTTCAGGTTCCGAGCCAGAAAATAAAAGTCAGACAGCATTTGCATGCCTGCTTCTCGCCACTCTTTCCCATCATCTCAGTCTACTCCTCCAGCCGAGCAGTGCTGACTTTGACCTCCAGATGGCGCCCTGCCAGACCGTCCCAGCAGCCGTGTTTAACTTCCCACCCAGACAGGATAAGGACAGGTGTGCTAGTCAGGCACACGCCTTTAATCCCAACACTTGGGAGGCAGAGGCAGGCGTATCTCTGTGAGTTTGAGGCTAGCCTGGTCTACAAAGAGAGTCCAGGACAGCCAAGGCTACACAGAGAAACCCTGTCTCAAAAAACAAAACAAAAAAAGGACAGGTGTGTTCCTATCTTGGGCACATTTTGATACTGATTTTCATTCTGGCTCCATAGAACAGTCTGGAAGCCAGCCTCAGGCACTGAGGTAAAGGGGACTCTCTGCTTACAGTGCCCTGACGTCTTCCAGTTGTCCCACCTACCCTGCTTTGTAGGACTCCAAGGGACTGGACGTCTGGAGCTTTGGCCAGCTCAACCCACTCCAGAAAAACCTGTTCACACATGCTGAGAGGCTGTGGGTGTGGCCTGACCCTGGAATCATTGTTTACCAATCAGTAAGCATTTATTGAGTCCCTGCTGTATACTTGGGACTATGCTTGGTGCCTGGAGGGCTCTGACCTGTGAGGAGGAGCTTGGAGCTGGACACCAACCTCGTGACAGTTATGCTGTGGGCGGGAAATACCTCACACTGAGCACGTCTCTTGGTCTGGGACGGGGAAGACTATTTACCCAGATCTTTGCCTCTCCGGAGAAGTGTGACTTGGGTGTGAACCAGGTCCTGTGTGGGCCTCAGTTTGTCCATCTGTGAAATGGAAAAGTACGTCTAGCCATCCCTTGCCTGGTCTAGACCTCACCACTGGCACCTGTGGCAAGGGGCCACAGGAATGGGAGGTACTAGAAGGAGAAGGGACGAGCCTGGCTACAGGTCCACGGCAGAGGTGAAGGATAGAGGCTGAGGCAGGGAGACCTGGAGGGGTCTTCTCTGATGGCACGATGCTGAGGTAAAAGAGGACGCGAGCTAATACAGGAGGAAACAGAACTGACTCTTCGCCACAGGAAAGAAAACCGACAGCTATGTGGGGCTAAGCGTGGGGGTTTGTCCTCAGACCTGGGTCCAAGTCGCACCTCTCTCACCGGGTCCCTGGTGACACTGAGCACAGACCAGCCACTCGAAGCTTCAGGTGCCTCATTCGGCTATGCACTGGATTAGCCACATACTGTGTGAGTTAGTCATGAGGGCCAGATAACATCAACAAGTGGCGCTTTGGGACCTGGTAGCTGTCATTCTGAGCATCAGCCACCTTCCCAGTCCCGGGTGACGCAGTGGATGGGAGGAGTGAATGCGATCCCCCCAAATGGAGAACAGAACAGACCTGGGGACTCAGTGTGTCCCTTGGGCTTAGGGTGAGCTAGCACTATGGCGCTCAGATGGGAGGGGCTGGGAGAGCAGCTGCCTTCCAGGCTGGCGGGGAGCGCTGTTGGAGTTGGTTTAGGACACTGGCCGGCTGGGGATTCTGGGGAGCTCCTGGGTCGACCCCTGCTACTTGTCAAGTCAGCAGGCCTATCATGCAGTGTACTTTCACAGGTCACATTTAATTAATCTTTATTGGATAGTGGTGCCGGGTAAAATTGTTCTTTTTAGGTAGAGCACGCACGCAGGCATTTTATAGGTCAAGTGATACTGTCCCACGGGAATCAAACGCGGTGCCGATGGAAAATTCTATGAACATGAGGTAGAAGAGGAGACCGTCCCAACATTCAGGAGAGCAGGGAATGGAGATGGGGGCAGGGCCATGGAAGAACAGGTGACCAGCGGATAAAGGCTGGAGTCCAGAGTAGCGTCATGGGGTAGAGAGGGCAGGGTGGCCTCGATCTTGCTGGGTTTTTCCTTTGATGAGTATGAAGTGTCCTTCCTCGCCTCTTTTGATTAAGTTTGGCTGACAGTCTATTTTATTAGCTACTGGAATGGTTCCTCCAGGTTTCTCCTTGGTAGGATAGTCTCGCGGGAGCTCGGTTTAAAGAAGATTCGTTCTCTCTTTCTTTCGAGACAGTGTTTCTGTGTCGCCCAGGCTGTCCTGGAAGTCACTCTGTAGACCAGGCTGGCTTCAATCAAACTCAGAGATCTGCCTGCCTCTGCCTCCCGGGTGCTGGGATTACAGGTGTGTGCTTTGCCACCACGGTGGCTTGAAGAAGGCTTGTTAGGACATGGGGATGTTGTGTTTGTAGGCCTTCACCATGGATTGAGCGCCTAATGTAGACAGTTGAAAGGCGGCTTCTGGGGCAGGGGAGACGTTGTAGTTGCATAAAACAAGAAGAACAGACAGCTGTGGTTGGGGGGGCGGGGCTGGGGCTGGGGCCTAAGACTCTTAAGCCATGGCTGCTAGAGAGGCTTCAGGCTCTGGGAAGCCAAAAGATAGACCTGGGAGCTGTGGAGTTTTCTCAGATGCCTCGGGTTGTGCGGGATGTGCCTCAGGGTCACAACTTCAGCATGATGAGCTGCAGGCAGGAAGCCCCAGCAGGCAGGAGGCGGCAGGAGGGCGCTCTTTGGACACTTAGTTGAACCAGCAATTTCTTCTCCTTAATAAATGCCCTTAATTCCCCATAATTGAAGGAGAAGGCACCAGAGGTCAGCTGACCAAGCTTTAATTTGGGCAAGACGGAAGGAAAGCAACTTGGAGGCCAATTATTTGGTCACTTACACACTCATTCCCATGATGCCCTGGGAGAGTGAGGCTTGGGCCTCACAGGCAGTGAGCAGTCACTGTGTCTGCTGAAGGCCCTGCAAGGAGCTTTGGGCTTTTAGTGGCAGGAGATCAAAGACAGAGGATCTCCACAACAAAGACTCAGGACCCCACTCTGCCCTGAGGCTCTGGCCCATCCACTTTTTACACCCCCCAAAAAAAAAACTCAAAACAGGCCCTGGGGGGAAAAAAAAAAAGAAAGAAAAAAGACTATATTCCTTTGGCTCAGGTTCAGCTCTGCCTCTGACTTAATGATGAGACTTAAAAATCTGTCTTTTCCCTTGACAGCTTTGGTTTCCCTTCCTGCAAAAATAGTTTACAGACAAAATAAACTCTAAGAACTTTCCAGAACCAACACTGTCTGAGGCTACAAAAGCCAGCTGTCCCTTAGTGGCTCTTGTGTAAAACAGTCAATTGCAGAATGCTGGGAGAATAGGCATCCTCTCAGAGCCTGGAGGAAGAGAGGACTGGCAAATAGGCTACAGAGTTGGGGTGGGGGGCAGTGTTAAATATGTGACCACCAGCAAACAGCCACATGCTCAGAGAAGAACAGTATTGTTAAGAGTCCCGAGGCAGAATGGGGTGGGGCAGGGCCTGGTCATGAACAAGGCTTGCCAGCAGAGCCCATAACTTAATGGGTGACCTTGGCAGTTCGTGCCCTTCTGTGAACTTGGCTTGGAAAACTCCCGAGGTTTCCTTGGCTGCTGGCAAAGGAGGGACAGCAGAAACAGCAGCAGAGTCGAGTGAGTAGGGCGAGGGGTGTAGACTTGAGGTCATAAGGAGAGGGAGATGCCTACCTTCGTGACTTCTCTCTTGCCGTGACAAGCACCATGACCATTGGGAGGGAAGGGTTTGTTTGCCGTATAAACTTCAACGTCACAGTTCATCACTGAATGAAGTCAGGGCAGGAACTCAAAACAGGAACCTAGAGGGAAGAGCAGGATCAGAAGATGTGGAGGAGTGCTGCTTACTGGCTTGCTCTACGTGGCATGCTCAATTTTCTTTCTTATGAACCCCAGAACCACCTGGCAAGCCATTGTATCATCCAGGGAAGTCTGGGCCCTTCCTAATAGAAAACACCCTATAGACTTGCCTACAAGCTGACCTTATGGAGGCATTTTTTCCCCCAATTAATATTACCTCTTTTCAGAATTGTTTAGGTTTGTGTCTCGTTGACAAAAAACAACCAGTACAGTGTTGGAGTGATGGAAGACACAGGCTCAGTGATGAAGGGCTGAGAATTGATTCAGCCAGTGGTGACACGAAGCCTGCATATTCTACGGCAGGGACATTCTATGCGCGTGGCCAGGGTGTTGGGTCTCTCTCACCTTTAATTCTTTGGTTAACTCTAGAAATGTTTTCTGAGAGCCTTGTGCAAGAGGCTGGGTAGCCATCGAGAAAGAGATCAAAATAGAGGGCCAGCAGCAGGCTGGTGGCTGGCATTGGAGCCCACATGGTGACAAGCTGTGTCCTCTCTTGTCCAGGAATGTGGGGCCTGGTTAACAACGCAGGCATCTCCACCTTTGGGGAGGTGGAGTTCACCAGCATGGAGACGTATAAGGAGGTGGCCGAAGTGAACCTCTGGGGAACAGTGCGCACCACAAAAGCCTTCCTCCCCCTTCTCCGAAGGGCCAAAGGTGAGTTGGGAAGACTGTACCTGCCAACATGCATAATAATAGCGAGTCTCAGAGCCATGGTAGGCTTGGGAATGGTGGTAGGCTGAAGCGCACGGCCAGGTAGGGGAGAGGGGTCTGGAGCTCTCAGAAGTGGAGCGGATGAGCTGGGCCTGCTGGCATATGTCTGTACACCCACACGGGAGACTGAGGCAGGAAGATCTTAAGGTTAAGGTCCATCTGAGCTAATAGTGAGACTCTGTCTTAAAAGCGCGCGCGCGTGCGCGCGCGCGCACACACACACACACACACACATACAAAGCTTTGGCTGTCCTGGACTTGATGTGGCGCACGCCTTTAATCCCAGCACTGGGGAGGCAGAGGCAGGTGGATCTCTGTGAGTTCGAGACCCACCTGGTCTACAAAATGAATCCTGAACAGCCAGGGCTACACAGAGAGAAGCCCTGTCTCAAACCGCACCCTACACCCCACCCCCGCCAACACACACACACACACACACACACACACACACACACACACACACACGCACACGCACACGCACGCACACACACACACACACACATGCAGGGCAGTGGTCTGTGTACTTACTTAGGCCTTGGGGACCGCAGCAGCTTCCTCTCTAAGAATCATTCTGGGGACGAGGTGACCTGTGCTCCAGATATGTCTGTGTGCTGTTAAACACATTTTAGCTTTAAAAAAAAATGAGACATTGTTCTGTTCAGTCCAAACACGAGACAAGAAATTTGGAGGACTGACAGACTGCCCGAATCATATAAGATAGCCAACTATGATCAAAACAGCCTTGAAAGTCATAAGGTCCAGATTTTCTCCCTGGAACAGCAAGCTGCTGTGACAACAGGGACCCGATCCCCAGACCTGGCACAGGGTCTTGGCGGCACAGGAATGAACAGAGTGCTGCAGCCTGTAGTCTTTAATAGGCAGTTCAGCTTTTCAGTGACTTCACGCTCAGCAGTGTATGTTTCTTCCTGGGGACACACCTTAGACAGGCTGGTCTCAGGTCAGCCTGGGCTGAATTCCAGCTATGGCCAGAATAGGAGAAGTTGTGATGGGCCCCTGCACTCCCAGGCTGGGCCCGTGACAGAACACTTTTGAAGCCCCCATCCTCTCTATGCCTGAGTCAGTCAATGCCACCTCATGTCCAACTTTGAAATCAGCCTTGGAAAACATGTCCCTGCCTCTCCCCCTCACCCCCCAACTTCCCTCCTGGCCCTCTGCCTCCCCTGCTTCCTTCATCCCGCCATCCTGCCCCTGGCCCAGCCCACTTCTTTCCAGATCTGGTATTGGGATGAGCCCACCAACCCAAGTCCTCCTCTGTTCTGGGGGCATTCTAGACCCCCTTTTACCAGCCTCGTCCTGTGCCCTCTGGCTTCTGCCCTCTATCTCTGTCCCTGGCCATGGCAGCGGTCAGTACCCACCTGGACTCAGCGTCCTCCTTCTCTGTGCCTCTGACTGAGGAAGCTGAACTTTAACTTCCCCAAGAGGAAGGAGGAGGAGGAGGAGGAGGAGGAGGAGGAGGAGGAGGAGGAGGATTTGGTTTGTGTTTTTCCCTGACCAGCATCAGCCTTTGCTTAGGATGAACATACAGGTCACATGGCCATAACCACACCATTACCCACATGCTCTCATGCTCCCAGTGTGTGTGTACACCACACTATTATCACCAGGCAGGCTGTAGCAGGTTATCAGTTAGCTGTGTGCTGCCTATTTCACTTCCCCACCCTCACCCCTACCCTGCCCTGGTCACACAGGTTTGTTTCCCCTACCCTCCTCCTGCCTGGCACAGCAGAGGCCTTGAGAAACATAACACTGACTAGCTAGCTGGGTGGTCCAAAAAGGTTCCCCGTGCCTCTGGGTGCTTCTAAAGCTGCCCCTGCTGAGCCCAGGGCAATGCTACCTGAGCAGACATTTGCTGTCTTCTTCTATAGGCCGTGTGGTTAACATCAGCAGCATGATGGGCCGCATGGCCAACCCAGCCCGCTCGCCTTACTGCATCACCAAGTTTGGGGTAGAGGCTTTCTCCGACTGCCTGCGCTATGAGATGCACCCTCTGGGTGTGAAGGTCAGTGTGGTGGAGCCTGGCAACTTCATCGCTGCCACCAGTCTCTATAGCCCTGAGCGGTTCCAGGCCATTGCCAAGAAGATGTGGGACGAGCTGCCTGAGATCGTCCGCAAAGACTATGGCAGGAAATACTTTGATGAGAAGATCGCCAAGATGAAGACCTACTGTGACAGCGGCTCCACGGACACATCCCCTGTCATCGATGCTGTCACACATGCCCTGACCGCTGCCACCCCTTATACCCGCTACCATCCCATGGACTACTACTGGTGGCTGCGAATGCAGATCATGACCCATTTTCCAGGCGCCATCTCTGACATGATCTATATACACTGAAGAGCTAAGGGGCCCCTGTGGCCTCGGCCGGGGCACCTGGTGGGAGGGAGAAGGATTAGGGTAGGGAGTTGATACAGTTACCTTTTAATTAAACATTGTGGATTATGCACTGTCTTAGGAAGACCTATTTTAGCATTAACCTTTACTTGTTTAACACGGTGAATGGTTTGGGCATTCACAAACATGGGGGCACAGGTAGGGGTGGCCCTAGACCTCAGGGCCAACATGGTACACCTATCTATCTTGAGTTGATTTTATACATGGATTTGTGGATAGTATATATTAAAAGCAGATTATTAGAATAGAATACAAAAATCATATTTAAGCCAAAACATCCATTCAAAGTATTTAGCTCATTTGATCCTTAAGCCTCGTGAGTAAAAAGAACAGATTTTTTTTTTCCTTGTGTGCATGAAAGAATTTTCAGGTTACAGAGGCCGTACAAAATACCTCTTTCATTGTGTCCAAGGCATCCCACTCGCACTCTGTCATGGCCGTAAAAGCTCAACACTATTAGTGTTCCAGGGACACTTTGGACCCATCAGTCCAGGAACCCTGTGACCAACTCTGTGTCTTCTCTTGAGCCAATCAGTCACACCAGGTGCCACTGTGTTTCTCTGCACACCCGTGGCACTGTGCTATTGGTGGCCTGAAGCCAGTGACTCTCAGCTGGCTCGGGGTGGGAGATCTAGAGATTTCCAGCTGAGGTTTCAACACTCTTTTTAAAGACTCAGGTTAACCCTGGGTGGAGATGCTCTCTCGCCAAGAGTGCAATTTGATTTCACCTAGGACAGGATTTGTGCAGACCCAAGTGTCTGCAGACCCAATGGTGCCAAGGCTGGGGCACTGAGACACTTCCTCAGCAATGGGTCTAGATGCCTGTTTGTCTTGTGTGCTCATGTGGTGCTCTGGAGACACACACCTGCTCCACAGGAGTTCAAGGTGGTCACCTCTCCTCTCTACTGTGAACTTCTTTTTAATTAAGCTGAGCCACTGCTAGGCAGCCTGTTCTTGCCAATCAAGGAACCTTTGAATTTGAAGGCTGCTTGTACCTGAAGTTGCCCAGGGTCTGTGTATTTGGACCCGAACCAGATTCCAACGTGTTCCAGGTGGCAGCAAGCCTTGGGCAGGGTGTTCAGTGCCAGCTTTACGCATCTAAACAATCATTTGTGCCTCTTGTTGCAAAGTCTAGGCCTGCCACTAGAGGGAGCTCTGCCTCCTCGCCTAGAGCCTGCTGGGCGCCGGAGTTTTCAGTCACACAAGCTTGAGGTCTTTCCAAGAGTGTTTGACCACCTACTTGGATGCTTCCTGGGAACAAAGAGAGGAACGAAGCCCCCTTGGAAACTGATCCCACACTCCTAGCAGCTGTCTAGCCTGAACCTGGAGCCTGGAGAAAGCAAAAGAATCTGGGCAGCTACAACAGGCTGCAGGGTGCAGACAGTGCCAAGGCAAAGAGTCTCACAGAGAGTGATTTCAGCCAGCCTTTTGGGCTTTTTGACCGCTCTGGATTCAAACGGGGGGGGGGGGGGGGGGGGGCGGGCGCCCTGTTCTAGCTCCTTGTCTTCAGGGCAAGGAAGATAGTGCCTGAGAGGGAAGCAAACATGGAGGCATGGCCCCAGGGATCACAGTGTTTACCTACAGCGGGGTGGTTTTGTACTGCAGAACCAGCCTCCAGCTGGAGCCTTTCTGGGGCGTTTTGTTTTGTTTTTAACATCTTGGGAGAATGTGTTTTCATGCTTAATAAAGAGATTGCTTGTAACACTTGGAGAGTGGCTTGGAGTTACACTCGTGCAGCCGTCCATCACTGAGGACTGGGAGGGGTTGGACATGACACATACTTGAGCCCTGAGTAGCAACAAACTGCATGCCAGAGAATCCACATTGGGCTCTGTAGCTGCAAAAGAGGACCGCCGGGTCAGGCTGTTATGACTTATTTTTATTTGTGATTCTGCCGACTATCTTGCTGGCCCTGATTTTTAATCTTTTTTTTTTTCTAGTAACTGAAAAGCCCAAGGTTGCCAGGCGTGGCAGCACACTCGTTTAATCCCAGTACTTTGTAGGCAGAGGCAGGCAGATCTCCGTGAATTTGAGGTCCGTCTGGTCTACATAGTGAGTTCCAAGCTAGCCTGGACAGTAAGACCCTGTCTATGAAAAGAAAAAGAAAAAAAAAAAAAAAGAGCCCAAGATACTGTCTCTTCAAATGATCTCAATGTTAATTTAAACCTCCCACTTAAACCCTTACATGTTGCAACTATCTACCTGCTTGGACACAGGAACTACCTTTGATCTTTACGAGACAGCTGAGGTCAGCAGATCACAGGTTGTACCCATTTTATAGGTCATGTAACTGAGGCCCAAAAGAGGACAGCGACTCAGCCAGCATCAGTGGGTGGGGGCAGAAGGCTCCAGAGTTAATGTGAGCAGGTAGTTTGTATTTCATTGCTTAATCCACCAATGGCATGTTGTTATAACTGACCAGTATAGCCAGGAGCATTCTTTGTCTTACTGGCTCCTACTCCTTCCCTGTGGCCTTTGAGTCAGGGTCTGGCAATGCACACTGGCTGCCACCTGGTTGCACCCTTGAGTCTCAGTTGGTTCCACTGGCAAGATGAAGCAAAGCACTGAGGACAAACCTTTGAGAAGGGTGGCAGGGGAGGTAGGGTGGGGGGGTGGAGGAGGGGGTGGAGTGGGGGTGGGGGTGTCACAGGGTGAGGTGGGTGGAGGGCTAGGGGAACAGCTCAGGCTGGATTTAGCCTGGGCCTAAGGGCTTCAGTTGGGACCTCTGGCAGCTGCAGCCATCCTTTGATGGCTGGAAATGGACATGATGCTTATGTTTGATAAGCCATATTTTCTGAGCTTAATATTGCACCCCAAGGCCATGAGGCTGTGGTGAGCAGGTGACAGGACAGCCTGGCTCAGCTTGTGACAAGCTGCTAGGGCTCTGGCCCTGCCACCTATCTTATGGAAGGAGTCTTGAGACTCCCGCTGTGAGGTCTGCTCACTTCCTGCTTTGCAAATCCGGGAGCACTCTCCTGGGACAGGTGAGCAGGCCAGACTCTCCCAGCTTGGAGAACCGGGGAACAGCAGCAGCATTGGACACATTTCCCCAGCAAGTTACACCTCCCCTCACATGATCCTCCCAGCTGCCCTGACAGGTAGGGAGGGTGTGGCCAAGATCTAGTTTACAGATATGAAAACAGGCTTTCCCTGAGTCTCTTGTCACATCACGTGAGGGACAGAGCTGACTAGCCAAGCCTGAGCTCACCTCCAGCCCAGAGGCAGTGATGCGTGAAGAGCAAGGCAGATGGTACCAGGATCTAAAATAAGGAGGGGGAAAAAAATACCTCGATTATGTAACAAGTGAGAGGAATCTTTAATCTCGAGCACAGTCACAGTCACAGTGCATGGCCACACAAAGCAGCTCTCCCCTCCCACCCCCTTTGGCATTCTGAGCATGGCTCCCTGGGAGACCGTGTTGTGGCACGCAGCCTGCTAGTGTAGAGGCTATACTATGCCCATCGGGCATTTCAGAGGACAGATTTTTTTTTTTTTAGAAACACTTGGGCCCACACCTCCAGGGGCTGGAGAGGCACGGGAATAGAGCTTGGGACGGTTAGTCTCAGTTTTACTCAAAGAGCTTGAACAAAGAGAGACAGGAAGCGCTTGCACACGCCGTCACAGCGGAGTTGTCCTCCATTCATCTTCCGTGGTGAGCAGGTTATGAGTGGTGGGGGAACAGTCTGCCCATTCGGCAGATAAGGAGCCAGAGCCTCAGGGAGGCGGCATGATTGATGGGAGATCATAGCCAGAAAGGGAGAAGGCCAAGACAAACCCAGCATTCTAGTTTCTGTCTCTAGGAAGCCTCCTAGTCCTCAGTCTCCCCAACAGGACCCTAGATATGAGCTAGACTTAATGATGGAAATATGGACAAGGTGGTACCATTAAGTGCAATGTTTTTTTTTTCAATTTATTCACTTTGCATCCTGATTGCAGCCCCCTCCCTCATCTCCTCCCAATCCCATCCTCCCTCCATCATCCTCCCCTTGCCCCCTTCCTTGGTCACCAGAAAGTGGGAGCCCTCCTTCCCTATTATCTGACCCCAGCCTATCAAGTCTCATCTGGACTGCCTGCATCCTCTTCCTCAGTGACCTGGCAAGGCCGCCCCACCAGGGGGAAGTGATCAACAAGTAGGCACCAGAGTCCATGTCAGAAGTAGCCCCTACTCTCCATGTTATGGGACCCACAAGGTGCTGCCTATCGACTACATCTGAGCAGAGGGTCTAGAGCCTCACCACGCGTGGTCCTTGCTTTGTGAATCAGTCTCTGCAGCCCTGGCCCCAGACGTAATAAGGCCATAGTTTTTGTTGTTTTGTTTTGTTTTTTGTTTTTTGTTTTGTTTTGGTTTTTTGTTTTTCGAGACAGAGTTTCTCTGTGTAGCCTTGGCTGTCCTGGACTCACTTTGTAGGCCAGGCTGGCCTCAAACTCACAGCGATCCGCCTGCCTCTGCCTCCCGAGTGCTGGGATTAAAGGCGTGCACCAGAAGGCAGAGTGGGAAAGAGACGCATCCATTGCCATGTCCAAGGTATCGCTGAGTAGCCCTGGTCCTGATGGGAGGGCTGTGAAAGCAGGGGCAGGAAAAATTCCCAGGTGGGCCTCAGGGTCACTGATATGCATCAGAAAGAAGAAAAGGAGGGAGGGAGGGGAAGAGGGAGAGGGAGGGAGAGAGAGAAAGGGAGAGGGGGAGAGAGTGAGAGAGAGAGAGAGAGAGAGAGAGAGAGAGAGAGAGAGAGAGAGAGAGAGAGAGAGAGAATGAATGAGAATCCCAGAGATGCTGCAGCCCAGAATACTCCCTGCTGTTCTCAGTGAGATTTAATTACTCGCTCACATGTCAGGCTACTCTGCCTTATCAAATTAGAGGTGAACTTAATTACTGCCCCTGGATAATCACATGGAGCTGCTCAGAGTTAGAGCGGACTGGCTGCCTTTCTCAGTTTCCGCTGAAGACGGACCAGGGCTGTTGGCTCTGTGGCGGCGTCCCCTTCCCTCCTTTTGTTCTGCTCTGCAGAAAAGTTTTGGTTCAGAATGTCTGGTCAATGTTGCGCCAAAGGGATGCAGGACCTGCCGTAAGAAATGGAGACCTGCCTGATCTTGCCTGATCTCGGGAGCTAAGCACAGTCGGACTGTGTTAGCACTTGGGAAGAAAACCAAAGACGGAAGCCAGGCTCTGTGCTGCGTAGCTGCAGTCCTAGCAGAAAGGTATCAGGAGTTCAAGGCCAGCCTGGGCTACAAAGCAAGACATCCCCACCCCAGCAAGGGAAGAAAAGACCAGGCATGATGCTACCCAAGAAAACACAAGAGTTATGGAGACAGAGGTTATCTTCCAGGAAAGAGGGTAAAGAGCAAGTCCCACCCTGCCTCTTCTCAAACACTCAGGGGGATGGGAAGAATTAAGAGCTACCTGTCATCAGACTACAGGAGACCGTGGGTGAGATTTTATTCCCAGACTAAGGAGTTCCTAGTCATGTGGGCTGAGGTGGTGGTGAGGTGGGGTGGGTAGACTGAACCACTTTAGGAACTCTTTGATGCTCGAGACAGCCAGGTTGCTACAATGCCACCAAGAGTGTGGAAGTATCTGGGGAGGAGAGGGCAGATCAGGCCGAGGAGACCACAGATGCTCCCCCTGAGAGGCTGGGTTTCCAGAGGGCCCAGCCTGTCTGGCCAAGGGCTGGAACTTGGGGAGATAGCATCTTTGAAAGAAAAGAGCAATAGAGAGTCTTGAAGAATTACAAGACCATCAATAATTAGAAGCAGATGAGATACCCAAGGGTTGTTTGGTTTAAGTAGGATCTCAAAAGCCATCTGGCCCCTGGGTCCAAGGCTAATTGCGTACAGATCTCCCAGGAAATGGGTTCAAACAACAGAGAAACAAACCAAACCAAAAAATAACAGAGTCATGGTCAGGGATGTGGCTTGGTGGTTGAGCACTTGCCTGACGTTCAAGAAACCCTGGATCCCACAGCAGTACCACAAAGCACAAAGAGATAAGCAAACACCTAGAGTCAGTAGGTAGAGTGGGCCCAGGACTTCAGTTCTTCAAGGTAGCTCCAAAGCACAGCTAGAAGGCAAAGGCTGGGAAAGAAAGGGGGGCTGTGGTGTGTCACTGCAGTGCGTTTGGATGGGATGGGGGTGACATTCAAACCCAAACCTTGTCTGCCCTTTGTGTGCTGGAGACTTCTCTCATGCTCGAGGGCAGCCCAAAGCTACAAAACTGCCTATTCTCTGGAATATCCCTGGGGTTTGGCAGTGCTGGAACAGAGTGTGGACTTCCATCTTAGTTATTGCTCTGTTTACCATAACCAAGGCCACTGTTATAAAGGAAAACATTTACCTGAAGCCTCTCTTGCAGTTTTAGAGAGCTCCTTCATGGTTGTTATGGTGGAAAGCAGCCGGGCATGGCGCTGCAACAGTAGCTGAGAGCTTTGCATACCGATCTGCAGGCAGCAGGCAGAGAGGGCGACACCAGGTCTGCTGTGGGCTTTGGAAATGTCAGAGCCCACCCTCAGTGACACACCTCCTTCAACAAGGCCACACCTCCTTTTAAAAAAAGTTTTATTTAATTAACTTATTCAGATTACATCTCAACTGTTATCCCATACCTTGTATCCTCCCATTCCTCCCTCCCTCCCGTTTTCACCCTATTCCCCTCCCCTATGTCTGTGACCGAGGGGGGACCTCCTCCCCCACTATGTGGTCAAAGGCTATCAAGTCTCATCTTCATATCCTGCTTATTCTTTCTCTGAGTGCCACCAGGCCTCCTCACCACAGAGAAGTGGTCAAATATGGGGCACCAGAGTTCATGTCAGTCTCTGGATCCTTCTATTTCCCCATCTCTCATACTTCTCTCACCTAGAGTCCCAAAAGGATGTCCTCAGACCATCCCAATCTCCTGGTAAGTGAAGACTTTCATGGGACATGCCTCTTGGGCTAGTGACCAATTGTAAGTGAGTATATGTCATCTGAGTCTTTCTGCTTCTGGGTTAACTCATTCAGTATGATCATTTCTAGTTTCCTCCATTTCTCCACAAATTTTGGAATTTCCTTGTTTTTTATAGCTGAGCAGTATTCCATAGCGTAAATATACCACAGATTTTTTTTTTTTAATTCATTCTTTGACTAAGGGGCATTTAGGTTGATTCCAAGTTCTGGCTATTATGAATAGGACAGCTATGAACACGGTTGAGCATATGTCCTTGTTGTGTTATGGAGCATCTTCTGGGTATATTCCAAGGAGTGGAATAGCTGGGTCTTGAGGAAGCCCCATTCCCAGCTTTCTGAGATACCACCAGATAGATTTCCAAAGTGGTTGTACTAGTTTGCATTCCCACCAGCAATGAAGGAGTGTTCCTCTTTCTCCACATCCTCACCAGCATGTGGTGTCACTTGATTTTTGATCTTAGCCATTCTGATAGGTGTAAGATGGAATCTCAGTCATTTTGATTTGCGTTTCTCTGATGACTAAAGATGTTGAGCATTTCTTTAAGTGTTTCTCCGCCATTCGATATTCCTCTGTTGAGAATTCTTTGTTTAGTTCTGAGCACCATTTCTTAATAGGCGGATTGACCAACGGAATCGAATCGACAACCCAGAAATGAATCCACACACATATGGGCACTTGATTTTTGACAAAGAGGCCAAATCTATTCAATGGAAAATGCCTGGAACACATTGGCACAGGTGACAACTTCTTGAACAGAACACCAACAGCCCAAGCCTTAGTGTCAACAATCAATAAATGGGACCTCATGAGGCTGAGAAGCTTCGTTAAGGCAAAGACACTGTCAACAGAACAAAGCAACAGCCCACAGACTGGGAAAAGATCTTCACCGACCCTACATCCTACAGAGATCTAATATCCAAAATATATAAAGAACTCAAGAAAAGGCCACACCTCCTAATCCTTCCCAAACAGTTCTACCATCTAGGGACCAAAGCATTCAGATGTGTGAGTCTATGGGAGCCATTCCCAGTTAAACTTCCACATCTCTGAAAGGAAGGGATGTGGTACCTTGTCACCTGCCGCCTGGGTTTGAAACTAAGGGCTCGATGAGAACTTGTCTGTAGGCTTCTCAGAACCACAACTGAACGCCCAAAAAACTCCTGCATGTTTTCTTGGTGTGTGAACTTCCTAGGTGAGCAGCAGCAACAACAACAACCAAGGAGAGAGGGGAGGAGAGAGCATTTTGCTCCTCAGGGCCAGGTGGTCCAGGTTCCAGCCCCGTCTCTGCCAAAAGCTCATCCACCCATCAGCGACTCCACAAGCCATGAGCCTCCCTGTCAACCTCTGATTTTCAGTTCTACAGGTTTTGGGGAGTCAGACAAACCGGAGGCGAATTGTCTTCCCTGCCTGGCACTTGCTGAGGTGATGTGAGACCTTAGTAGGGTTTGCTGTGGCAAAACACCATGACCGAAAAACAAGTTGGGGAGGAAAGGATTTGTCTGGCTTATACTCCCACATTGTAGTCTTGACTGAAGGAACTCAGGACAGGAACTCAAACAGGGTGGAAACCGATGTCAGGAGCTGATGCAGAGGCCATGGAGGGGTGCTGCTTACTGGCTTGCTCCACATGGCTTGCTCAGCCTGCTTTCTTATAGAACTCAGGGCCCACCAGCTCAAGGTGACACCACCCACCATGGGCTGGGCCTTCCCCCCATCAATCACTGATTTTTAAAATGTTCTACAGGCTTGCCAGACGGAAGCATTTTCTTAACTGAGGTCCCCTTCTTTCAGATAACTTTAGCTTGTGTCAGGTTGACCTAAAACTAGCCAGCACCAGTGACTGAGGAAAAGATAAAGTCTTGGGTGCCTCTTGGCTCTTTTTTTTTCTCTTGTGTATGCTGTGCAAACATTCAATTACCCGGCAGCCAGCTCACACAGAATCCCCAAAAATCTTTCTGGCTTGGGGCTCATGCAAGGGCTTGTGTCCATGGCTGGGAACCAGCTGGAGGCTTCTGTGAGAATGGGCAGTCTCTCATTTAGCCGCTACCACCATCTGGCTGCCAGGGCTCTCAGGAGCCATGAAGGAAGCCTGGGACCTAGACAGCCAGAAGAAACTTGCAGAGGTTCGATTTCGCCTCACCCACTTGGTTTTTCAGCTAGCGTGGTTTTTTTCCCCATGCCTCAAGAAACACCCTGTCATTTCCTCATGACATCTCATTTCCAATGAAGCCTCCTCCTGAGATTCAACAACGTCATAAACTGTTCCCATTTCCGACCCCCCCCATCCCCACAGGGGGCCTGTCCTGAGGGTGTGTAAATGAGCCCCATTCCGAAGCAGCCTCTGCCTTGTCTCTGAGGCAAGTGTTCCCTGGCCCCCTCGCTGAGGGGGATGACCTGGCTTTGAAGTGTGTTTTCTCATTTGTCTTAGGCACTGATTTATTGTGTGACTTTGGTCACATTCCATCTGTCCCCTCTCTGACCTTTGTTTTCCTGTGCACACAATAAATCAGTGGCTCTTTTGTGATTGCTCAGATGCGCCTGATAAGAAGTTCATTTATGTTGAAGAAAGGGCTCCACTTTAAAAAGAAGATGGAGGGGAGGAGGGGAGGAGGAGGAGGAAGAGAAGGAAAGGAGGAGGAGGGGAGGAGGAGGAGGAGGAGGAGGGGAGGAGGAGGAGCTGTTTAAAAACCATTGGCCTAGCCTAAATGGCTTCACAACTGTGTCTGAATTCTTATGAGCCTACTAAAACTCATCTTAACGTTCAGCCACCACAATGTCTCCCCCTCCCCGCCCCCAGTCTGATGACTCTTGGCTTTTCAGTCTGCACCTGAGGGAGGGGGAAGGGGAACCATGGGCATCTTCCTTGTAACAGCGTGCCAGCGAGGGGTTAAGTCACTCCTCAGAGCTCCCCTGCCTCCTGGAGTTGGAGCCATTTCTGCTACTTCCTCCCATTGCTTTTGCAGGCCTCCCATGTCCTGACACATAAGAGAAGTTGTTAAGGAACTTGCAGAGAGTAATGAGCCCCTGCTCCCCCTGCCCACCCCCACCAGCCCCCCACCCCCACCAGCCCCCGACCCCCTCCCCTGCTCATTCAACACAGCTAACAGCCTGGAGGACTGGGCAGGAACTATTCTCCCCACTTTACAGACAAAAGAACCTACTCAAAGAGATGAAAGGACTTGGGCCGGGTTTTAGCACATGTTTTTGACAGAGTGGTACCCAGCTAAGGCCCTAGCAACCTCTGTGGCCAAGACAAGAGCGCATACCCATCTTTAGTTCTGGTATTCTCCAAGGCATTCTTACAGTAAAAGGAATGTCCTGTTCTAGTTTGCTTTGTATTGATGAAATAAACACCATGACCAAAAACAACCTAGGAAGAGAATGGTTTATTTTGCTTCCACTTACACAGCACAGTTCTATCACTGAAGGAAGATTTACAGCAGGAATTAAAGACAGGACTCTGGAGGCAGGAACTGAACCCGAGGCTATGGAGGAATGCTATTTATTGGCTTGCTCCTTGTGGCTTGCACAGTCTGGGTTTTTTTGTTTGTTTGTTTGTTTGTTTTTTGTTTTTACTTTTGGTTTTTGTTTTGTTTTTATTTGATTTGTTTGTTTATTTATTGTTTTATGGACAATGTTTTCTCACTGTGTGGCTCTGGCTATCCTGGCACCAGGTTGGCATTGAACTCACAGAAATCTGCCCACTGTGCTTCCCAAATGCTGGGAATAAAGGTGTGTACCACTATGCCAGCCTCAGCCTTCTGAGGCCAAAGAATGGCACTGTTCATTGTGGGCTGGGCCCTCTCACATCAATCATTAATAATAACAACAATAACAATGATAATAACAATAATAATTCTAATGAATAAAAATTAAGATGCCAGGCAACATATATGATATGGAGAAGTTTATTATAGCATGGGAGAGCTGGAAAGTGGGTGGGGCATCCTGGAGAGAAAGAGAGACAGAGATAGAGACAACAAGAGAGGAAGAGAAGTCAAAGAGGAACAAGGGGGTAGAGAGAGAGAGGTGGGTTTGCTCTTTCTGTAATCTTGGAGAGGGACACACCTCGTGGCAGGCAGGTAATGATGTCATAGGTTGCTAGGCAGACTAGAGGTAGTTTGCTATCAATGATGATGATGTCGATGATGATGATGATGATGATGATGATGATGATGATGTGCCGCAGACGTGTGCCCACAAGCCAATCTGATTGAGGAAATTTCTCAATTGTGGGTCCTTCTTTCCAGGTAAATGCTAGTTTGTATCACGTTAACAACAACAACAAATATCAACCAGCACAGATAACAAAAAGTCACATTGTGGCTTGGGAGCAAAATACCCCCTGTGACTCCTGGGCACACCAGACCCTCAGGAGTAACAGGAGTCCAAGAAGGCTGAGTTAGCGTCTGGCCAAGCAACTGCTTCTCTGCTGAGGCTGAGGCAGGCAGGGCAGTCCTTAGTCAGGAAAATACTCCTTTTGAAGTCTCAGCTTTCCCTTCAGTGAGATGTGGTGAAGGATGAAAAGCCCTTATTCTTGAAAAACACCTATTAGGCTCACCAGGGAATGTGCGTAAACTCTACATCCTGGGGCCTCACCCCAGGCCCAGGGATCAGCTCTGGGGGTTGAGAAACCACCGTGGGAACCACGTTGGGAAGGTTTTCCCTGTGGCCCATTGATGTCTGAGACCACAAGGCAAGAGACAAGATGGCCCGAGTGTCTTTCCTGCTCTGTCATTCTCTCTGAGGCCTCAGGAAGCATGGCGGGCGCACTCTGACTCCCATGATTTCCTCTCGGGCTCCGTGCCTTAGTGTACATCCCTGGAGGTGGGAAACCGCTCAAACAGATCACAGTGTGCAACTCCTTTAGGAAAAGCACTAGTACCGGGAGGCACAAGGCCACGAACCGAGCCCTCGGTTGGGATGAATTCGGTGACCTACGACACATCCCAACAAAAGGGTGGTTTATCTAGTGGGGCCACCACACAGACATACTTGCAAACTTCAACTGCCAAACACACTTTCCTCTTCTCATTTCGACGGAGACCCTAACTTCCAGGATTCCAGAGTGGTCACCCGTGGGTATTTGCATGCCTGGCGCTCCTGTGTCTGGTACCCATATGCCTGAGACCAGCTTAGCCACGTGGAATCGGCTGCCGCTCCCGCCTTCCCCGCAGCCCCCAACCCCCCATTAAGCAGCAGGAACCAATTCTGGTTGACCTAAGCAGAGAAGGAAGTAATTTATTGGAGAACATTGGGTAGCCTTAGGACTAATGATTAGGGAACCAGACAGTTCTGGGTGCCCTCCTGTCATGGGGATTCCCCAAAAGTAAAGCAGTGGGTCTGTCTGGCAAAGCGATAAGTGTCTGCTCACATGGAGGGAATCTACATCCCAGAGGAATGTTGGCAGATTTTGGGATGGCGGATGCCAAGAACCGCATTTTCTGGCTTTTCTAGAGTAGTTCCCACTGTGTCCATGTCTCATCTGAGACCCTCTCGAGCTTTCTGGATGGAGCCAGTGGGTGTGTTAGAGTCTGCCACTAATTGCAGACCACGCTTAACCCCTGCACCCCTCCTCTGCTCTCACACTGACAGTCCATCCCATATTTCCCTAGTCCATTCAAGGGGGCACTTGGCATTCAAACCATCCACCGGAAGTGCATTTCATTCCTCTCGTCACTTTCCTCCCTCGTTCTTGTGGCTGACAAGTTCTTTAGCAGATATCTACTACCTACCATGTATCACTGGGTATGCCAGGTGCCAAGGGATGGGGAAACACCTTCCTAGGGCTTAGAGTATGGTACAGGACACAGCATCAGTCAAGGAATTAGACAACTGTCTCATTTGCTGACTGTGATTGACACTATGGAGGGAAATATTTAAAAATAAATTATTGAGCAATTTAGATAGGGGGACCTGGTAGGGTCTAAAAGGATTCCTTGGAAAGTTGGCGTTTAGGTTAAAACATGAAATGTGAGCAAGAGTAAAAGGGAGGAGGAAGGGAGGAAAGAAGGAAGGAGGGATGAAGGAGGAAGAGAGGGAGAAAAGGCAGGTTCTGGGGAGATGCAGCAGTACGTGATTGGATTCTGAGGCAGGATGGAGCTAATTCCTCCAAGAAATCCAGGAGGCAGGGCTGTCGGAGTTTCTGACATGGGCTTCACAGGAATTATGTAATGTGGTCACGGCCTAGACGTCCGGACTGCTGGGCCCACAGCATAGCTTTTAACTTTTACCAAAGAGCAGCGAGGGACTGTTGACAGCAGCACTTTGAGGAAGAGCTGGGGTCTGCAGGTAGACGAGAGCTAGTGAGGAGCCCAGGTGAGAGATGACAGTGCTTGCTTGGACTAACAGCTAGCAGTCAAATCACGGACCCAGAAAGCAGATTCGAAACATATTTAGGAAGTGAAATTGGCAGAATTTGAGAACAAGGGAAAACAAGCATCTCAGATGACTGAGGTTTGTCCCTTGGGCAACCATGTGGATGGAATTAGAGGAACTCTCAATGCTTATTCCTTATGTTTCCCCATGGAGCGACTCTTAGTAAGTAACACCCGTGAGCTCCAGCTGTTTGTATGCTAGGAATGATGAGCTGGGCTGCTGTGACTCAGGGCCTTCTGGGCCCTGTAGTCAGTCCCGACTGCTTGCTGCAGGCAGAGGGCTCTTTGGGGCCTACTTGCCTTTAGGGAGAGGCTTGTAGTCTAGGAGACAGTTAAGTTCAATATGGCATAATAGCCAGTCTGGCCAACCAGCCTCAAACTATGGTTTGGCTGGAAATGAAAAGGAGATGTCATCCTCCTGATCACCCTCAAGTCCAGAGGGAACATTTGAGAAAGATGGCTTTGAGGGAGAGATTATGAATTTTAACTTTGGACCCTCTCTCCTAGGTCAGTTTTTTTTTTAAAAAACTTTGTCTTGAATGCCCCCATTAAGTTAATAATTCACATAAATGAGACTGACGATCAGTGGAGGCTCATTTCCTAAGTCACACTGGTACCTCCACAAACAAAAGCATCCACAGAAGCGGTGACACACACACACACACACACACACACACACACACACATACACACAGACACACACACACACAGCATGCACATACACATGCACATGCCATAACACACATGAAAAGGAAAGGAAAAAGAAGCAAAGATGGTTCAGAGGGTGAAGACTATTGCCTCACCAAAGGTCTCTCAGACTTGGAGTGAAGCAAGTGACAAGTTATTATATTTGGGGCTGACAGGTTTAGGGTTCAGGGTTCAAGGGAAGATACTGAGCCCTTTGACATAAGAGTTTTACTGAGAGACATTAAATGGCAAGAGAGATGCTGGAGATAGTATGGTGGGGACGCTGGGGAGAGCTCAGGCCCAAATAGAAGAATGGCAGTCCCTTCTCACAGGTGTTAGGCAAAGGGGAAGTTTCCACAGCACACAACTGGTGAGGCCTTCATAGCATTGCTGGCACCCTCTCTCTGATTTCCAGGAGGCAGGGAAGCAGGGAGGGGGTCTTGCATTGCCAGGGTGAGGGGAAGGAATGCTGTTAATGTGTGACTGAGAGAATGTGGGGGCAGTAGTGAGGAAGGACACACATAGTCAAGGTGGATCCAATGTATAGGTGGAGGGTGTGGCAGCCATTGGCAGCCTTCTGATGAGTTAGAGCAGTGGTTCTCTATCTGTGGGTTACGACCACTTCGGGAGTTGAATGACCCTTTCACAGGGGCCACCGAAGACCATCAGAAAAACACAGATAGTCCCGTACGGTTCATACAGTAGCAACTTACAGTTATGAAGTAGCACCAAAAATAATTTTATGGTTGGGGGTCACTGCAACATGAGGGGCTGTATTAAGGGGCTGCGGCATCCGGAAGGCTGAGGACCACTGTCTTAAGAGTCTTGTAGACTGACAGTGTCAGCTTCCTTGGGGAAGTGAGAATTAGGAGACTAGCTATTGTCCCGGAATCCAGGCACCAGGTGGGATCTGTCAGAAGGCTCCAGGTTCACATACAGGCTTTTGTGGGGCGTGGGGGAGGCACCTCTTGTCACTTCCCAGCAGTTAAAGGAAAGGGACTGTGGCAGGTGCATGCTCCTAGTCCCAAACCTAACAGGGGCTTTAACCATGTGAAAGCTAAAATCTCTAAAATTTTACTTCGCTCCAGTTGGGGTAGTACCAGAAGTAGTGGCCGTGACTGGGTTGGTAACAAGTCCTTTGCTGTACTGAAACATCTAATGTTCATGGTACCTTACTGGGAAAAGGACTGGTGAGATTTGAATAAAATGGCCCCAGTAACCCCATAGGGAGTGGCACTGTTAGGATGCGTGGCCGTGTTGGAGTGGATGTGGCCTTCTTAGAGTAGATGTGGCCTTTTTGGAGGAAGTGTGTCACTGTGGAGGCAGGCTTTGAGGTTTATTATGTTCAAGCTATGCTCAGGGTGGCACACCATCTCCTTCTGCTGCCTGCAGATCAAGATGTAGAGCTCTTGGCTCCTTCTCCAGCACCGTGTCTGCCTGTGTGTTGCCATGCTTTGTGCCATGATGGTAACAAACTAACCCTCTGAAACTGTAAGCTAGCCTCAATGAAATATTTTTCCTTTATAAGAATTGGTGTGGTCACGGCGTCTCTTCACAGCAATAGAAACCCTGATACAAGCACCTTTTTCCCCATTTTTTTTTTTTTTTTTTTTTTAGACATGGTTTCTCTTGTAGTCCTAGCTGTCCTGGCTGTCCTGGACTCGCTTTGTAGATCAGGCTGGCCTGGAACTCACAGAGATCGGCCTGTCTCTGCCTCCCAAGCACTTTTTATTATTCTCACTTTACAGACTGGGAAATGGGCTCTGTGGCTGGGGCAAGGGAGAGGCCAGCCTGAGATCCCAAAGCTCGAGAGCTACACTGTATGGGAGGATGCGCCTGGAGGTTTTCATCACATGTGAAAAGTAAGAAGCACAATTGTTGTGATATCAGCACCGTGTCCAGTCCTCATCACGCGGGTCCTGTGAGCCTTCCCAGTATCCCCCTCAACTCTCCGCTTCTCTTTAACCATTTTCCAGCCATTTGCTTCCTCTCCTCTGATGCAGAGATAACCTGCCTGGTAAAGCCTCTTCAATTCAGCCTAGAATTACCTAGAAGAGTCCGGCAGGCAGGCAGGCAGGCCGAGATCCTTACTGAGGCCCTCCCATGAAAGGTGCAGCAACAACAGCTAGACCCACACTGTTCCTGAGGTTGCAGGAGCAGCGCGGGTCCCCCTGTGAGAGGCACACTGCTGTGCATTGTGAGGTTTCCCAGCTTTCTGCAGGGGAGGATGGAAGGGAACAACGCTCCCAGCTGACCCCAGCAGGGTGGTCTCACCCCCTGCACCCCAGGGTGGGAAAGCAGAGGGTCCTGGGTGAGGGCAGCTACTGGTTACTGCACGATCCCTTCTGTTTTAAAGGGGGAAAGGAAAATGCTTAGAAAGCAAACCCAGAATGTCCCCTGAAGAGCAGACAGAGGAGTGGATTCTATTGTAGCAACTGGCTTTAGTCTGAACACACCCCACAGAGATCAGAAGAATGCTCACAATGTGTGTGTGTGTGTGTGTGTGTGTGTGTGTGTGTGAAGTGTATACTCATGTGCACACATATGGAAGCCAGAGCAGGCTTTCAGGTGCCCTGCTTGATAACTCTTAGAGTTATTCTCTTGAAACAGGGTCTCTCACTGAACCTTGTATTTACCATCCATCCATTATCTATCATCTCTATATTCATCTATCGATCTACCTATCCATCTATGTATGTATATACCTATCCATCTAAGTATGTATGGATGGATCTATGTATCTATCTATCCATGTATGTATATATCCATTTATCTATGTATCTACCTACCTATGTATGTATCTATCTATCCATATATCTATGTATCTATGCATGCATGTATGTATCTATTTGTCTATCTATGCATCTATGTATGTATATCTATCTATGTATCAATCTATCCATATATGTATCTATGTATATAAGTATGTATCTATCTATCATCTATGTATCTATCAATCTATGTATGATCTATCTATCTATCTATCTATCTATCTATCTATCTATCTATCTATCTATCTATCACCTATCGGCTAGATTGCCTGACCAGCCAATCCCATGCATCCCCCTGTCTCTGCCCTCCACAGCCTTGCTGTTGGGTTATGTTCCAGTCACACCCAACTTTTTATGTGGATTCTGGGGGGAACTCAGATCTCTTCATTTTTGCACAGCAAAGACTCTTATTCACTAAGCAATCTCCCCAACTCCAGTTTAGGACAGTTTGACTTGTTTTTTTGTTTGGTTGAGTTTTTTTGTTTGTTTTTGTCTGTTTGGATGGTTGCTTGGTTTTTCAAGACAGGGTTTCTCTGTGTATCCTTGGCTGTCCTGGACTCACTTTGTAGACCACACTGGCCTCAAACTCATAGTGATCCACCTGCCTCTGCCTCCCTGAGTGCTGGGATTACAGGTGTGTGCCACCACACCCAGCTCTTGACTTGTATTCTTAAATCAGCCAGAGCACTGAAGGTTAAGGGTTGGAACTGGCTCTTCTACCCCAGTGGAGGACCCCGTGGGCCTCTTCAGCTTTGAGAATGTGAGTCAGGGCTTGTAGTTCCCTCTGGTTTGTCCCCTTCTTCCTCTGCTTCTTGCACACGCCCACTTCCTGCTCTTCACTCATCCTCACAACACAGCTCCCGTTCCTGGCTTGTGTTCAAGCTCTTGGTCTCCAAGGCGGTTCAGGCATTTGGTTGCCTCATATTCTGCTTTAAACAGGCTAGAGGATGCTTGAGGGTGGGCAGGCATAAGATGCTATAAGGCTAGCTTAGTTAGCCCGCCTATCTCTCTGTAAGGCCCTTGTTCACTGACACACTTATAGGATGCTCTTTCCATCCCTGTTGAGTTGGCCTAGTTTTGGTTTGTTAGAAAAAAAGCAGAAAGATGAAGTAAAAAATTGTGGGGTGTAGCATTTTGAATGAGAATGGGCCCCATACTGCTCATTTGAGTGTTTGTCTCCAGTTGGAAGAACTGTTTGGAAACGGTTAAGAGGTGTGGCCTTGTTGGGGTGGGTGTGTCCCTGAGAGTGTCTCTCTGCCTCCTGCTGTGGATGAAGATGTGAGCTCTCATCTGTTCCTGCTACCAGCCTTTGCTCTGCCATCATGGAGTCTAATTCTCTAGAACCATAAACCCAATTAACATTTTCTTTTATAAGTTGGCTCAGTTATGGTGTTTTATCACACCAAAAGAAAAGTAACTAATACACAGGGCTATAAGCCCCACTCTACACTGTACGTATATTTAATGGATCAGACTGCTTTGTTTCAGTTTTTAAATACATACTTCATTGTATTGGCAGTTATCACCTCTTACACATGGCGTTCCTTAGTCGTGATTCCAGCTTGTTGAATTCTGAGGAAGAAAAGTTCCAGAACAATGATAAGTCGAGGATGTCTGTGAGCACTGAGCCTCATTTTGACAGTCTCGCACTGTTAGGGAGTGATACAGGGATCTCCACAGCAGAGATCAGAATAGCAACAGAACAGTAGTTATTAAAGTCAAACTTCCGCCTACCTGTCAGGCCCCGTGTTAGACAGTAAAGGTTTAAAATTAAAAGACTTGGGTTTCTGCACTCAGAGGATCCTGGCCTGGGACACTTTGTACCAAAAGCATGAATTGAAATCACTGTGTGTGTGTCTGTGTGAGAGTGTGTTTGTGTGTCTGAGAGAGTGTGTATGTCTCTGTTGGTGTGAGAGTGTTTGTGTCTGTGTGTGTCTGAGAGTGTGTATGCATGTGTCTATATGGGATGTATATCTGTGTGAGAGTGCATGTCTGTGTGAGAGTGTGTGTGCGTGCATGCATGTGTGTGTGTGTGTGTGTGTGTGTCTATGTCTGTGCACCAGGGGTCAATCTCAGATCATTCCTAAGGACCCTCTCATGTTGTTTTTGAGGCAAGGCCTCTCACGTGGACCTGGAGTCATTAATTTGGTCAGCTGCTGTCTAGTAAATCTCAGGAAGCTTTTTTTTAAAAAAAGATGTATTTATTATGTATACAGTGTTCTACCTGCATGTATATCTGCGCACCAGAAGAGGGCACCAGATCTCATTACAGATGGATGTGAACTATCATGTGGTTGTTGGGGATCGAACTCAGGACCTCTGGAAGAGCAGTCAGTGCTCTTTAACCTCTGAGCCATCTCTCCAGCCCCCAAGGAAGCTTTTGTCTGCCTCCTTTGAGCCAGGTCTTATCTTGTGCACCATCACACTTTGCTTTTTATGTGGCTGCGGGTTCTGAGCTACAGCTCCTATGCTTAGCAGTCACTTACTGACTGAGCCACTTCCCTTGGGCCCCTGAAATCGCTCTTTCCATCAGACCGGCCCCAAGCGCTGGGCATCAGCACCATAAACACGCCCCGGGGTTGGCACAGATCAGATACCTTCCCCTTTCATTACTTCCTGATGTTGTGTGCCAGGCTTCACGTGCGTGATGTGCGTCTGCACAGCCTTTCCTATTTCACCCACAGGAGTTCTGGAGTTTGCTACTCGGCTGATTTCCCAAAGATGAAGAGGATATGTGTTTATTCATTTAAATTGCTTCATGTAAGGATCTGCTCAGCTGAGCACCTGGGTTGTATTTTGATAATGATGATGTTGATGTTGAGAAAGCTTGATAATTCAATAGCGATGTAATCATCCTATTTTTAAAAGGAAGCTTGGCTCAATCTCAGCTAAGTAAACAGAAAAGGTTTCTTTTATGAAAAAAATGGTAAAAAAGGAACGAATTTGCAACCGACCAGATGCAAGAACAGCACTCCTCTTAGCAGTTGTCAGCATTTGGCACTTTCCAGGTCACCTCCAGGATGACACAGTGTATCCGTAAGCCTCGTTCCATCTGCTGTCAGTCATGGCCCTGGGGGGGCCCTTCACTCCTAACTTCCCTCCTGCCTCCCAGGCAGGACACGGCTTCCAGTGTGAGTGGCCTCAGGAGTAGTCATGCTCCATGCAGTGTTCCCATGTCTCAGGATAACATGTCACCCTGATTCTTGGGGTCTGACCAGCAGCTACAGGAGGAAACTGCCTCATGGAGTTCTGGGCTGTCCTGAAAAAACAGCAGTGGTACCTAAGGATGAGAACGCTGAAAGCAACCAGACACACAGCCTGAAATCTGTTATTCACATCGGCATCGGCCTGGCAGAGATAACCCTGTAGCCTTTTATGGTCGCTGAGCTAAAAGGTGTTTGGCCAGGTGTCAGGGTAAAGCCTGTTCCATCCTGCCTGTTTCCATGGGCTGTCCCCATGGAGGAGGCCAGGGCTGTGTGGGAAGCAGTGACGGTTAGGGAAAGAGTCTTTAGATTTGGTTCCCATCAGAGGACTCCAGTGGCTCCTCTGGTCACGGTCCTGCCTCTCTGGCTTGTGATGCTCTCCAGTGGCTCCTCTGGTCACGGTCCTGCCTCTCTGGCTTGTGATGCTCTCCAGCTGAACAATTCTGTGAGTGTTCTGGCAGCCTCTGCACCTGGAAAATGCCTTCCTTGGCCCGGGAACTAGAAATACTAGAGCTTATGGGAACTTGGACTAGCCAAGACCATATGCAGATTTTGCACATGTAAGGCAAGGACCTTGGGAGCCAAATTCTGAAGGAAAGCAACCAAAAAGTGGTAGTAAAGAGCCAAATATTGAAAAAAAATTTTTTAAGCAGAGAAAAAAAAAATGACCAACACAGATGCATTATAATGGAGTAGAGAAAACTGCGATTGTTCCAAGAGTGCATTGAAAGGTGCTGCTTCTTGCTCAGGCCGAAACTTCTTTACTACATCGTGAAGGCATCTTGGATATGTCCAATAGGGTAGGTATGTTCTTCGTTCTTCACTGGGTTTCAGCCGAATAAACAGAGGAGAATGACTGGGGTAGGGACTGTGTGAGTAGAAAAACCATGTCAGTACAGAAGCAAAGTCTAAGGTCTGCAACTAATTATTTAAAATATATATATATATATATATATGGTGTAGATCAATGGTACAGCCCTTGCCTAACGTGCTGGAAGCTGTATCCCCTTCCCTGCAACAAGGAAGGAAGAAAGGGAGGGAGAGAGAGGGCGGGCGAGGCAGAAAGTGGAGGTGGAGTGGATTTTCAGCAATGTCTGAGATTTGTCACCAGCCAGTTGTGACTGTCAAGCTACCTAGAGTCTCCTAAGGCAAAGTCCTTAGAAGTCCACAGAACAGACATAGCTTGGCAGCTGTCCTCACATAGCCTTGTGTTCCACGGTCCTAATGTCCAGTAAAAGAAGACTCTAGATGGTCCTGCTGACTTCACTGGACCAACACCTGGAGGGGCTTGAGTTCCCACCAGCTCGGTGCAAATGAGAGACAATGTAATCTCTCTTTCATCTGATCCTCTTGGACTCTTCAGACATGCTGGCAATAAAGTGACAATTGCAGAGTGGTTGGCTGGCCCAGGTAGCTGAAGGGATGGAAATCTGGAACGGGGGCACCAAATCCACAGCAGCCACAGTACAGACTGCCCTCAGCACAATTCAAGTCTCCATGTGTCACCAGCTCTTCCCTGCAGGTCACCTGCTGACTGTGGCCTATTACAATGCCAAACCAGCGGGGACAGGTAGCCTAAGATGCTGAGACATCACAGAGCAGCATTTGAATTGAGGCAGCCAGGATATCAGGACTAGAATGCCCTTGTTCGGCAAATAAGGGAGCCGAAGCCAGGCAGGAAAGTTTCACAGCTTCAGGCTCACACTCTCCTTCCCCATTAGACTGCAAGGGGGGAAGAGACCGGCTTTTCCCCTCCTTCATTTTCATGTGGATGTATATGTATACACGTTCATGCAGCATGTCGGCATACGTGTGTGCATGCAATGTGGAGGGCCGAGGCTGATGTTGGGAGTCATTTTGGATTATCCTTCCATCTTTTTCCTTGAGGCAGGGTCTCTCAATGAAAGGATAGCTGGCCCACTTGCCTAGTCCTGTTGATCCTCTGTCTCCATCTTCTACACCTGGCATCTACATGGGACCAAACTCAGGGTCTTATACTTGCAGGACAAGTGTCTCCATCACTAAACAATCTCTCAGGCCAATGATTATTTTTAACTCCAGTGCTTAGCAGAGAATTGGCCCAAGGAAAACGTTCAGTAGACATTGGAGAAAGGAGAACAGGTAGGCATAGAGGGAGAGGGAGCTTCTAAGGCAAGTCCTGTGACTGCATAGACCTCATCCTATGGCCTCTCCCCAGAATGTGTTGGCCACTGTCCCTCTCAGTGTTGCTGTCTCTAGACTGGCTCTCAGGGAGTGGGGTTTGCTGTTTCTATTGTCCAGAAAACATCCCTGACACCATCAGATCTCAAAGCATCCTCTACTCTGGGGCAGCATGTGGGTGGGTCTCTGGTGTCAGAGGAGCCAAGAGGGTATTTGGTTTACATCCTCGCTAAGAAGCTCAGGCAGGCCCCCACTCGGGCTAGGGTTTATGACTAAATCGGACTCTGGAATAAGACATCACCTCCATCCCCAGAGAGTAGATCCAAGGGGTCAAGCATAAGGTTCCATAGGACCCCAGACCATCCAGCAAGACAACCATTCTTGAAAAGTCAACAAGGCAGGACAAGAGAGAGAGAGAGAGAGAGAGAGAGAGAGAGAGAGAGAGAGAGA
>OU015745.1:85305720-85325791 GCA_907169655.1 Acomys percivali
GATGACCATTCATCTTTGTGGGACTATTTCTTCATACATTTTTAAAAGATTTATTTATTACATATACAATGTTATGCCTGCATGTATGCCTGCATGCCAGAAGAGGGAATCAGATCTCATTATAGATGGTTGTGAGCTGCCGTGTGGTTGCTGGGAATTGAACTCAGGACCTTTGGAAGAGCACCCAGTAAGTACTCTTAACCTCTGAGCCATCTCTCCAGCCCTCTTCTTGTATTTTTTAAAAGTCAGATTTCTTGCATGGACAAGGTGGACATCTTTAATCAAAGCTGTATTCTGAGCCTTGCCCTTGGCTAAGAGCCTGGGTGGACGCAGAGGGAGCAGCAGAGAAGCACTGTGAAGGGCCCCCAGCGAGTAAGGTGCAGTGAAGTCACCTGAATACGCAGAAGCTTGGGGATCCTGACTACTGGCTCATCTCTTCTAGAAGGTGCTGACTGGTGATTATGTTTGCACTGGGGCCTCTGCACAGCCTAGATGGCTGCCAGTGAGACGGCAGGATTATTGCCAGCAACAGTCCAGCTGCACCCTAAAAGACAGCCTAGAATCAAAACGCTTCCTAGAAACTACGCATTGCCACTCCAAAAACCCGAATCTTATCATTTCATAGATATCAGCTGTGCAGATGAGTCCCTCAAACTTCTCTTTTTAAATTGTCTGCTTGGAAAATAGAACTGGATACCAGAACTGTCTGAAACCTGGTTATCACCTTTTCTCACGGGGATGATTCCTACCCTGCCAAAGCCCGGGTAGGGATCATCTATGGCTACTGCCAAGGTGCAGTCAGACAGGTCTTGACATGGCTTTCCATGTTTGTCCTGTTATGTGGGGTTCAGGAACCGGGGGAGGGAGGATGACTGGTGACAGAAGTCTACGCAGAATTCTGGGAATCAGACTCAGAAGCCCCAGACTGAAGGTGCAGATCTAACTGTCTTGTTCAGTGTAAAAGCCTTTATAAGTTTAATGATTCAAAAAATAAGTCAACAAGATGCCAGGCAACAGATACTAGATGAGGTTTATTAAATGAGCATGGGGAGAGGAGGAAAGGGGGGAGGGGTACCCCAAAGAGAAAGAGAGAGAGACAGAGACAGAGGAAGAGAGAGGGGAGGTAGGTAAGAGAGTAAGAGAGAGGGAGAGCGAGTTAGAAGGAGGGGCCAGCTAGGTCTGTCTTTTTATATACTGGGCAGGACCACGCCCCCGTGGCAGGTAGGCAATGACATCACAGGTAAACAGACTGAAGCAGAAGCCTAACAAGATTGAAGGGCCAATCAGACCATCCCATGCTAGCCTCAAGCACCAATAGCAATCAATCAGGATGGGGGGTGGAGGTGGGGGCAAGGTCCCCTCAGGAGACTTCCATAAAGAAGGACTGAGTTCCACCAATCCCAGTGTTCAACCAATGGTGCTTTATGCGTGTTGACTGCCTTCGAGAATTCACATGACTCAAACCAGGTTCAGGCCAGGTTCAGAAGCCATTCTGCAGCCCAGCAGTGGCTTGTTGCTTTCCTACAAGGACTGTAGGCATTTCTCTGCTGGAACGGTCCCTAGTCCAAACCGCCCACACCTCTGTGGACACCATCTTTCTTCTACTCCCCCTACGTCACTTACTTTGTCTTCTTAGCTCTTTTCCCTTGGATAAATTTTGTGGTTCAAATCACCCATCCTGCTGGGCGATGGTGGCACACTCCTTTAATCCCAGCACTCGGGAGGCAGAGGCAGGTGGATCCTGGTGAGTTCAGTGACAGCCTGGTCTACAATGCGAGTCCGGGACAGCCAAGGCTACACAGAGAAACCCTATCTCGAAAAAAAAAAACAAAACAAAAAAACCAAAACCAAAACCAACACAAAACAAATCACCCATCCTACCTCCTCTGCCCTCCTCTCTCTGGCCCTGCTCCACAAATCCTGGAGTAAACTCTACAACAAAGTGTCCTTCAAAAGATGGCCTCACCTTGATTTTTAGCACCCTGAGATACTCACCCTGAAGCCAAGGACAGCAAAAATTTGCCTAGCAGGCTCTGTTAATGATGTTTGCATTGTTTATTTGTTTTGGTTGGTTGGTCTGGTTTTTGAGGCAGGGTTTCCCTGTGTAGCCCTTGCTGTCCCAGAACTCGCTGGGCTGGCCTTGAACTCACAGAGATCTGCCTCTGCCTCTGCTGGGAGGAAAGGCATGTGGTGCCGTCCCCAGTGACGTTTGCCATTATAAATAGCCCGGAAGTATAACTGCAGACAGGATCCTCTTCAGAAAAAAAACCCCCCCCCCCCCCCCCCGCCACTCACCACGTAATTTTCAGGGTGGTGGAAGACAGCTCAGGACAACCAGTTTCAGGCGCTAAATAGTCTCCACTCACCTAGATGTTCACTGCAAGTGATTTCGCTAGAGTGTCTGCGAAGCAGTTAGGTAAACCCCGTAGTGGACCATACTCTGACATCCTAGCACCATCTCCCCGGGGATCTCGACCGGAACTGATCTCAGAGTCCCTCCGTCACCTCTTCCCACCCCTACTCTGGTAGTCTTTTCCTGAGCCTGCAGGTTCAGTTGTTGGCTCCTGGCAGCTAGGCAGACACAGCAGGCTGGGCACCAGCCTCCTCTGGCAATCCACTAAGAGCAAGGAGTGATCTTTTTTTGAGGCTTGAGATATCAATACGCACTGTTTTTGCTAAAGCGCTTTCCGTCTCTCGCAGTCAGAGCTCTGTGCTCGCCTGGAGCTAGCCTAGAGTTCCTTGTTCACAGCTAATTTGGGTGCCGCTAGTGTACGGTTCTGTGGCAAATCTGACATTAACATCAGCAGCTTGATGAGTAACAAAAGCGAGGCAAAGCCTTTTACCCGAGCTGCAGCAGCGCAGGCCCATATGGTGTCATTTTTCAAGGAACAGATTTTCGTCTTTCATGCCATTTCAGAGCTGTTTCCCCTCTGAAAGAAATTACCAGCTCTAATTTAATGCAGAGGATGCCTGGACGTCACTGCAGACATCGCGTTAAACTGAGCGCTGGCCGGGAGGAGGGGGCGGGCCTGGGGGGGGGGATGGGGGCTCGAGCTTGCAGAAACGGAGCTCATTTGCATTTGTCCCGAAAACCTGTGTTACTGAGCTGAGAGCCCAGCTCCCTCCCCCAGACCCCCAGGATACAAGGTGGGGGTGGGGTGGTTCGCCCTCTGAGGATACCAGGGCTTCCTCTTCTGATCCCGTGTGATCTAGAATTCCCGCCTGGGCTTAATAAGGAGTAAGGTGTAGGGTCTTCCTGTCCCCACCCCACCCCGCCCCTCCCATTTGCCTTTACAAAGGAATTAGTGAAATGATCCTGTCTCTGCTTAGGGCCTTGACTTCCATGACACCCCTTGGACAGTTCTGTCACCCATAGGCTGTCCATGCTTGGAGACAGACAGTTTCAAGAGAGACTTGGGATTCCAACTCTCACTGTGTCGGGGAGGACATGAGGCCAGCTTACCAATTGGAGCTCTATCTGTAGCTGGCTGGGGGGGGGGCCTGCCCTCTGAGCCTGCGCTTCCTCCCTTTAAATAGAGGGAACTTGGGATGTCTCTCCTCTCTCACCCCAGCGGCCCTAACACTTTACAGTTTTCAGGGAGCCTCTGTGTGTCCCCTGAGCACCGTAGCATGAGGCAGTCCAGTGAGGAAGGCTGCTTAAGGTCAGGTGGGGTAGGGAGAGAGGGGTAGGGAGAGTTCAGCTGGTCGCGTTCCCCACCGCAAGGCTCTCAGAAGCCTGGAGACTGAATCAGAGGCGAGGCTTTGAATACCGCATCTTACCACAGGATGCCATCTTGGAGAACGACAGGCCTACACTGTTCAACTTCTCCAAAGCGAGAAGATTGCTGGAAAACCCTTCCTCTGTGATGCGTGATCTCATGACGGAACGCTCCAGAAGAAGCTGCGAAACAACAGAAAAGGCATCAAGACTTATTCAGCTCTTAGCTCAGATTCAAGTCACAACATGATTTTGAACAAGTCACTTGGCCGCTTTCCCTTAGCCTTGGTTCTTAAAAGAGCAGGTAGAGCCGCTGCCCTAAGTAACTTTGGCTCCGTGGTCCAATGCCAGAGCCACACCACGCAGTACAATGGAGATGTGAGCTGTGGAAACAACCTCCACGCCTGAGACATTCAAACGCTGGCAACGCAAAATGCTCCAGGAAGAGTAAAGTTAAGCCAAAAGTAAACAGCAGCCCAGTGGATAAGTCCTGTAAGTGATGAGGCACATGCTGAAACAGGTCACAAACTGAAATCCTAGCCAGGCTGTTTAATAATGGAGAGATGAGGACACTATAGGCAACAGAGACTTAATAGTGACTGCAGTAAAGCAGGAAGCACCCCTGAGTTAAAGGGACTGTCACTACCTAGCACCCCCCATCCCCCTGGACCCCCACCTCCCACCCCACCAAACCCCACTCCCATCAATACAGTGCCACCGAATTTCCAACTGTCCAGGACACTTGGAAATCTGGATATTTACATGAAAATATTCCAATTTTTAAGAATTGAAAACAATTCCAAGGACTTCAACCCCCTTTCATGCCAAGCAAAATGAGTCTGCTGGCCATATGGTGCCTAGGAACCCAGCTCCCAAGACTGCGCTAACATCCTCTGGGTTGGTTTGTGTCTGCCTTTGCTTTAAACAATTCCAGAGGGCTTGCTTCCTGGCCTTCCCTGGGGGTGCCCTGCAGCGCTGAGGTGTCTGTGTCGTTTCAAGTCAATAATGTATTGCACCGCACAAATCTCATTTTCCCGTTCGTGGCCTCTGAGACTAGACCCCTGACAGGGGCCAGCATGCCAGGCTCCCCTCTCCCTGCCTGAAAATAGCCATCTCAGATGATCTGAGGAGAGTGTTCTGGCCTGGCTGGCAGGGTGGAGCAGGCACGGTTATTTTTCTTTTCTTTTTCTTGCAGTCATTTCTACTTTATTAGATCACATATCCATTTTTATTGTTAAGTTAGGTACAAATTAATTGCTGTGCAAACGAACGAGAGGGCAGATGAATGCCCTCGCCGTCGCTTGAATCTTAAACGGCAATTACTCGGCTTTGTAATCCAATAGAGCCAATAGTAGCGCAGCTGCGGAGCCTTGCCCTGGCCCAGTTGGCTGCTAATGGGAAGAGTGGCTGTCCCTGGAGGTCCTCTATCAACTTGCACAGACCTGGGTAAGCACCGAAGCCCTGCCCCCACCCCTCCCCACCCCCTACCGCACCCCCACAGCCTCCCGCCTGCTTCTGTCCTCATTCTAAGTGCGGTGGGGTGAAAGGCGAAGGCAAGAGAAGTTGCTTCTTCTCAGGAGGATTTTTTTAAATCACACGTCCGTCTCTCCCCCCCTCCCCCCGCCGCTGTGTTTTGTTGTTTTCAAATCCTCAGAACCATATGTAAAACATTAGCCCTTGAAGGCACTGTCCAGAGACTCCTATCTGTGTCCAGGCAGCATTGCAGCCAGCCCCCACCCTGGCCCCCTAGGCTGGCTGTGAGCACCCTCCACGTGCTTACAGATACGGACCCCACTGGGGACCTGACCAAGCTGCCTAGAACTGGATAAATAGTTGGCTGACTCTCTGCCAGAGGAAACATAACTGACTCAAAAGTAGAGACAGAGGTAAGGACAGTGTGTTTGGCATCCTGGTGCGCTTGCTGAGGGCGCAAGCACCTGACTGTCAGCTCCAGCTGGTGGGGATGTCACTTCCTCAGGCAGGTGGATTCTGCTCACCTCCTCACTGAACCTTCCACATGGCCATCAAGCACGTCACTTCCTCCTTTATGCCACAGATGTGGGTAATTTCCTGCCTTATGTTGTCCCCTTCCATCTAGCAGGGAATGTCAGCCTATGCACCTAGAAATATTTCCTCAGTTTCCACTTGCCAGGTATTGTTACATTTGGCTCTCAGATGTACTCTCAAATACTGATCCCACCATTCAGAGACAATGTAAATAATGGGATTGTATGACATACAACTTTATTTTTTAAAGGGAGGAAGAGCATTCCTTAGTGAATAGTAGCTAATGCCAGACTCTAGATGAGATCTGACTTTTTTTTTTTTTTTGTCCTTGAGATAGGTGCATTGGGGTCTGTTTGGAAGTTTCTAAAGTGAGTGTTTAGGTTTTCATTACAAAGAACTGAAGTTGAAGTATTCTGTTACTGGTTCTCACTCAGCACTGTAGTCACCTCAGGAGGGCCTGTTGTTCAGAATTCAGAGAGGTTCTGACTCCCCAGGGCGTCTTTGTATGCTGTGTTTTATATTCCTACTGAAGAGCCCTTGATGTGTAATGACTTCCCTTATAAAAGGGTCTGCTCCCAGTGTGCCTTTGTCTTATTTCTGAGCCTAGCACGATGTCTTACACTCAATCAATGTTGAGTAAATGAGTGGACAGATATCTCTTGAAACAAGTTAACAAACCCACTCACTTCTTCTAGAAGGTTCTTCTTCCTTTGATGCTGCAGATGGAACTCACGGGTGTAGACTAATATCAAAGGTAAAATTACCTAGAAATATCTAATCCGGTTTAGCATGTTCTACTTTTCAGATTTAGAAATCTAAGATCCTCAGGGGGAATTTTTGGAATTTTTGTACAGAATATGAACCCTAAGATAAGCATAGGTTTCCATGGCAACTGAACACGAACTTGTTCATTACTTTCTATATTTTACCTTTGTGAGATTCTCATGAGTGAGCTGGGACTTGGGAGTAGATAAAATGACTGGTTCATCAAGTACTTTCTGCTCTACAGCTTCATTCACTAGTCTCTGTGGGAGTTTGATAGTTGGTGTCTCAGAGATCTCCTGAGGGGTCCATTACCAATGCAAGGGGAGTAGAGACAGCCTTAGAGTTCCCAGTCACAGGACGGGGGCCCAGGCCCTGGTATGTCTGGCTCTCAATCCTGAGTTTAAATCAGGTTTCCTAGGCCTGTCCTTACCCATAAAGAAAAAGTGATGTCCCTGGCCTACAGTACTCATGGGAAGGAGGAAGTGTTTGCCAGTGGGATGAGCGATATGAAAATGTTCTAGAGATTACAGAGCAGCCAGATGGAGGGGGCATTGACTGTCCCTGCAGTGTGTCCCTGGGCACAGAATGATATTTCATGGATATTTCATAGAGGAGTGCCTGCAACTCTAGAATGCTGTGCCTTCTGGCTCAAGAGCTACTATGGAAACTAGCTGCATCCTGAGAGGCAAGCCAGCGGTTCCCAGCTGTTTGTAATAGAAGTTCTTTATAGCCTCAGACATTTCTCAGCTCTATTCCTATGAGCTACTCCTTGCACTTCTACTGCCTATTTGATTGAGAAAGCTCAGACTGACAAAAAGCTATCCTGACTTATGACCGTTCTGCAAGTAATTTACATTCTATTAATTGCTACATAAAATTGTTACTTGAGAAACACTAATGACTGATTAGAGCTAATGGTGTTAGTTGTTCAATCTCCAGACCATCAATTCCCAATCTTCCTAATGCTGCGACCTTTTAAAACAGAGCCTCATTATTTCTGTGGCTACTTCATAACTGTAATTCTGCTGCTGTTATATAAATGGCAATGTAAATATTTTTGGGAGATACAGGGTTGCCAAAGGGGTCGTGACTCACAGGCTGAGAACCACAGCTGTAGATACTCACAGGTTACCTGGCTTCTCAGAATACCCCCTCTGCACTGAATGGGGAGCCAAGACGTGAAATTTTTTAAGTGAACTCTGGCCCAACGTTGAAGACGCAGAGAACTGATAACATTGGCAGAGCCGAAGACGCACAGCTGGTCACAGGGGAACTTGGTTTCCAGTGGAAGCCGCCTAGGGAGGAACTCCGCCAGCGGGTGGTCAGGCACGCGCTGTACTCCGGTCTTGACCGGCTCCAGTGCAGTGGCACAGCATGTGATTCCCGTAACCGGCTCCTAGTTTTCCACTCCAGGCTCAGTGGTGCCTCTTGTCAGCATAGAGCAGCCAGGCATCCTGGTCGCTGTATTTTATGACCGCTGGACGTGCTGGCTTCAGACTCTATAGCCATTCTGAGAGATTGCTAAGCTGATACCAGTCCCAAGTGATGCAGGACAGGACAGAGCAGGCCTCTGAGCTCCACCCTGAGGCGTGTGAGCGGTGCTTCTGGTCCTCACAGGACTCCCTTTTGTGTCAATGCTCAACAAGCACACTGATCAGATGTCAGATAAATCTTTGCTGAGGGATGGGGGTGGTGTTCTGTACATTATAGGACATTGACCTTTGACCTCTACCCTCTGGATACCAGTAACATCCTATCTCCTATGCCATCTCGTTCATGGAAATCAATAATGTTTAGGACTCTTGAAAAATCCATTTAAGGAGCTAATGGTCAATTGTGAAATACAGTCAAACACCATTTCACGGTCACGCGAAGGAAATGGGCATGCCAACAGCTGGGTGAGCAGAAAGCATATTCCGTGTCACCTTTCTTGTAACTGTGACAGAATGCCTGAGAGAAGCAAATCTCAAAGTCTCCTTCTGCTCAGTGTGGAAGAAGAGATGGGGCAGCGCGGCAGCAGGAGCGTGCCTGGCCGGTCACATCCATCCCTCCGAAGCGGAGAGAGAAATGTCGGTGTTGCTCTTCCTCTTACTCAGCGCGGGGATCCTGGTGCTTGGGGCAGTGCCTCCCACATTCCCAATGGGTCTTCCCACTGCAAGCTCCCCAACAGACTTTCCCAGAGTTTGTCTCCAAGGGGACTCTAAATTGCCTTGAGTCTCTAGCTGGGCATGCACCTAGGTTGTCAAATTCCTCGCCTAGCCACGTCTGAAACCCTGGATTCAATCTTGGGCGGGCTAGTTTTGTGTGAACTTGACACAAGCTGGAGTCGTCAGAGAGGGGGCGAGCCTCAAGTAAAGAAATGCTTTCATATGATCAGGCTGTAGGCAAGCCTGTAGGGCTAAGCCCACTGTGGGTGGCGCCATCTCTGGGCTGGTGGTGGTACTCGGAAGCAGCACCCCTCCACGGCCTCTGCATCAGCTCCTGCCTCTGGGTTCTGCCCTGCTTCAGTTCCTGTCCTGACTTCCTTTGATGATGAACTCTAACGTAGTTTTGTTTGTTTGTTTGTTTGCTTGTTTAAAAAGAACCAACTGACCATCACAACGACCTAGTGATCAACAGTCGATCTCTTGAACATCAATTGCTCCAGAGGCAAGAGTGTCACCCACGTAATAGGCATGGTTTGCACAGCCCACCGTGGGCTCCAGAGGAATCAGTGGAAGCTGTGGAAACTTTTTAATTTATGTGGATATGTGGGCTTGAGTGTCTGTCTGCACACCATAGGCACGCCAAGGAGGGCACTGGATTCCCTGGAACTGGACTCAGATGGTTGGGAGGCACCATGTGGGTACTGGAAATCCAACCCAGGTCCTCTGCAAGAGGGCCATCGCTCCAGCTCCACCTAAAACATTTTTGTCGTTGTTGTTTTAAATCCTTGGTTTGCTTTTTTGGGTCTTTCTTATTTACTTCTTCCTCCTAAAATTGGTACAAAAGGATATTTTAGTTACCTGGGAAACTTCAGTTAGTTTTTGGGCTAATGAGAGCAGTTTTGTTTATAGTGATTTTTTTTAATTTTTTTTATTTTTATTTTTTTGTGGAACTGGGTCTAGCTTTGCAAAAGGATCCTTCCCACAGACTTCCTTCATCTGAGGAGAGCACTCACATCCTGGTCAACACCTGCAGCAGCTGTGTAGAGTCCCTTGTGCCTCAAGTTGTAGATAATTTTATACTTTTTTTTTTTAATAGCAAGAAGTAAAAATAAAAAATAGCAAGAAGTTTTATTTAAAGAGACAACAGAGTTTACAGGCTATATTGTAGAGGAACAGAGGGCTACTTAAGCTAGAGTGCGCAAAAGCATCAGTTATTGAATTTTATACTTTTTTATTAAGTATACTTATATACTTTATATACTACATAAATAGTATATGTAGAATATAAACTAATTCTTTTAGAATTTTATGCTTCTGTTTAGCGGTAAGGCTTTCCTTCTGGCTTCACCCCTGCTCATTTCTCTTTTATTCCTTGGTTTTTTGTTTTTGTTTTGTTTTGTTTTTTGATACAGAGTTTCTCTGTGTTATCTTTTTTATTTTGCTTTTGTTTTTGTTTGTTTGTTGTTGTTGTTGAGACAGGATTTCTCTGTGTAGCCTTGGCTGTCCTTGACTCACTTTGCAGACCAGGCTGGCCTCGAACTCACAGCGATCCACCTGCCTCTGCCTCCCAAGTGCTGGGATTAAAGATGTGTGCTGCCACTACACCTGGCTCCCCTGCCCACTTCTGAGGCCACTACTTTCTGGTCCAGATCTATGGGCACCCAGCACTGTTGGTGGGTAGAGACTCACACTAAGTAATTTGGGAGTTTTGTTTTTTTTTATCCTGCTCTGTTCCAATCCAACTTCTTCTTCCAGCTTGTTCAAGCCTGGTGTTTTCTAGCCTTTGGAAGAAGAAAATCTGGTTTTGCAAGCACATGCTGGGCCCTGCTTCTGTCTGGCTCTGGGTTCTGTGAACACTTGTTTCTGGTCAGTGTGGACTGGTTGCCCTTGGGTACAGCGAGAGAGCGGAGCCAAAGGGCAACACCCAGACTTGCTCTCCAAGACTCACTCCTGCTTGTGGCCTGGTACTATATGACTGAAAAGGAGGCAGAAAAAGAGCAACTTCGAGCAGACCAATTAGGAAGCCTCTCCATAATGACAGCAGGGCTCCACCTGTCTTTTTTTTTTTTTTTTTCCTGCTTGACTCTGTAGTATTAGAGGGGCCTCTTTGGTGAGTCCTGGGACATAAGGTAGAGACTCTGAGTGTGAAACTCTGCAGAATGTCCCAGTGAGGCCTACTGGATGAGATAGTCCCAGTGTAGTCAGGTTAGCCCACTGCAAGAATTCCCAGCCCACCGCAAGGATTCCCCGCCCCCATGGGAAAGAACTCAGGATGAGTCCCACCTCACCAAGGCAGCTAATGACAAGTAAGGGAGAAAGGGAGGCTGCCCTCGATGTGGGGACATGATGAATATGCATTCATCACAAGTGTCAATCTTTCTATCCCAGGCAGAGCAGGCTGGGCGCTGGCACAGACCCTTGGCAGCTGCCACCACTCGCCCTCCAGGTGCCCTTGTGTAGAGAAGCTGCTGTGTAAAGAAGCCCCACCCAGGTGCTAGCCAGGGCGGGGAAGTGTGGTGGCACAGACTGCGCAGCCTTGCCTGCCAGGCCTCTGTCTTGGGCTCTGCTCTCCCAAGTTCATAGACCTATTGCCTGCGATGTACAATTAGCCCTCTGTGTCCACGGGCTCTGAGTCCTTGTGTTCAGCCAACTCCAAATAAAGGACGCTGAAAAAAAATCTCATCTGTACTAAACATACATAGGTGGTGTGTGTGTGTGTGTGTGTGTGTGTGTGTGTGTGTGTGTGTGTGTGTGACCTAGAGATGATTTACCAGAGAGGTAGGATAGGAGGGGGTTGCAGAGGTAACTGCTCTTCCAGAGGACCTGGACCCACATCGTGGCCCACAATCCTCAGGGGCACCAGGCAAAGGCATACATGTAGGCAAAACATCCATGCCCATAACGTTAGAAAATAAATAATGCATGGGAGCATGCGTAGGGATATGTGTAAACTCTACTCCATCTTCCTGAAGGGGTGTCGTCCCTTGTCAGGTCTCCCGGGGGCAAACTCCATAGATGTCAAGGGACCACTGTACTTTATACACATCTCACTTTAACCACCTCAACAGGCATGCAGGACATCTTCACCCCCATTTTACATACAATGTCATTAAGGTTAAGTGATGTCCAGCAAGTGCTGGGACCTTGTGGGTCTCCACAGCAAGGGGAGGAGCCTGAGGTCTACGTAGCCTCCTAGTTCATGTCTACACCCGCCCTGGGATCTTGTAGAGGAACCACCATCTAGACAAATATTAAGAATCACGGCTGAGGACCCAACTTCACTCAATTCCTTAGGGAAGCAGAAATGGACATCCCCAGGGGCCTGGTTCAGTGGTTTGTTTGTTTGTTTGTTTGTTTTTAATGTGCATTTGTGCTACACGTATGTGAGGGTGTCAGAGCCCCAGGAATTGGAGTTACAGACAGTTGTAACTTGCGATATGGATGCTGGGAATTGAACCCAAGTCCTCTGGGGGAGCAGCCAGTGCACCTAACCACTGAGCTATCTTTCCAGCCTCTGCAACAATGTTGTATTTTGTTTGTTTGTTTTTGTTTTCTTTTTTGAGACAGGGTCTCTCTGTGTAGCCTTGGCTGTCCTGGACTTGCTTTGTAGACCAGGTTGGCTTCAAACTCACAGAGATCCGCCTGCCTCTGCCTCCTGAGTGCTGGATTAAAGGTGTGCGCCACCATGCCTGGCCATGGTACAGTGGTTCTTAAGAAGAGACCAGATTAGCCATGTAAGCATGTCCTGAGGAAAGCCCTACTTCTCTTAAGAAACACACATATATGAAACCTGCTTATCTGTGATGCTTATTATCATTATGACAACTTCCTAGTTGTTATTGGCCACCATTAGATGGCTTGGGGTTCAGTTAGGGGTATTCTTTACAAGAGAGATTCCTGGGGCTGGAGAGATGGCCCAGTGGTTAACAGCACTTGTTTTTGCTTTGAACCTGGGTTCAGTTCTCAGCACCCTCAGCCATCTGTAACTCCAATTTCAGGGGATCTAATGGCTTATGATCCAATGAGAGCACTGCACATACATACCAGCAGGCGAAACACTCTTACAAATAAAATAGAGGGAGAAGAGGAGAGAGGGAGGGAGGGAGGGAGGGAGGGAGGGAGGGAGGGAGGGAGAGAGAGAGAGAGAGAGAGAGAGAGAGAGAGAGAGAGAGAGAGAGAGAGAGAGAGAGAGAGAGAGAGAGAGCGCTGTGTGATGGCAGCTAAAAAGATCACGTTCCCGGGTCTCTAGAAAGCAGGCTATGGAGACTCCTAAAGAGATGTGAAAGTGGCCTGGCAGCATGTAGAGCTGCCAGCAGACGCCTCGCATCCGGTTCAAAGTACAAACCACTGCTCCTGGCTCAGGCTGACTCAAGAAGACCTTGCAGCTGTTCTGGGGATCGGCACAATTAACATTCTCCCAGCGCCCAGCGCCCGCCGGAATTCAGTCACGTGGTGGAGGTGGTGCCTGGGAGGAGGGTGGGTGAGAGCTCCTTCATCGGCCAGAGACCGTTTTTTTCTGCTTTGTAGCTGACTACTGGGCTCTTGCTCACTGTCAGCCTTAACCTGCCACGAAAGCGGTCTGCGAGCTGACCCTCCTCAGGTGCGTCGGTGACTGAATCTGGGGCACAGGGGCCCACTGCTCCCATAGACCGGGATTTGGCCGGCCTGCTGTTTCTATCAGAGGTTTTTTGATACCTTCCCCTTGGTTCTGTTCCCCAGGGCTGACCTGTCGTGCCTGATTACTAGATAATGTCGGGGATACAGGCACCCCTTTACTCCTTGTTGCCCCCTTTCTAGGGACATTTTGTGAATTGAGAGGGCCAAAACTTCCATTAGAATTTCCATTAGAACAACAGAATTTGGAAGGCCCAGGCTTCCTTCTTCCCTTCCTCCAAGCCTCTGGATGGCTGCCCAGTCTCTTCCGCTCATATCTATCGCAAATATATGCCCCAGCCCATTCAGACCTCCTCCCACAAATACTAGATGGGGTGGGAGCCTCCCCGGGACACTCCAATCTTAGTACTGAGGAACCTCCCTCTTAGTACCGGGGGACCTACGGCCCAGTGGGGGTTTGTTCCTCGTGTGTGCCCCCTTTCCACCAAAATCTTGTCAGAAATAAGTATGCAATATTTTGTCAGAAGACCCTACTCTCTTTGAAGTCTCTGCATATATATATATATAATCAGAAATCCCTTTAATGTCAAGAGCCTGTCAGAGAGCACTGTTTCCTGTCAGAAGTCATTATCTTCCCATAGGATCAGCGGCTTTCCTGTGACTCTCTCACTGGGAGAGGCTGAGCAGCTGCTGCCTGTTTGCACCTGTTTTGCTTTTTATCCAGAAGCCGAAGGGCTAGGTCCAGATGGAGCCTGGGGCAGTGGTCAGAGCATCCTGTTTGCAACATCACAATCCACTGGTCCATCTCCGTGATTTCAGATGTGCCGGGTCCTGTGCACTGGATGGCACAGCTGCCTTCCAGAAAAGTGCTACCCTGTTCGAACAACAACAAATCTGTTTTCCTGTAACTGTTCCTTGTGCTGCCCCACACAGGAAGACTAACACTGCAGCCCATAACTTTACCCATGAGCCCAGTGGGTCTGAGAATGGTCCTGCTCTGGCGTGGATATCCAACCTGCTAGTGTATGAGGTAGTTTCCAGACCAATTGCTAACCTCCACGTCCCGTGAATCTAGTCCACTCAGGTTTTCCTTACTGGCAGGAGCGGAGCCACCACCTCCCTCCTGATTTGGGCCCAAGTTGGCATGAGTGTCCTGCCTATGTATCAAATCAAATGTGTGTTTATCATGCCAAGATTTCCTAGCCAAAGGCTCCATTAATTTAAGGTCTTTTTTTTTTTCCCCTAGAAGTTTGTGGCTTTTTACATTTGTCCTCCTCAAGTTGAGGTGGCAGGAATTGAGCCCAGGGAAGCTCTCTACCCCCCCCCCCCCATAATGCTAGAGACTCAGAGGACACATGCTAGGCAAGAATTAAACCCAGAGTGACATTCTCAGCCCTAATATTTTTTTAAACTAGGTTTTATATGTCCTTTGAGGTTGATTTCAAGATTACATACACAGTGCTTGCATCCTTAGGCACGAGCGCTCTTTGACTTTTTGTCTTAGGGTCTGTGATATTGATAAACTGACTTGTCATTTCTACTCATTTCTATAGAATATTCAATGTCTCCGTTAGGATTCCAATTGCTGTGAAGAGACCCCAAGACCACAGAAGCTCTTATAAAGGGAAACATTTAATCAGGACTGGTTTACAGTCATCACGTCATCACGGTGGGAAGCACAGCAGTGTGCATGGTGCCAGAGAAGGAGCTGAGAGTCTGCATCCTGACTGGAAGACAGCAGGGAGGGACCCAGGAGCCACAAGGCCCGATTGGAGCTTCTGAGACCTCAAAGCCCACCACCTAGTGATGCGCTTCCCTCAACAACTCATACCTCCTAACAGTGCCACTCCCTATAGACCTATAGGAGCCACTTTCGTTTCTTTGTTCATTTGCTCCTTTTATAAGGCTGCTATGAGAATTATAGATAGTAATATTTGTAGCGCGGTGTTTATATTGGCAGGTACTCAAAAATGGGAACATTGCTATTACCAATAGCATCATGCAATGCAAAATTTTGTGTTTGCTTTATATTACTTCCTTACAGTAGCATAGTACTAAGTATAAAGTAGGAGCTCAGTGAACATTCTTTAGAGACACTGCACCCCCTGCCACATGGTATAGAGTATAAGCAAAAGTGGGGGAGCTGTGTGTGTTTGCTGCACAGGAATGGCGACCTGGGTTCAAATCCCACATAAAAAGTTGTAGTGAGAATTTTTGGCGGTTTGGGTTCTTTGAAAAAAAAAACCATAGAAATATTGTAAGAATATATTGTCACTTTGATTCCAGGTGTGGGGGTATGAGCTGCTTCATAGCAGCTGACTATGATTTGCCCCGTGCTCTAGCAGGGGCGTGAGTTTGCCAGCTGCAGAGAGTTCTATGAGTGTGTAATGTTTGGAATTCTGGGGACTTGTCAAAGGGTATGTAAATGCTAGAGCCCAAAAGGTGGTTGGCTGGCTGGCGTTTGGATGTTGTTGTTGGTTGCAGTTTATTAAGTAGCCATGTACAAAGAAGAAGGAAGAAGAAGAGGAAGAAGAGGAGGAAGAGGAGGAAGAGGAGGAGAAAATAATGTATACTGATGACAAAGATCAAACTTGCCCCTAATCAGCAGGAAGTAGTCTAATTATAAACTCACCCCCTTTCCCCACTATCCCTTTTTCTCTCCTATCTAGTTTTAGGAGGCTGAAAACTTAAAAGAAAAAGGAGAAGGGCAGACAAAAAGGAACGCACAAAGTAGCAAATGTCAGCTACAAAAAGTTCTGTGTGATCTCTCATATACTTGTAACCCCAGTACTTTAGGAGGCAGAGGCATGACCCCTGGGGCTTGCTGGCTCCAGCCAACCCCGCGCTGACAGACCCTTTCTCAAGGAAACAAGGTCACAGTAAGAGAGCAGAACACCCACTGTGGCCTCCACGTGTGCACAGATGTGTACACTCATGTATCCCCCAATATGTGCACTCACACACACACACACACACACACACACACACATACACACACACACACTACTTTAAACATGAATCAATGAGAATTTTTCTATTCACAGGAAATAGAGATGAATGTACACAATTGAAACGTGATTTGAATCTGAACCATCCCTCCATCATTCTACTGCAATGAAAAAAGATGTTAAGGAACTTTTTTTAAAGACAGTATCTCACTATGTAGCCTTATCTGGCCTGGAACTCCCTACATAGACCAGGCTGGCCTTGAACTCACACAGATTAATCTGCCTTCCACTTCCAATTGCTGGGATTAATGCCAGTATGTGCCACCATGACTGGACAGGGATTTTTAAAAATATATCTTTTTAAAGTATTAGAATTTTTTTAAAAAAAATCATGTATGTGGATGTTTTGCCTGCATGCATATCTGCACACCAGGTATGTGCAGTGCCCACAGAGGCCAGAAGAGAGTGTTGGGTCCCCTGGGACTGGAGTTACACAGTTGTGAGCCACGAGCACATGGATGCTAGGAATCAAACCTGGGTCCTCTGGAACAGCAGCCTGTGTTCTTAACTGCTGAGCTGTCTCTCCAGCCCCAAGGAATATTTTAATGACCTTTGTCATCTGTGATTAAAATCGATCCTTCTGCTGCCTGCTGCAGCCTCCCACCGTGTCAGAGATAAGTCAGGATGCTTGCAGTGACTGCACTTGACATCCTGTGCACCCATAGAAAGATACACAAAAAAGTTCAATATTCAATTTACTAGTATAAAAATGATGCTAAATACATTTTAGGATGACTTTCAGCCATAAGGCCTGAAATATAACTTAATATCTTGAAGAATCAATGGAAGCCAATTCTGTACTGTTTATGCACCAGACTGGTGAATCTAGGGGCTGGTAAAAGCGCACTGTGATGAGCAGTAATAACACAGCATCTAAGGCCAGCTTCCGAGGCCAAGGACAGTACCTGGCAAGGGTTGTCCCCAGAATACCTCGCTCAGTGTGCTCATACTTGAGTTTGGTTCTAACAGGAACCACGCAGTCCCTAGTGGGCTCACACCATATACCACGCTCTAGGCAGACAAGTTCTTTGACGTCAGTTTGATACTTGGCTATGACTTTGCTGTACTTTTGTCTTGCAGAAGCACCTGTGTGGCCAAGGCACAGAGAGACATGAGCTGGTCCATGCACTGCTCCATCACAGAGGCTCTCTGGCTCTCGGGCACTTCCTCTCTCCTCCTGGCTGTCTGATCCTAATTGAAGCTTGTGGAAGAGCCCTGAGCTGTGATCTGTACAAGGATCTGCAGACCCCACTTTGTGGTAGTCCCGAAGACTGTTTTTTATTTTATTCATTCATTCGAGGAAAATAATTTTATGTTAATATCCATGTTGATAGAGGATAGAGCAACGAAAAAGATTGGAATGAATTTAAGACTCATTTCCTTTAAAGAATGTACTGATTGCTTACTAGATATTATGATTGGAAGGTAAGATGCTCCCCTCAGGCCATGCATTTGGACATTTGGTCCCAGATAGTGATGCTGTTTTGATCGGCTGTGGAATTTTAAGAGATGACTTGGAAGGTCACAGCCTGTTCCTGTTCCTGTCTCAGGTGCAATGCGTCAGTGCTTCCTGGCCCACTGAGATGTGACAAGCCACACTGTACGGTGTTCACCACAATAGATGTTGTCACCCTGGTGCCAGGCCTTTCCTGCTGTGGTGAATTTGATGCCCTCTGAACCATGAGTCAAAATAAATTCTCCGTTCTTTCAGTCACTTTTGTCAGGCATTTTATCACAGAGATGAGAAAAGTTCACTACAGTGCATATTGTCCTGGAATCTTAGGGATCCAACGGCAAAGAATGCTGTGAAAGTGCTGCCCTACTCACATTCTAGAGGAAGGAAACACACAAACAAACAAAAAATGCGGCATTCCAGGGAAGGGTGCTGCAGAGAAAAGGCCCCTTTGGGAATGATCGATCATCACTTCAGACTTCACTCTCAGAGGCACAGCCTCTTCCTCCCTGCCTCCGCCTCCAGGGTTAGCAGAGCAGGCGTGGGCCCTCGGAGATGCAACATGTCAGTCAGGAAAGGGCCTCGCCTATGAGCTACATCGTGAGCAGGTTGACCCAAAGAGAGGAAATGCCGAGGGAGGGGAACCAGCTGCTCACTCTTTCTCCCTGTGTACCTCCGAAACCGGCTTTGAAGCCTCGGGGACCCCTAACCCTCTTTAGCAGGTTTTTACCTTAGTTTATCTGTCTTCCGGTTCACCTCAGTTTTGCATAAGCATCTCAGATGCCCACATGGCTTCCCTGGGGAGTTCCTCTCACTTGTCAAACTTCATCAGCGTCCACCCAACTCCACTCCCAAGTTTTTTTTTGCCCATCTGGCTGAGGGCAGCCCTGTTCTGTGCCACCATCTCACTGGCACCAGAGTTTTCCAGATACTCTCTTAGCCACATCCGGCGATGGTTTTTCATGGCTCCTTCTTAAAGAACCAAAAACTGCGGGGTCAATCAGGGAAGAGAACCTAATTAGGGGATGGCCATCAGCTGACAGACTGTAAGGCGGCAGTCTCCAACTTGGCCGTGGTTCAGCCACCTTCAGGGCCCGTCCCTGTGTTGGAGGACCCCGTTGTTTGGGGCCATAGTCTTTCCGGTCCAGATAGCCTTTCTGAGCTCAGCACTAGATGGAGGACTTTCCCTCCCTAGCTGGGCCTCCTATTCTCTGCCTGGCCTCATCTGGAGAGTCTTTGGGCACGGATGCCTCTAACCATATCTTGTATATGGCCTTTGACACAGTTCCCTGTGAAGCTCTCCCCTCCCTGCATCTATAGGATAATGAGGTTCTGTGTCCTGCACAGGTGATAGAACCACGGTGTTTAATGCAAATGAAGTACATCGTAAAGACCTATCAGAGTACCTCCCGGCTGCTTCCGGTTTCCTATACAGTCAGTCCCCTCAGCCCTGGAATAAAGTTGATATTCCTCACTGCAGCTGGTCCCGGAAGATATTCTGTCATCGTCGTCGTGCTCATAGCCTTCCGAGCTCTGCGCCCCAGGGAAGAGGAGACCCACACCCCTGGAGCTTCTGATGGATGGAGCGTCTGGGATGGAGTTCTAGCATGTACAAGTCTAACTGGATCCCAGGGCATTGTGGGGTTTCACACTGGGCCTTATTGCTGCTCCAGGTCAAGGCTGAGGCAGGCTGGGTCTGCCTTCCACGTCCCCAGCCCTCTCTCTCCCTAGACTCCTCCCTCCCCTTTAACCTGGGGACTCATCTTTACTTCCTTCCCTGCCTTAGTCATCTGGTTTCCCCCCCCCCCTCTACTTTTGAAGAGGAAAGTGAGCTAGAAAATAATTATAGTGTTTCAATATCTAATCATCCCTCCTAGGAATATTTGGATTTAGCTTTCCCATAAGCTCCAAAGCTCAAGAAAACTCTGCCGACAGCCTTCAGGGGTCAGTGAATGGTGGGGGTGTAAAAGGTGTGGGCGATCACTTATCTCACCCCCACCGTGTGCCAGCGGGGATGTCTTTTACCCTGTTTGCATGAGGATTAATTCTCTGCCCCTCTTCTCCCAGAAGCAGAGAGAAGCAAAGACACATTACAAAGGGAACAACTCTTCTTAATGTCTGTGATTAAATCCCCCAAAGAGACAGGATTTGCATCATCTTTTGTGTTCTTGCACTGCCTTTGCCATAGTGGGAAAATGAGCCTGGTCCTCCCGCTGAGGGACCCCCTGCGGCGCTTGCATCAGGGCGGGGATCTCCCTCAGAAGAATAAACTGACCAAAATTGTGACGTGTGGGAGGGTGAGGGATACGGAACACACTTACCTTCCAGCTCCAGGAGGCATCTCTTGGCCTTCCTGCTC
>OU015745.1:85326191-85363291 GCA_907169655.1 Acomys percivali
TCCCCTCCCCTCCTCTCCCCTCCCCCCTCTCCTCTCCCCTCTTCTCCTCTCCTCTCCTCTTCTCGATTGATTGCTCGTATTTCATTGTGTACCACACTCCTAAACTACATCCTCAGCCCCCCAAATCCCTGGAGTTCTGAACTAAACTCCCTGGAAAAGCATGGCTCCCAGAGGCACACAAGCCCACTGGCTCTTCACTCACTGTGTTCATTCACCAGGCACATGCCGATTCTTTCCTGGAGGATCAGGGGATTCAGGAGAGCAGAGCAGACCCTGGAGCACTAGTCAGTCTCATTGGGGCTTTTCTTGAATCTCGGGGGGGGGGGGGGGGGGAACCCGGGGGCCCCCCCCCCCCCCTACACCTTTGGACCCCTTTGGCCTCAGAAACTGTAGTCTTCGTCCCCTTGCTTGTCCCTTCCCCACTTCTCCGGGCAACCACACAGCAAATGGCTATCTTTTTTATCCTATATTTCCTGTGAACCATATGGTGATATTTTCCTGCAGTGTGTTTTTATTTCTCTGTAAGTAACAGCGTGGCCGCTAGTGCACGCCGCTTCTCCCTCTCCTCCCAGCAACATGGCTTTTCTAAGGCACTCATGCTACTGTGCCGCTCCCAGGCTGCTTCCTTCCTAGCCCACACCTGACTGCGACACACTCTGGGTGACCTGCACCTCCCCTGGCCAGGCAGCTGCGCTCTGGTGCATTCCTTTGGCTCCTTTGCCAGCACCCTCTCCCCACCTACCTTGCTGGTTCTGGTTTGCACCTGCAGGCCTAATCTGTACTCAGTGCCGTCTCTAAAGATGGTGGCCAAAACTCACAAAGAGTTCTCCTCCGGGCCATTCTTTAGAGGACCATGATGACACCCAGGTGGCAGAAAAGTATACACTGTTGTTGGTTAGACAGGACAGCACAAACATCCCCACCTCCATCCACCTGTAGACTGGCGGGTCCCAGACAACAAGAAGCCGCTTAAGTAAGTTTTCACATCAGGTCTGGTACTTTCTTCCACTGGCTGTGATAGAAATAAATGGAATGAGCTAATGGCAAGATGAAGTTATATTATATAAAAGCGGATTCATTGGAAGCCATTCTCAACTGCCATGCTGGCGGGGGGGGGGGGGGGGGGGGGGGGGGGGGGGCGGGCGGGGGGGGGGGGGGGGGGGGGGGGGGGGGGGGGGGGGCGGGGCGGCATGGCGGGAGAGAAGGGAAATCATGCTGTGTAGAGAGAGGAGAGAGAGAAAGAGGGGGAGAGATACAGAAAGAGAGAGGAGAGCAGAGGAAAGAGAAAGGGGGTGGGGAGGGAGGAACCAAAATGTCTGGATTATGTAGTGAAGGGCCTCTGGGAGAAAGGAAGCCCAGCCCCTAGGCTAGGGAGTTCAGGGCAGAGGGCGGGGCCTGCCAGCCACGCCCTGCTGCAGATAGGGTCCCAGGAATGCCTGAAAGTGAATAAGTGGATTGATTAACATAAGCACATCTCCCAAAGGCCGTGCAACAGACCCCTCTACTGAGTATCTCCTGTCAGCAACATACTTGGCCTGTCCTTGGCATCCTGTGAGTTCTGGTGTTTCTTGGGAGTTGTGTGTGGGTGTATGGGTGGGGTGGAGACCACGGTTGGCTTGTCAGAACTGCATCCTATGATCAAGGCTTTCCAAGACTTCACTTCAATTTTTCCCTCAGTAATTCCCTTGTCACGAAAGGAGCTGGCCTAAGCTAGCCCCACCCCACAGAAATCTCCAGGGGAGGAAGCACTGCTTGCAGAGGATGCCATCTCACTAGGCAAAGTGTTACGGCTTTCCTGATGTTCTGCTCCATCACTTGGCATCTTCCTCAGCTTCCTGTCACATGGTCTCCTCTTGGTTATTTCAGATTTCTGCTTCCTGATTAAAGGGTAGCGGAGGGCTGCTGAGAATTTGAGTTCTTCCAGTATGGAATGTCATATTTTCACAAAGGTTTCAACACTCACTGATAAGCCCACGAAGTGGCACCATCAGCCTTCTCCCTTCCAACCTCAGCTTTGATTGGTGATCCCAGCCTTCCACCATCCCAGCCTAGGGTCTGAGACCCTTCCCCCTGCCTAGCATTTCCTGAAATCTGGTCTCAGACATGTTTCCCTCAAGGTGTTCCCATCCGTGCCAAGCCTCCCTCTTGGACACGATTGCTCTAGACCTAATCCTGCAGAGTCTCTGCTTCCTCCCAATCCCCCCTCCAGGTCCCACAGTCCTCTGGAGGACTTTTATCAATTAAATGGAAGCTGTGCTCACTTCGATGTCTCTTGCCTTGCCCTAGATTCTTGGGGCTCCTCATGATCAGGAGTAATTCTGGGCTGCCCTGGAGCCCTCAGTTACGCAAGGTCCCAGGCTATTTCAGTACCCTCTAGGTAGGCTATCTCAACACCCTCTAAGTGGTCTATCTCAGCACCCTCTAGGTTGCTCTAGACCTATTTCTTAGACTAGCAGAGACCAGTGAGTCTCTTCAAAAGCAGACCGCCAAGCCTTTTAACCCTTCCACGATCCCATTTACAATGCTGTAACAGCCACAGGTACCACCTCTGTCTGGCCTCATCCATACGTTCCTGCCTCATTCCTCATGAAGGAAATAGCTCAAGGATGCGAGACCATCCTGTCAACGCCAGGTAGCCCTATTCCTAGTTTTCTAAGAAAGTGCCAGATTGATTTCCAATGTGGTTGTACCAGTTTGCACTCCCACCAGCAACTGAGGAGCGTTCCCCTTTCTCCACATCTTCGCCAGCATGTGCTGTCATTTGAGTTTTTGATCTTAGCCATTCTGATGGGTATAAGATGGACTCTCAGAGTCATTTTGATTTGCGTTTCTCTGATGACTAAGGATGGTCTTGGGGGTTACAGATAGTAATGGCTATAGAACTACAGACAGGCCACCCACCTCAATATACACAGTGCTAGAAAAATGGGGGGCAGAGGGCAAGATGAGCTACAGGAGGTTTGACTGAAAGTTACTCTCTGAAAACTGTTCACAAGCACACTCGCTGTGTTACACACCGGGGCACATGCAGCAGAAAAGGAAAATCAATAGGGTGGAGGCAGGGGGCTGAAAGCGATGAATAGACATATTTATCAAGCTGCACTTCTCCCTGAGCAGTCTCCGTTCCCATGCCCTTTGGTCTTCCTTTTGTCCTCTCATCTTGCTGCGGTTCACGGGGAATGGCAGAAGGCTAGAAGACAGCCCTGAAGGGCTGTGGCACAGTACAGGTGAGGACACCGTGCAAACCAGGTAGGCAGCAGACGCATGGCTTTCCTGGTATAACAGTATACGCTGAAGCAGTCTCTCAGATGTGGGGCTGTCTTGGAACAATACTCATTTGCTAGATAACACTCCCCCCAATATTCATATGTGACTGTGTGTGTGTGTGTGTGTGTGTAATGTGATGTGTGTGTGTGTGTGTGTGTGTGTGAGTGGTATCTGTGTGTATTGTTTGTGTGTGTGTATGAGTGGTACCTGTGTGTTTGTGTGCATGTGTGGTGTGGTGTGTGTGTGTGTGTGTTTGTCTGTGTAGTACATGTGTGTGTGTTACCTGCGTGTATATGTGTGTCTGTGTAAGTGTATGTGTGGTATCTGTGTGTGTGTGTTATGCACATGGGCACTTGTGGAGGGTCAAGCTTAGTATCAGGAATCATCCACTATCACTCTTTACCATTTCCTTGAGTCAGGGTCTGTTAATCAAATGCAGAACTCATGGATAGGGCTAGTATCACCAGTCATTTTTCTTTGAGCTTCTCCTATCTCTCCCTCCCAAGGCTGGAGTGACAAGCAGCCTGCTGGACCCACCTAATTCTGTGTGGGCTCTAACAATCTAAAACCAGGCTTGTGTGTAAGAGCTTGAAGCCCGGAGCATCTCCCCAACACCATAGATAACAATTAAAAAATTACAATGCACTCTAAAGATATTCCAAAGCTTTGTCATTGGTAGTTAACATATTTTAAGGAAACGCTAAGAAAGAAAGCAAATAAATCCGCGTGCCTTGAAAATATGCATAATTCAGTTGAAAATTTATATACAGGTACTCGGAGGCATTAGTGTGGGGGAGGGGCAGTGCTGTAATTGAGACAGACTTCCTTTGTAAGTCCCACTGTCTTGTGTAACAGAAGAAAGATGACCATGCTTTCATGATTGTGTTAGCTGCATTTACCTCACTGTGACCAAATGTCTGATGGAAACAACGTGAGGGAAGAATGGATCATTTAGCTCAGTTGGCTCAGGATTCATAGGAGTTTTGTACATCTTGAGCAGAAGTTATAGTAAAAATTGGGGCATCTGGCGTGTAACCGAGACTCTTCTCAAAGATGCAGACTGGAAGAAAAGATCACAAGAGGGCCAGGGGCAAGCTTTACCTGCAGTGCCCATATTCCTGACTTTACCCGTGCCAGCCAGGCTCCGCCTCCTAAAGGCTCCACAACCTTCAAAACAGTTACCACAGGCTTAGCTCCTGAGACTCCAAACAGGAGGAACTGTGGGAGGCCACACTCAGATCACAATGGTACCTACCTATCCAGAGCTCAGCCGGTTCTGGTTTGGGGGCGCTCACAGGAGTCAGCACTCAGACCCCAGCCTCTCAACCTGCTTTAGCCCAAGCCAGTGGGCTAGGGCTAGGAGAACCCTTGTCCTGCCCATGCCTGCGGCAGGGCCCAAGGACCTCCTCCTGGCTGGCTTCCAACATCCCAGTCTCAACTACAATTCCCTTCCTGGTAGGACTGCTTCTGTCCACGGTGGAGTCCCAGTGCCAGGCACACGAGTTTACACCTTTACTACCATCTGTGTTTCCTAAGGGGTGTACTAGAGCCCAGCCCCCTACACAGCTCCTGAGGGCTACGGAATGCCTGAGATACCAAAAGGGCCTCCTCTGCCTCTCTGCTTTAGGTGATCGGTTCGCTTACGGTGCGGTGCGGCTCCCTCCTGTTAGCGATAGAGCCTGCAAGCTGACAAATCCTCAACCCGAGAGCCATCAAATGATGGAAGCTATGTATAAAATTCTTGCTTCCAGCTTTCTCTGATGCCCGCTTACCTTCCTCCACCTACCATGATTTCGCACCAGAGGAGTGGGACCATGAACATCGGATCTGATGATTTCTTTCCTATTTTAAATCTCCTTTCTAGGTGCCATGGGGCAAGAGGGAGAGCTCCTCATTTCTTCATCATCTTCTTTGAGCTATTGACCTCAGTGACCTGAGCACCAAGAGCAAATCAGTTGTGTTCTCTATGGGAGAAATGATGATTTGGGTCCCCAGGCTTGGCTTTTGATAGGAGAGCTGCTGAACCATCCCAGAATAAGGACCCCCAAAAGCGCTGCTTACTACCCCCCCACCCCCCGCCAAGTATCTCCACCACATTTAGTGTTTATAAGTGACAGCTTGACAGTCTTTCTCTAGATGAGCTCAGTTGTGTAGGAAGACATAAAGGTCAGACATATATGTTTCAATTCAATTACACAGAGAAGTCACTATTTTGGGTGAAGGGAGGAAAAAAGAGAGAGAGAGAGAGAGGGAGAGAGAGAGAAGGGCTGGGCATGGAAGCGCACACCTTTAACCCCAGCACTCGGGAGACAGAGGCAGGCGGGATCTTTGAGTTCAATGCCAGTTTGATCTACAAAGCGAGTCCAGGACAGCCAAGGCTACACAGAGAAACCCTGTCTTGAAAAACCAACAAAAAGAAAAAAGAAAAAGAAAGAGAGACATGGTTTCTGGCCCCAAGAATGAATATTCTAGGAGTGATGATAGACTTAAACAGGCAACTGAGCTGCAGCGGGGCCTATGAATGCTTGTGAGGTAGAGTGACGTATTAGAAGGCAAGGGAAGGGGGTTGTAGGAAATGCATTCTACTTCAGATGGGACACAAGTAGGGAGAGCTGAAAGTAACAGACCACTAAGATGTCCACAGTTCAAAGCCAGGCCATCTGAAACACAGTGATTTGGAGAAACTCTACTTGGGCTTCTATTGGCTGCTGCTAATTTGTGGCTCAACTGCTCACCACACACCGTGCCTGGCTTCTGGGTCTTTGCTGTTTTGTTGTTGTTATTGGTGGCGGTTTGTTTGGTTTTTTGAGCTGTTTTGTTGGTTTACAACCCATCTTTCTGCTGCCAGCCGATAGCAAAACTGGGCTTTTATGTGGTTTGCTCAAAGTGGATGCCCTAGTTTGCTTTCTATTTGGTCACGAACACCATGACGAAAAGCAACTTGGGAAGGAAAAGGTTTACTTGGCCCACACTTCCTCATCAGGAACTGAAGGCAAACCATGGAGAAATGCTGCTGCATTACCAGCTTGCTCCTCATGGTTTGCTCAGCCTACTTTTATGTACAGTCCAGGAGCACCGGCCCAGGAATGGCAACACCCACAAAGGGCTGGTCCCTGCCATATCAGACATTAATCAAGAAACTGCACCACAGACTCCAGTCTAAAGGCCAGCCTGATGGAGGCGTTGAGGTTTTTTTTTTTTTCAATTGAAGTTCCCCCCTCCCAAAGGACTTGAGCTTGTGTCAGGTTGAACAAAACAAAACAAAGAACTCCCCTCCCCACCCCCCCTCCCAAAAAAACTAGCCAGGACAATTGGGAGATGGTTTTGGAAAGTGAAATTATCCTCTGGACAGTTCTGGGAGGATGCCTCCTGTTTCCCAGCAAACGGATCAGCCAGGTAATCTCATTAGCAGCCACAGCTGTTCCAGTACTTGTATCTGTGCAAGGTACATGCTCAGGAGAGTGGCAGGGTCACACACATTAACGAGGGCTCAGGGCAGCAGATGCACACTTGTTAGGAGCTGTTCGGGAGACTGAGACCCAGGCACCCGAATGTCCATTAACTTATGGGGTGCTAACTATGTGCAAGATTTTTGTTCTAGATCTTGAGACCACAGATGTAAAAGAGAGAGCTGGAAAGGGCCATTTCCTGTATTCTGTAGAGAGACTGTAACAGAAGGAAAAACAGTAGACAAGATCTATGCAGATCTCAGAAGTAGTTGAGATGGGAGCATGCTTGCTGGGCACAGATGAAGCCCTGGGGTCTGTGCCTAGCACAGCATAAGGCTGGATGTGGTGATGCATGCCCCTGATCCCAGCACTCTAGGGGTTAGAGCCAGGAGAATGAGGAGTTCAAAAATCACCCTCAGGGACTTAGTGAGTCGGAGGCCAACCTAAGTTACAGGAGACTCTAGCTCAAAACCAGAAACTAGAAAACAAGCTCTAACCAAAGTGGTGAGCGATGTGCTAAAACCCAAAATAGGGCAGCGGGCTAAAGAGGGGGGGGGGCACCCTCTTTGGAGGACCTAGTCAGGGGAGTTAAGTGAAAAATATGATGCTAGTTTTTGTGGGCATCTGTACTGAGTGTAAGCAGGCCTGGAATTACTAGAGTAAATTGTGTTAATAGGTGCCTTGAAGCATTTGGACGTATTGTTTCTGCCATCTACAGTTTATTAAGTATTTTTTTAGCAGTAATTTAATAACAGCCAGCCCTGTTTTATTCTAAGGTTCTATTCGATTGCAGTGAAGTGGCTCTGACTGCTCGGGGATGAAGTCGATAGAGGTAAAGCGATTGAGTCTCAAATGGCAGAGATGTGAGATAACCACACTTAGAGAGCAATTTCCAAGAAGAACAGTGAGAAGCCAGGTGGTGGCACACACCTTTAATCCCAGCACTCGGGAGGCAGAGGCAGGCGGATCTCTGTGAGTTTGAGGCCAGCCTGGTCTACAAAGGGAGTCCAGGACAGTCAAGGCTACACAGAGAAACCCTGTCTCAGAAAAACAAAACAAAACAAAACCCAAAAAACCCAAAACAAAACAAAACAAAAAAACAGTGAGAGAAACACTCAGTTCACTAAAGGATGGATCAGGGGACAGGAAATAGGGGGCTGAGCTACAGGAAGCGGCATCCTCAGGTCTGAGCAGTCTTGTGTTATAACATTGGAACATTCTGTTGCCCTTCCTGCATGTTGCTTAACAGGGCTAATCCTCAACCATGGATTATCTCCCCCAAGAACAACCTTTTGTTTTCCCTGAAAGGATCCTTTTAAAATTACACAATGCTGAAGAGCCTTGCTCAGACACTCAGCAAACCAGTCTCCTGATGACACTACAAACCGCCAAGAACGTGTGCTGCGCCATCGAAACCCGCGGGTTCTGAGATTTCATAGCAAGAGTCACAAGCAGGAGGACAAGGCCAGGGGAAAGGTCTCGCGTGCCTGTTTGGAGGCTGGCCTGGTACCAAGGGAACTGGCAACCACCTCCTCCCCCAGGGAGGACTGCTGACTAGCTCTGCTCCGTGATTTGAAGCGATACCAACGTGCCCATGGCATTCAGGTGTTTCTGTAGAACAGGGTTCGAAACCACGCCGTTTCAGGATATAGCACCCCAAGTGACCACATCAAATAGAAAGGGAGATAATTAATAGGAAGAGAGCGGGACTTGGTGCGAACACTACTTCCTGCAACCTCACTATCCTTTAGTTAACCCAGCTCTCTTTCTGAGCGCTCTGTTTCCTTTGCTTTCTCTCCACAGCAAGATCAATACGGTTAATATTGCTCTCTCAAGTCTCTGCTGCCAACCGGGAGCCTCAACAAGTAAAGAGTCACCATGTGTAAATCAGTAGATTAACTTCGCTGTACCAGCCAGGAGGATGTAAGTCAGTAGATTAACTTCACAGTACCAGCCAGGAGGGAGGGAGGGAAGTGACTTCCTTCTTGTTCTGTCTGGGAGGTGGAAGGTTCACAGTGACTACCTTCCCAGAGGGCTGTACAAAGCAGCTCCTGTGTTGGCCTCTCTGGGAACTAGAGCCCCAAGTGCCAGCTAAAGGAGGAGAGATGGTGATGTAGAAAGAGAAGAAGTTCTTGTCAGCCACGGAAGTCATCCGTCCTCACGACATGTGAGCCAGTGTACTTCTTGCTGGGCATGGTGCTAACACCAAGGCTAAAGTGCCATGGCTACCACATGGGCTGTGTGGTTTCCCCTACGGAGTGCTGATCCTTAACCCTCTGCTGCAAACCAGTCCATCTCTGCTTCTGCGGAATCGACTCATCACCCCACACCCTTACCTTCCGCCACAGCTGACTAGGCCACAGATATTTTGATCCTCACTGGCCTAGCACAATTCTCTCTCCGAGCAAAGAAGAATTGTGTTCTGAAAGCTACGCAGCAGATTCCTGTTGTGATTTAAATGAGTATGTTCTTCCAAAATGCAAGGGGTCTCAGGGTGGAGAGATGGCTAAGTGGTTAAAGCACGTGTTTGTTGCTCTTCTGGAGGACCTGGATTTGACTACCGGCACTCACGTGGCGGCTCACAACTATTACCTCAGTTCTCAGGGGTCCGACATGCTCCGCTGACATCCTAGGACACCACACATGTGGTGCATATGTATACATGCAGGCAAAACACTCAATATATACAACATGAATAAACAAATCTTAAAAATTGGGTTGTTTTTTTTTTTTTTTTTTGGTTGTTCTTCAAGACACAATTTCTCTGTGTAGCCTTGGCTGTCACGGACTTGCTTTGTAGACCAGGCTGGCCTCAAACTCACAGAGCTCCAATTGTCTCTGCCTCTCAAGTGCTGGGATTAAAGGAGTGTGCCATTACCACACGGCCAAAACAAAAACAAAAACAAAAGGGAGGGGGGAGGAGATGTTTTTTAAAGGCCCGTGTCTGAGAAGTGATTGTATCATGAATAATCCATCTTCATGAATTGGATTAATCTTCCCATAAAGGAAGTTGAATGGAGTGCCCTAGGTTTGTTTGCCCTTCCATCTCTTCAGCCCAGTGGACACAGCATTCATCTTCTTTTTCTGTCTTCTACCCACCATGTGAAGGAGACACAGCTACAAGGCTCCATCTTGAACACAGACAATGATCTCTCACCAGACGGCAAATCTAGCCGTGTCTTGGACTTCCTAGGCCCCAGAACTGTGATAGGTGAATTTCAATTACCGATGAACTGTCCAGTCTAAAGAAAGCATTTTGTCTAGCAAAAGCACACAGGCAAACAGCAAGGGTCAGGGCTCTGAAACTCAAGCACTATCAAGTCGGCAAAGCAAGCGAGGGATGCCGGCCTACCTGTCAATGCCGGCCTACCTATCAATGCGTCGGGCACTACCCAGAGGCTGGTGGTTTGGATTCAGTCTCACCACAGTCCTACGAGGTGAGTACTGTTATTATATTTGTCTCTGCTTTACAAGAGAAGACTGAAGGTTTGAAGGATTTTGAATGTGCTCAAGATCACAAGTGACTTGAGAGAGAGAGAGAGAAAGAGGGAGAGGGGGAGAGAGAGAGACCACTACACTACAGAGACACTAAATAAGTACCAGAGAGAGCAGCCGTGTAGCTCCCATCTGTTGGCAGTGTCTAGCGTCATTCCACGTGCCTCGCTTCCTGCGTTTGAGACACACCAAATCCTCCTGTTACTAACCGATTTTCATTTCACTCAAGTCAGCTTGACTGAGCTCTGCTCAGCGCCTCCGAAGGCTCTCTGACGACTCAATCCTGGCAAACAGGAGGAAGCATCCTCCAGCGAGGGGGCGGGGCAGAGGGTGGGGGGGTCTCTCGTTTGCTAGAACTGTGTAATGTTAATCAACCAGCGAAGTACGTGACAGGTGTTCTTTTTTTTTTAATTTTTATTTACTTATTAATTCATTCATATTACATCTCAATTGTTATCCATCTCTTCTATCCTCCCATTCCTCCCTCCCTCCCACTTTCCCCTTACTCCCCTCCCCTATCACTGTGACCGAGAGGGACCTCCTCCCCCTGTATATGCTCATAAGGTATAAAGTCTCTTCTTGGTAGCCTGCTATCCTTCCCCTGAGTGCCACCGAGCCTCTCCATCAAGGGGACATGGTCAAATATGGGGCACCAGAGTTCATGTGAACGTCAATCCCCACTCTCCACTCATCTGTGGAGAATTTGACAGGTGTTCTTGAATTCACACAGTAAACCAAGCAGAGGTCATATAATTCCCTTAATAGCGGAGAATCAATTTCATACAAAAATATGATTTAGGAGAGAGGCTCCAATTTCAGCCCAGTGACTGGGGAGCCACGAGATCATGGCTTTACTTCCACATGTGAGATAACTCTCTAGGCTGGTGGGAAACTGCATCCTAATCTGTCAGGCGAAGGGCGGAGATGATACATTCCTAAGTAGCCATCATTTATAACTCCTGGTTAATGTGTTTGTAATCACTGTTTGAGTTTTTCTGATGTGGCATCACAAACCGTCCCCAACACCCTGGAGCTTATAAAGACCAAAAACCATTGGAGTCTTGCTCAGGGTTTCCATCGACCAGGAATTTAGATAGAGCAAGACACAGTTGGCTCCTCTCAGCTCCATGATGTCTGGGACCTCAGGGAGGAAGATGTCAAGTCTGAGTCAGGTTGAGGCCATTCATGGCGGCCACTGGCTCCAACTTCCCCTGGGCTGCCATCCAGGAACTCTGTGCGCCTTCCCCATGTGATTCCTCTGAGAGACTCAGTTTGTTCTTCCCCACGGAAGTGCTGCTGGGTTCCAAGCAAGATCCTTGGAGGCTGCTGGGTCGGAGCTGCCCCTCTGTGATCTAGAAATCACACAGCAGCCCCTTCTGCCAGAGCGAGCCGCAAACCTCCTTACCTTCAAGAGGTGGGAACATGGCTCTTCCTTTTTGTGGGAAGAAATAGGAAATTATGTAATGAGAAGTAAGAATTGGATGGATGTTCCTATCACAGATATCGTTGGAAAGGAAGCAGAGAGCTAGGAACAGCGGGGTAAATGCTGACTTCTTAACAGGTGCATGTGCGGAAGTCCCTACGTCTTATACGTCTTTAAACTTCTAATTTAGTCAAATCTTCAGTGGCCCAATTGAAATGTTCATCCATTGAAAGGAAGGGGGTGACAGCAGCAAATGGAAGTGTGGCTCCAGGCATTGCTCTGACCAGCAGAGGCCCACTGTTGGGTAAAAATGGTGACAGCCTGTGGAGGAAGGCTGTCCTATCAGAGCGGGGTTGGCATCTTCAGACTTATAGACTGGGGAAATATGTTACCAAAAGTTCAGAATAGAGGGAGCCGTAGTGAGATGCTATGAAAGGGAGTCCGGCTAAAACGGGATGGCCCTGAAAATAAAACCCAGAGCCTAACATTGCAATGATGAGGAAGACTAAGAAGACTAATCCAGAGAACGGCCTTCTGGCTGATTAGCGCGCATAGGGGGACGCACACCACGATGGAGGGAGGCTCATGCAATCAAGACGAGAAGAGAAAAGTGTCATCATCAACTTCAAAAACATCAACAACAAAAACCAAGTCTTGCTACGAAGCCTAGGTTTGCCTTGACTTTTCATTATTCCCACCCTTAACTCAGGCATGATGAGACTGCAAACATGCGTCATCAAGCCAGCTTGTCATCAACTTTTAAGAAAATTGAGCCAGGGAATGGTGGCGCACCCCTTTAGTCCCAGCACTTGGGAAAGGCAGAGGCAGGTGGATCACTGTAAGTTCCAGGCCCGCCTGGTCTACAGAGTGAGTTCCAGAACAGCCAGGGCTACACAGAGAAACCCTGTCTCGAATAAAACAAAAGAAAGAAAGAAAGAAAGAAAGAAAGAAAGAAAGAAAGAAAGAAAAGAAGAGAAAAAAAGAAAAGAAAATTGGGAGTCAGCAAGAGCCCAGAAAAAGTTGAGGTTTCAAAGGTTGAAAGGAAGCAAAAATCAGTAACTCAGCAGACCCTTTTGACACTGTGTAAAAAAAAAAAAAAAAAAAAAGGAGGGGGCTGGAAGGGTGGTTCAGTGGGTAAAAGCCCTTGCTGCACATGCCTGGTGACCAGAATTTGATGCCCAGAACCCAACAAAGATGGTAATCCCATGCAAAGGTAGAAGAGAACCATCTTTACAAAGCTGTGCTCTGCACATGTGCTGCGGCAAGTTCACCCCAACATGCAATGATAATAAAAAACAAGTTGAAGAGAAAGAGGAAAGAGGAGGAGGAGGGAGGAAGAAGAGGAGGAAGAGGAGGAGGAGGAAGAGGAGGAAGGAGGAGGAAGAGGAGGAGAAAGGAGGCACTGTTTGCAATGCCCTGGTCTAATCTGTTCCGAGCTTCCTGTCGTCCACAGTGAGCCCCTGCCGGGAAAGCACTCTGCAGCAAATAAGCTCTGCAGTTCTCCCTGTGCGAGCAAATGGGGTCGGCTCCATCGCAGGCTACTCCTCCCTGCTGTGGACTTTCAGATTCAGATGACCACCGTTCAAGGCTTCGTAAGACAGACTCGGTTGGGACATCTATGGTCCAAGTGCAGTGAACAGTGAGTGCTTCCTACCATGCGCAGAAGTAACCGCGCGTGAAAGCTGGGCAAGATGAGGCAGATTTCAAATGCAGCAGGTTCTTGCAAATAAGCAAGGTAAAAGGGCCAATCGGAGACATTAAAATAAAAATGTTTGTTTCTCACTTCTCTTGCACTCTCTGTCACTTCTCACTGTGTATGTGGGGGTTTTTGTTTTGTTTTGCTTTTTTCAAGGTAAGGTTTCTCTGTGTAGCCTTGGCTGTCTGGGAGCTTCGCTTTCTAGACTAGGCTGGCCTCGAACTCAGAGATCTGCCTGCCTCGCCTCCCAAGTGCTGGGATTAAAGGCGTGGGCCACCATGCCTGGCTTTTATTTATTTATTTTTAATTTAATTAATTAATTTATTTTTAAATCTAACATTTGTTGTTCTAAGTAAAGAAGGAAAAAAACTTGAATTGCTAACATGAATTTAGCTTTTCTTGTGGTGCACAATGACAATCTTAAATGCAGATACTCGAATCTTTATTTTGTATGGTAGATCACTAAAATGGCAATTGAAACCTGCATATTTATTTGGTTCATCAGACTGGGGAAGCCCAGCATGGAATTTACTCACTTGTTAATATTTTACTTTCTTACACATGTACGTCCTCTTGACCTCCATGCACAAGAAGACTGAGAAAGCAACCCCTTGCTTTCTCTCTGCCTCTTTTCTTCGGTGTCACAACTCCCAGATGGAGTTCTGGCCGGTACAGTGAATCAGAACACAAGTAAAATGGAATATGATAATGTCCCTTGGCTATTTGTATTTCCCAAAATACCACCTCCACTTCTGCGCACAAGGCGAGTTCTGGTGCCTAGGGAAATCGTAGCTTTTCCTATGTGTGGTCATCTTCCTGTCACTAGAGTGTTAGGATTAAAAACTGCGGCTTCTGCAGCTCCAACAGGCTAGGTGGGTCTTGCCGCCAATCCCGATACACCCCCCATTAAAGAGATGTGCGACAGTGAAAAGCAGAGAGGACACTTGAGCTATGCATAACAGGAAAAGAGACCCAATGACATCCCCCTGCCTCAAGACTGGTTTTGTACAGTTTAGGTTTAAATCGAGGAAGGGGGCCAAGAGTCCAGGTTTATCCTTAATCAAATAGTTCCTGGGCAGAACCATCATTGTCTCAGGCTAGGTCTGGAAAGGTGGCGTGGACGAGTCCGCGTTGTTTGAAGGCACAAGCTGGTTCACTGGAGATGGTTACTGCTGCTCCAGGGCGCAGCCTCGTCATTGTGGGTAAAGGCCTCCATTTGGTGTGTGGTTCACCCTACCAGGCTCGGCCCTGCCTGAAATCCAAGATGGCTGCCAATTTCAGACCATAACCAGAGACCTTCAGGCGCCCTTTGGGAGTCTAGAACAGAACACTGTAATGACTGATAGTAAGATGCCTCCATTGTTGCAACCTTTGACTTTCAGCGGTGGAGGGAATAAGATCTGCTCAGGGTCGCCAGTTCCTTGAGTGACCATCATGCCTACCAGCAGAGGCGAGCAGGTTACCTGAGGCAAAGAAGGCAGTTGCAAAGCAAAGGCAGAGACACCAGGGTTTCTGTCCCATTCTCAGTTACCTTGAGGGCTCAAGGGAAGAGCCAATGTTTTCCAGTAAAAGCGGCTTCTACTCGCCTGTCATGACCACCTGGCTCAGTGCCAGCTGTAGCTTCCTCACCCCGTGGCCACTTGGGTGTGTCTGACGCCTCATGCATTGTGGACCCACCAGTACTGTGTGTTCAGCACAGAGCACGGAGTCTGCTCTGGACAATAAAGCAAGGAGAATGTTGGTCCCACACATTGTACATTTGCTGATAATCACCTCTGCGGGCCTCTGATGCAGCTCAAAGGCCCCATCAGGACAGCATCAAAGAGCGCTAGTCCATGGTTGTGTGGCCCACCGAGCTGGTGCTGTGAGGACAGGAATCCTATGTGGTCCTTACACTTGAATATGTCTCAGACCCATGCAGAGTTTCTAGAGCAGTAGGCCTGGAGGTGGAGTCTGAGAATTTGCTTTCCTAACAAATATCTGGGTAATGTTGATGCTGTAGACCCCGGGAACACACTTCAAGAAACACCGGCTGTGAACACCGCCCTGCACACACATAGGACCGACTTCTCATCTTAGAATGCAAATAGGGGGGGTAAATTGCCATTGGGTGGGGCCCTGGAGCCAGGCTGGAGCCTTGTCAAAATACCAGAGTGCAGAGCAGGCAATAAGACCTACAGGAGGAGGAGAGGTGGAGCTGGAACCAGCCAGAAAGCCTGGGCAGGAAGATGGTATGATGCAGTCCAGACAGGGTCCAGAGGAGGGTGCAGGAGAGAGAGAGATCAGGGAGGAGCTGGATTTGGGGTGCTAGGGATGGGGAGACCCACAGGGAAAAGAATGCACAGGGAAGTGTGAAGGTGGGACACCGATGTGGCCCCAAAGCTTATAGTTTGGGGCGTATACCTGGGAAGCAGCTTTCTCAAAGCAGCTCCCCAAATCTACTGTTGTTAGATCCCATGAAGGCCATGCTGGGCTAGCAGTCCCAGAGGGGACAAAGCCTCCATGAGTTAATGTCCACTCTGACCACCCTAAGGCAGCCCAGCCCATAGAGTAGAAGGCACACACATCATACATGCACACACACCTTTTTTTTTTTTTTTTTTTTTGAGACATGCTGCAGCACATGCTTGGCTTGCCTCAAACACACTATGCACCAAAAGTAATCTTGAACTTTTTCTCTTTCTGGCTCCCTGCTGAGTGCTGGAATTACAGGTATGTGCCACCACACCTAGTTTATGTGGCACAGTGGGTCAGACCCAGGGCTTCATGTGTGTTAGGCAAACACTCTACAACGTAAATCCCATCCCCAGACTATTCTCCTGAGGTTTTTGTTTGTTTGTTTGTTTCGCTCATTTATCTATTTTCTTTTAGCATTTGTTAGATTTTTGTTTCTTTCGAGACAGAATTCACTGTGTAGCTTGGTCTCGGTCTCAAGACCCTCCCACTTTAACTTTCTTTCTTTCTTTCTTTCTTTCTTTCTTTCTTTCTTTCTTTCTTTCTTTCTTTCCTTATCATACATTCTGGTCATAGCCCCCTCTCTCCTCTCCTCCCAGTCCCACTCTCCCCCCTGTTGGCATACAAGCGGCCTGCTCCTACATTGCTTAGTCTGAAGCACCAACCAAGGACCACGCATGGACCAGACCTGGGTTCTCTACCTAGATGTAGCTGATGGGCAGCTCAGGCTTCATGTGGGTCCTCCAGGAAGGGAAGGCTGCTTCAGACGTCACTGCCTGCCCGCCCCTAACTGTGCCAGGAGCCCAGGATATAAAAGGGGCCGACCTGCCGCCTTCTCTCTCTCTCTTACTTTGTCTCTTACTCTTGCACTTCTCTCTTGCACTTTCTCTAAGGGCGCCCCCTTTTGTTTCTGTCTCTCTGTTTGTCTGTCTCTATCTCTCTGTCTCTGTCTCTCCCTACCTCCACGGCCCACTCAGGTGCCAATCCTCTCCATTTTCCTTCTCCCCAAATAAATATCTCCATATTTATATCTGTTCTCTCATTTTCATTTTCAATCCTAACACCTTCCTCCCCTCTCCCCACCCCCATTCCTCAGAAAAGGGGAGCCTCTCTACCCATCCTCCCCAGCTTATCAACTCACATCAGGAGTGAGTACGCCCTCTTCCTTTGTGCCTTGGCAAGGCAGTCCAGTCAGGGGGGTAATGACCGAAAAGCAGGCAACATAGTCTATGTCAGAAACAGCCCTTGCTCCCCTTCCTAGTGGACCCACATGAAGTCTGAGCTGCCCATCACCTACATCTATGCAGAGGGCCTAGGTCCAGTCCATGCCTGGTCCTTGGTTGATACTTCAGATTCCATAGGCCCCTCTGGGCCCTGGTTAGTTGGCTCTGTTAGGCTTCTTGTGGCGCTCCTGTCCCCTCTAGATCCTTTTATCCTTGCCCCCACTTTTCTACTAGACTTCCCATGCTTCACTCAGCCTTTCTTTCTTTCTTTCTTTCTTTCTTTCTTTCTTTCTTTCTTTCTTTCTTTTAATTATTTATGTATTGTACATGAGTACTTTATCTGCAGAAGAGGGCATCAGCTCACATTATAGATGGTTGTGAGCCACCACATGGTTGCTGGGAATTGAACTCAGGATCTCTGGAAGAGCAGGCCGTGCTCTTAACCACCAAGCCATCTCTCCAGCCCCCTCGCTCAGTGTTTCTTGAGTAGCTGACATAACATGCTGGTCCTTGAAGCTCGCACAGGCCTCCTTGTTTGGGAGGTGACTCTGGGGACCAAGGTTTGCTTTGCTTTTCTGTAGCTTCTTCTTCACCTTTGCCGGGGCATGTCTTAGGTGGGTGTGTCTTAGGTGATCTCCAAGTTCCTTCAAATAAGATTTCATGACTTGAGGAACTTGTGCATTCTGCCTTTGTCAACACCCGTACTATGAGAATCTGCTGCTCTGAGTTGGCCTGAACGTAGGAGCGAACTGGTCCCAGAATTCCCTGTGCTCCCACTTAATTTGCATCAAAGCTATGCACAGAGCATCCCAGGACTAAAGCCATTCCAGTCGTCAGGAGGCACATCCAGGAAACTTCCCTGATGTGCCCCACCTTGACAGGACCTAAATCCTGCTATGCCAAGGGAAGGGCAGCTCGAAAGGTAGTGAAAGAGAGTCAATGAATGAACCGGGCTATGACCTGAACACGCAGCTCCCGCCCACATTCCATTCAGATCTCTGAGGCCTCGAGCTTGGGGGTCTAGGGGAGACTTCCAGTGGCCCCCAACACTGTTCTCATGATGGGATAAGAGCAGCTTGCAGATGTTAACTGATACTGTGTACAAAAGATCGGAGAGTTTCTGTTTGGAAGCTAGAGATGAGAAGTCGGGGAAGGAGGACAGGACAGGGCGGAGATGGGAGCAGGGCAGGCTGCAGGAGTGAAGGGAAAGGTCACTCTAGAATTTAACCCCAGACCTTGTATCGCTCTGCTTCTGTAAGACTTTGGTCTCCTCCCTCTACCCACCCCCACCCCCCACCCCGGAGGTGGGTAAACCCGCTTTATTTAAGATTTTAATTCAGGGTAATCCCTTCCTTCCCTGACAAGTGGGGGGCTGAGGAGACCCTTGCATCCAAGTCTTTGATCTGGATGAAGCTGAGAAGAAAGACTTCTATAAAACTGTCAGGGAGAGGGGGGAGGGCCTGGGGGAAGAGGTCATAAACCCGCAGCTCACCTTTGATCAGTCCTCCACATCTTTTTTTTTTTTTTTTACAGCCCAGGAGTATGAGTTTGAAAGTGCCTTTACTGTCCTCACCGGGACCATGAAACTTCAGAATGGAGTGCTCCAAAAAACGCTAGGGAGGCTGTGCACAAAGGGCTTGCCTTTCCACTGTAAGAGAAGAAAGAAGAGAGAAAACGTCTGTCCCAATCACGAAGTTGAGCCCGGTGTCAGTCACAAACTGGAAACCCAAGCGCCTTCCTTCTGTGTGTGTGGTGGGGGGAAGGGGAGGTGGGGTGGGGGGGTGGGGAACAGGACACCCTCTGACCTGGCAATTACAGGAACATCCAATTAACTGATAGTGTGAGATCCACTTTTGTCCCACTTCCAACACCCCTAGACAAAAGAAAAAGTTTGCTGTCTCTGTTTTATTTCAGGCTGTTACAACATCAGAGGAACAGAGATCTGGTCCCTTCAACATGCACATAAACAAGATAGTAGAGGTGAGTGGCGACTTGTAACGAATTTGGTGAGTCCAGCTATACGCCACACAGACTGATTCCTCGTATCTTCCCTCTTGCACTAGTAACCATGGAAAGAGATGGGGTTTACAATCTGCTGTTTTGCCTCACCACCCTCTTGCTCACCCCTTGAGCCTTTCATCTCAGACAGCAGACCTGTGAACAACCCCTGTCCCCACAGTCACACACCAGGAACATCCCATTTCCTGCTATACAGCCTTGGCTTGTGCATCGTCTGGGAGGTGGGAGCAACATCCCCTGTGAAGGGAGTTTGTTTGCCTGGCATTCACACCAGTGCTCTACCCATGTCTGTGCCAAGTCCACTGGAGACACAGAACAATTGGCTCCAAGCAAATAAGCTTGTTAGATGGCCCTGGGACTTATTTCTGTTGTGTGGCTAAATTTTTCCTGGGGAGACATAACACACATCTACTCACCCCAGGGAGGGAATCCCACAACATATATGGCCAACCATGGAGTCTAACTTGATGAGCCAGTGAATTTATTGAGGTTACTTACAGAAAGATGGGTGAGGGATTACTTCTGGAGCAGAAATGACTCAAAGACAGCTGCAGCACCAATGCTCACCCTAGCTGGCATGGGTGTCAGCTCACAAAAGCTGGGAACCTGGAGCACACTGTGCAGCCTGCAGGCACTCAACAGTTTGGAGAGTTCCCTTGTCCAGTGCCTCAGTTGGTCTAAACCTCTTCCAGGTAGCTTAGCTGGTTTCTGCGTCTTCCAGGTGGCTGGTCTAGTCTAAGAGTCTTTGCAGTTTAAGTTGTCTGAGAGTGGCTTGCTGTTGTTTGTTTGTTTGTTTGTTTGTTTTGCAACTTTGATCGCTAACTCTAACAGGGAGGGAGCCAGTGAGTCTGGTCAGTTTCAGGGACTTCCTGGAGCTATTGAGCTGTTTACTTCCCTGTTTAAAGAGCTTTTCTGTAGGATGGAATGTTCCTTCTCTGGAACCTTTAAAACCCCACTGAAAGAAGAAAAAGGCCTCTCTGAGACCCTTATGGTGGCCTGTGTGGGCTTAGCCCTATATACACAATTGCACAAGGCTATCATCGTTCTCTGAGTGGAGACAAGCTACTCTTGCTGTTGGACCGCCACAGAACGAAACACTGTTGCTGTTCTTGCGCCAGGCCCTGATGTGCTCATGGAGGGCCCTGGGCCTGGAGAATGGAAAGTAACCAATAAGGAATTGTTTCCCCCGACTCGGGAGGTCTGGCTGGTGGTAATGGGACAGCCCTGACGTGTCTGCGTCCCCTGAACCGAGAGGAAAACCTCAAGACAAATATTTACAGCCCTGGTCTTATGAGCTCAGAATGTGTGGGCAAAGGAGTTAAAACCTCTGGCTGTTGGAGACAAGCAATGCAATTATTTTTCAGCTGGCAAGTGGGCACAGTGTCTCACACAGGCAGGGACACACACACACACACACACACACACACACACACACACACACAATGTTTGAGGCTGGGGGCAGAACCTAATGTAAGGTGTCTTTTTCTATCACTGTCCATCTTATTTCTTGGGACAGGGTCTCTCACCAAACTTGGAGCTTGCTCATTGGCTAGACTGGCTGGCCTGTGAACTCAGGAATTGGCCTATCCCTGTCCTCTTCCCATTCTAGCCAGCACTGGGGTTCAAGGGAAGCCAATGGTGTCCAGATTTCTCATGAGTGCTAGACGTCTGAACTCAGGTCTTCAGGCTTGCATGGCAAACACTGTGTCCTTGGATCTGTCTCAGCAGTCTCATGTTAGGTCCACAGGAAGTGGTGGCTTGTAACTGGGGCAATGAGACAGCATCTGAAGAGGGCATGGGTCCTTTTTAAAAATTCCTGTGCTATGTCCAGATCCCCCTGGCGTAGGAGTAGTTGAAGCTGGATCCTGCCAGTTCTGTGTAAGAGAATGGGAATGGGCGGAGCACAGAGTCCCATCCCGGGAGGAAGCAGCTTCCAAAGCACGGGAGTTAAAGCTGAGGCTGTGCTGTCGGGTGAGGTCAGGCGGAGACAAGCCAAGGCCTCCAAGCCAGTGCCTCAGCGGGACCAGCTCTCCACATTCTCACCCAGGAGCACTTTAGAAGCTCTGAGCTGCCCTTGGCAGCCTCTCTGTCACCTTGGCAGGAAAACGAGGGATCCCGACCCAAGGATCTTTCCACAGATAGCATTTTCTCACATCTGTACGCACTCTTCAGTAGCTCTCCAAAGGACATGCCAGCATAGTCAGAAACACAAAGGGAATCCAAGATCTCATCCTTAGCCATAAAATCCTTAGTATTGCTAGGCATGGCGGCACACGCCTTTAATCCCAGCACTTGGGAGACAGAGGCAGGTGGATCATTGTGAGTTTGAGGCCAGCCTGGTCTACAAAGCAAGTGCAGGATAGAGAAACCCTGTCTCAAAAAAACAAAATAAACACACAAACAAACAAACAAAGAAGAGAAGAGAAGAAAAGAAAAAAGAAAAAAAATCCGTCTTCTGTGGGAAATACTGACTTGACAGTATTCACAGAATGGAAGGTTTTTCCCCCTCTTTTTCCTTCCTGTCTTTCTTTCTTTCTTTCTTTCTTTCTTTCTTTCTTTCTTTCTTTCTTTCTTTCTTAGACTAGCTCTCATTGGCCTGGAGCTAGCATGTAGACCAGACTGGCCTTAAACTCACAGAGACCTGCCTGCCTCTATGTCCCAAGTGCTGGGACCAAAAGTGTATGCCACCACATCCAGTTTAGGTTAGTAAATCTTTATGCCAATTTATGTATTTTATTCTTGCTGAAGGGATGCTGGTCAAAAATTATTTGCCAAACAGGCATGATGTATATACCTACAGTCTTAGCACTTGGGAGACAGAGGCAGGAAAAAAAGCGTAAGGCCAACCTGGGCTCAGTAGTGACACTCTTGCAAAGGAAAAAGAGAAAGGCGAGGGGAGGAAGAAGAAGTGTGTGTGTGTGTGTGTGTGTGTGTGTGTGTACTGAAAGAAAGGTGAGAGGGAAGAAAGATAGATTTGTTGAAGTCTGTGACTGACCCTGTGGAATGTCATGGCTTGAGTATTACTGGCTCCACAGGCTCGTGTGTTGAATGTATGATCCCCAGCTGTTGGCTTCGTTTTTGAGAAATTCTAGAAATTTTTAGGAAGTGAGGCCAGGCTGGAGGAGGAAGGTCACAGAAAGGCGCCCTTGAAGGATATGGCTGCTCCCTGCAGTCTCCTCGCTCTCTGCTCCCTGTCCTCTCTGAGGTGACAAATCTCCTCACACATGCCAAGTTCTGCCCAAGGACACGGAGCCACGAAACCGTGGACTGAACTCTGAAACCCAGAGTGAATAAATGCTTCCTTTTTATTTGTGTCATCCGGGTATTTTGTACAGAAACAGGGAAGGTGGGCGGCGGGAGGGCAGGTTCTCCTCTCAGCCATGGACCCTTTCCTCAGCCCTCGACTTAGAGAAGTCTGCCTCTGTTCCTCTCTATCCTCACCTCCTCTAGTCAGCTCCTCCCCTTCACGGTTCCTATGTGCACTGGGGACTTACAGATGTGCCTGTGGGCTTGCCTCTGCTCTTGACTATTAAATCCCCTGTGGTTCAACCCATAACATGCCTCTCTTGGTGCCTAACACTCTGCTAGCATAGAGCAAAGGGTTCATAACAGTCTGATCGACTAAAGAATCCACAAAGGAGCAGGGAGGTGTTTCCGGGTCATGTGAAGGTCAGGTGATGGGGCAGACTCTAACAACTATTTAGGTATACTATGCCTGCCGGCTTCATATGCCAGTGCCCACTTCGTGTCAAGCAAGTGCTGAAAGGATCCCTGCCGCACCCTCATGGCTTGCTTGCCTCTGGCTCTGGAAAACCCCACCCCCCCCCCCCCCCCCCCCCCCAGAATTCCCAGAGCCTGGAAGAAGGGCACAATGCATGCTCCTTCAGACAGCCTCTTCAGCTGCTTACATTCAAATTGCCTTCTCCCTAAATTCTTTTTTTTTTTAAATGTATTTATTTATTATGTATACAATTCTCTGCCTGCATGCTCACCTGCACACCAGAAGAGGGTATTGATGGTTGTGAGCCACCATGTGGTTGCTGGGAATCGAACTCAGGACCTCTGGAAGAGCAGGCAGTGCTCTTAACCTCTGAGCCATCTCTCCAGGCCCCTTCTCCCCAAATTCTAAGCTGCCTTTTTTTTTCCCTGGGTGGTATAATAAAATAAATAGATAGAAGAAGGAAGGAAGGAAGGAGGAAGGAGGAAGGAAGCAGACTGTACCCTGTTCTTCAAAGTGACTCCCTTGTGCTCAGGACACCCTCATCCTGGGTTCCTTTTTTGTTGTTTTCACAGCACCGGTACACTTCCCACACCTCCTAAAAGGGAGGCCTCTGCAGACACCCTTGGGAAAGCCAAGACCTCAGGGGAAGAAGACTCCCAGGAGTGCTAACTCTAGGTTGGAGCTGCAACAGGCAAGAAACATGGGCCTCAGGGCCTGAGTCCTCCATGCCAACTCTTCCCAGAGAGGACTGCACCCTGCCCGAGTCCCACAGGTTGGGTGGAGGACCACATTCCACACTGTCTGCCCCGTCAACCTTTGTCATTGTCTATGGGAGCCCTGAAGAGTCACACTAAGGCTTCTAATCTGAAGCTGAACTCCCCAAATATAATACACACAAATGGGGGAAGGACACTAAAATGTTATCACAGTTTCTCTAGACTAGGGCTGTCTAACAGGAATGTGATATGCGACCCTCCAGGAAGTATAGCCTTTGATAGCTAGCTTAACGGCAGAGTTGGAGGGAAAGCAACTGTAGGATTGCATTTATTTACTCCATATTTATATCCAAAACATAACCTCAGGCATGCAATGATATTATGAGTTGTAGAGCATTTTTAAGAATTGTTTCTTAGCTGGGTGTGGTAGCACACACCTGTAATCCCAGCACTTGGGAGGCTTATACAGGATGATCTCTGTGAGTTCAAGGCCAGCCTGGTCTACAAAGTGAGTCCAGGACAGCCAAGTCTGTCTCAAAAAAGAAAATATGTTTTGGCACACATGATTACGTGTGTGTGTGTGTGTGTGGGTGCGTGCATGCGTGTGGTGTGTGCCACAGCCAGAGCGAGATAGTGTAATAGGATAACTTGTGGCAGTTAATTCTCTCCTTTAGCAATGTGGGTCTTGGGCGATTGAGCTCAGGCCTTCAGGCTTGATGGTAAGTGCCTTCACCTGCTGAGCCGGTTAGCCAGCGCGCTGCCCTCCAGTACCACCCCCCCCCCCCCCCCCCCCCCCCCCCCCCCACCCCCGTCCCGTTCTTTTGTAGTAGATCTTCAAAGTCCAGTGTGTAGTTTACCTTTGCAGAACCTCAAGTCATAGTAACCACATCTCAAACACTCAAGAACAATAAACGGCCGGCAGTTACCCCATCACACAGCACAGTACTAGGTGACAGGCTTAGGGACCTTTAAAAGGCATGCTTCAGTCTTTCTACAAACGTGTCTTACGTCTTACTTTAAAAAAAAATCTGTACTCAAAAAAACAAAACAAAACAAATCTGCATGCTACAATTTCTATAACTAAGCTTTGTTTAATTTTATCTTTATTTTAGAAAAATTTCTTACGGAAAATCCCAGCCAGTGTGGTGAGTGCCGCAAGGCTACCTAGTACAAAGGACACAGCTTGGGCTATGTAGTGAGATGCCTCCGCCCAAACTCAGTCAACTCAGCCTTTGCTGCGGTGCCCTCTGAAGGGGGAAACATTGTTTCCAATCCAGTGAGTGAGCCCAGACTGTTAACACGGAAACTTTACTCTTGGTCTAGCCTGGGACGCTCTCCCGGCCAGTGGTTGCTCAGGGCAATCAAAAGGAAGCTTTTTCTCTGCGTGGGGGTGGGGGTGGGGTGACGGGATGGGCATACACACAGCAATGGGACAAGACCCGGCCTGGCACGGGGTGGAGGGGAACAGAGAGGTGGGGTGGGGTCAGAGGACACAGGCACTAGACACTGGTAGGACACTAGAGGCCTGAGACCTCACAAGGCCTCTCTGGTCTTCGCTTGGACACACCCCAGCTCTTTTTTTTTTTTTTTTTTTTTTTTTGGTTTTTCGAGACAGGGTTTCTCTGTGTAGACTTGACTGTCCTGGACTCACTTTGTAGACCAGGCTGGCCTCGAACTCACAGCAATCCGCCTGCCTCTGCCTCCCGAGTGCTGGGATTAAAGGCGTGCACCATCACGCCCGGCTACACTCCAGCTCTTTTTCCGCAACTCTAGATGTTGCCCAGGGAATGAATGTGACACTAAGTTTCAGTTTCAGAAAGTAAAGTACTCCGTGAAGCTGGAGGGTTCTGTTCTGCCCACAAAGAGGTTAGGGCTTGTTGTTTGAAATAGTAAAAATAAAATAAAAATAAAAATAAAAACAATGGGTAATGACAGTATGCGATAGAGATCGATTTACATTCAGAAATTCATATGCACCAAGATAGGAAAGATGTCTTCTTCAAGGCTGTCAAATACAAATAGCCAAAACACTAAGACTGTGACATTTATATAATGTCCTGATTGTGCCACGGTTCTTCTAGCCATAGGTAATCTATTGTATATATGTGTAGTAATATAAATGTATATGTACAAAATTAAAAGTAAATAAATAAAAACAAAAACAATGAGGCAGGCGGTGGTGGCGCACACCTGTAATCCCAGCACTGAGGAAGCAGAGGCAGGTGGATCGCTGTGAGTTTGAGGCCAGCCTGGCCTACAAAGTGAGTCCAGAACAGCCAAAACTACACAGAAAAACCCTGTCTTGAAAAACAAAACAACAACAACAAAAATAATAATAATAATAATAATAATAATAACAATTCATTCCCAGTCCTAGGCTTCTAGTGGGATCTGCAGGTGGCTGGGTGGCTGGGTGGCTGGTGTGGCAACACCTGCCTCAAGAGGGGAGCAGAGAATTTACTCTATCTGGCAACCTTTAGGACACCAGGATGCCCTCCCCCTGACCTCTATGTGCCAGCTTGCACAAGGTACTTCCCTGCTTGGCACATTATGCCTCTCCACACAGAGGGCATCCAAAGAGAACCATAGGCGTATCTCTAAGACCAACTGCAGCGACAGCATTTTGTGAGCCTTTGTCTCTGGAGGGAGCGGTTAAAAGGCAGGCAGTCCACAGATGAGCTTGGAAGTGATTTCCGAGCCTGGTTTCTGGGACAGCTGGGGCCAGAAGACTTAGACAACCTCCATTTGTCATCAAGACCCACACTGGGTGGAAAAGAACTGCCCAGAGCCAAGGACCTGAGTAGGCAGGATCCAAGAAGCATGTGCGCAGTCGGCAGCAGCAGACACAATACTGCTGATTTTTGTGTCCACTGGAAAAGTCCTTTTCTCCTGAGGCGATGCTTCCTCAAGTCCGGTTCCTAACTAGATTTTTCCAATTTTGTGCAGCTGCCGTCTGGTATTTGAGATGCTGAATGTCTTTAAGATGAAACTCCTGAAAGGCCTCTGAGGCCAAAGGCTGGTGAATAACCTTAGGGCCTGGAACATTGTATGTCCTGAGCTCTATCTAACCATGGGAGTTGCCCCTCTTCCCCAACATGTGGTTGTTGTATGAAATGCATAAAACCGCAAAGTGCCACAACTGGACCGTCGACAGAAATCCTGAGGTTTTTTTTTTTTTTCATTCAAATGCGGGGTGGGAAACTGAGGCCAAGAAAGGGAGAGAGACTGGCCACAGGCCACAGAGTCGATTACAACAAAGGACTTCCCTGCTGATTCTGGACACAGATCCTCTGCCCCCCAGCCCCACCCACAGTGGCTACCTACGGTGAGGAGGTGGAAAGTGAGGTGAAACCAGGAACTGCTATGAAAGTTTGAAACGGGTTTCAACCTTACTATCTTTCCTCATAGTTCCCTGACAATTTTCTCCTGGTGGCTTCCTCCTGGTGTTTTGGCTTCCAGCGCTTGTTAGAGAGGGAACACACAGACATGAAAGTCGCTCAGCAGAAGTCCTTAAGAGTCTCCTTCCACAGGGGGCATGAGCCGCGAGCGCGAGTGTGGCTGGCTATACAGGAGAGCCCCACTCTCACAGATTGCTTCAGCCCAAGGCAGCAAGGAAAGGTGCAACTTGACGGAAGCTGCAGCTTTTGAAATACAGCAGGACTACAAATACACACGAGGAAGGAGATGCTGGGCAGGTAGCGATCTACCTGTGCACCTGTATTTTGCTAATTGGGTAAAAGAATTAAAATTGGTCTTTAGCAAGTGGTTGGCTGTTTACACTAAAGGCCTGTAAGGCAAGGACTTGGGGTGGGGTGGGGGGCGGGGCGTGGGCGGGGCAGGCTTCTTAGGATTCAGCTCTGACTACATTAGCGCCTTTCTGGAGCCCAGTGCACCCTGCCGCTTAGGTTCTCCTGGCTTACAGCACAAAAGCTTTGTCGTCTCACTGAAGTCATGGGTCCTGGAGAGGGAGAGCAGGCACGGCTAAGCATCCAGCCTCCTACTTGTGTTACGCTAGGGAACCATGACCAGTCTGGAGATTCCCTTTCCATCAGGGGCTAGGAGCAAGCTTGGTAAGAGCTAAAGTTACCTCAGAAAATGCCAAGTGCCTAGGCCAAGCTAGGCCTCTGCTCACGCAGTCCTTTGCTTGTAAATGAGGCACTGTTCAGTGTTAGCTTCTAGAAAACGGGGGTGGGGGTGGGGTAACCCCCTGTGCTTGGCAGCTAGTGGTCCTACACTAAGACGCTTCCTTGCAGCAGCGAGCAGATGCTCTGCCCAGGGAATTGGCCCGGGAATGCATCTCACTGCTCAGGGGATTTCCTGACTCTTCACTCTGATGTATTCAAAAGATGACCAGCCTTTTAACCCACAGTTAGACCTGAGCTTGATTCTCAAGCACCGATCCCTTTCCACACCCATCCCACAGCCTTCCTTTCTACGAGCTAATCCCTCTCCAGGCTCCTGTTAGTTAAAGGCTTTCTCATTCCCCTCACCGCACCCGCGCCGCACCCGCACCCCGAGGCACCATATGCTTAATGACGTCTCTCCCAGCTGTCTTCTAAGTTTTGAAAAGTGTTTGTCCCCTTCGTAATGTTGGAAACACACACACACGCGCACACACACACACACACACGCACACACGTACAAATTAAGCTGTAACGCAGCCAGTGAGCTAATAGGCCGGTCTTTCCCAGGGAAGAGAAAACAAAGGTTCCAGCCATACGCGGGGCCTGGAAATGGTTCTGAGTGGTGATGATCCCAGCCTCGGCTAACTATTAACGAGCTCAGAGTTGCCTGCTCAGGGACTGTCCTTTGTTCTCCCCGCCGCCGCCGCTACCCCAATTGTCTTCCCCGCTCTGCCTCAGACACACCGAGCCAGAAATTCCTCTCCCAGGCACGCGATGGATTTGCACCTCCAAGTCATCATAATTCACTGGAGTGATGATGCCTTGAAATTCAAGGCGACATAAATCTGTGTTAGGGGCTCGCTTATTAGGAGCCGGTATTCCAGAAGCGTGGAGGCACTTTCAGCGCAGCTTAGTTTAAGGGTGAGAATCCCCTCCCCCATCCCCAACCCCCACCCCACTCCCTTTTTTTTAACTGTCTCCTATCCGTTCTGCTCACACAGGCTTGTTACTATCTAATATGATTGGGCTTTAGAGTTAAAAAGCACATGGTTTGTTCCTGCCCAGTACTTCCACTGCACTAATTTGGTTGACTGCCCTTTCGTTGATTGCTTACAGTAAGCAGCGAGTTTGAGAGGTGGCTTGCCCTACACACCTTACATAACTGTGCTGTGATTTTTGGCTCTGTTCTTCTTCAGATATGGGGCTGAGAGCTGACAAAACAAGCCCGGCAATTCCCACTGTCTTCCCCTAAATTAACACACTTCTCAGGCACCAATTCAGAACAATGCTTCTGGGTCCTAGCTGCAATTAGAATCAGCAGGGAGCTTAAAAAAAAAAAAATCAATGGCCAGGCCCCACTCCAAATCAATTAAAATAGATTTTTTGAGGCGTGGGCCTCCGGCATGGGAATTTTTTTTATAAAGCTTCTATGATTTGATCAGTGTGCAGCCATAGATGGAAATCACTGTTTTAAACATAACCCGAATTAATGATTATAGGTTTTGCTTGCGTAGGGAATGTTAATATTTATATAAAACTTAAGATAGTCATGCTTTGAGTCCAATAAAGCCAACAGAAGCTAGAATTATGTAGGGCAACTAAGCAGCACATGGAAAGAACAGAAGTAGAGAGATTTGTCCCGGGGCTATCTGGGTTAGCAAGACCTTTGGAGGTCTGAAAGCAATATGATAGAGAGTGGAATCAGAGCAAATAAGTTGAAGCAATCTGTTTCCTATAGCGCAAATTTCTAACAGTGCCAAAGCATTTAAATGTAGAAGATGACCCTTGCTCTTTCTTCTGCCTCTCCAGGGAGGGAGCCTAGACCTGAAGCCAGTGGTCTAACTGCTGGAAGGCGAGGACAAGTGGAATTAGACACAGGGCACAACCTAGGGACCACTGGAGCCTGCAGCAGCATCTTGAGAACTGCATGACAATTAAAAGCATCTGGTCTCAAGGATGCCGTGCTGCACCATCACGTCATCCCAGATCCATTACCGGGATGACCCTGTAGACAATTGTTTATCTGCTATAACTATGCTCCAGAAATGATACCCTGACTCCCAGGCTTCTACAGCTTCCTGGTAAGACAAAGTGTGCTTTTTTTGAATTTATTTGCCAAGTTCGTGTGTCCCCCAGTGATGTTTCTCACAGAAAAAGTGCAAGTCTTACAAGCAATCTTCATTGCTTTAAAGAATGGGGGAAGTATTAGCGTCAAAGGATTAAAATTATAGAAATAGATCCAGTGACTTTGAAAACTTACTATTTTACTTGTGTCTGGACAGCGGGTTTCTCTGCGGGGTTTTGGAAAGCTAATGTTGTTGCTGGGTGACAGGCATTCCTCAATGTGGTTGTCACTGGTTCCAAGCCCAGTCAAACCTACCTGGGAGGCCGTGGTGGGAACAGGAGGCCATGAACCTCATAGCAAATGTCCTATGGGTTATGGGGAGCGGCACGTCTATGTCTATAGAGACCTTCATGAGAAGATCTGGAGAAAAGGGTATGGTAGTCTATCCAGAACCTTTTTATTTTGTTTTCTTCTAAGAATAAAGGGGGCACACAGAGAAGGGTGAACAAACAAGGAGAATTTTTATTACATTTTGTTTATTGTATGTATGTATGTATATATGTGAATGTGTGAGTGTGTTGAGTGTGTGCATGCCATAGCATCCATGTGGAGGTCAAAGGACAATTTACAGGATTAAGTTCCCTCCACCATGAAAGCATCAGGGCTTGACCTCAGTTCAGCGGCCTAGCAGCATGTGCTTTTCCTGATAAGCCATCTCATTGGCTCATAGAGCACCTTTATCTACCATGCGGGAGTGACATCATGTGGCACCAGGATGCCAACCAGGAGGGGTTCCAGCTGTGAGCTCTCAGGGCACGTGGGATGCCAACCAAACGCAGCCTCCAAAGAAATCTATAAAGAACATGGCGCCCAAGAGAGTGGAAAGTAATAGAGGCAGAAATGGTGGGCAGTCTCAGTGGGCTTGCCCGTGAGGCAGGACCAAGTGTTCCTGCCTGTCAAGCCTGTTGAATCTTCCTCTGATGAGCATGTCCAGTGAGAGGGAAGGACTCCCCTGCTCAAGAGCTGGGGCCAGGCTGATGACAAGGCTGGGTGTAGGCATGCCACAGAGAGTCTGCCAAACTCAGGAGAGCTCCCAATCAGACTGCCCGCTCCATTGCCTTCTCCCCACATCCCCTCGATGATGCAGAGAAGTGGAAAAGGTTAAAACCCTGGCGACTTCTCCGTGCATCCCTGCTTCCAGCCCTCACTCAGGGTGGTGACGTGTCCTACCTCCTCGTTACCCTGATTGAGCATTCGTAAGGCTGCCTCACACCCTTTGTGAATCGACACGGAAGAACCTAGATGCCAGCCCACCAAACTTGCAGTCAAACCTAGCCCTACTTTCTTTTGAAATCTCACTATCAATATACCAAGCAAGATTCAGCCTGGACTAACTGGTTGCTGAGGTCAGATGTCTCAGGTTCTTCTCAGTGTCAGGACCACGCTCGTCCCTAGGTCAGGTCTTCATCTGTGCATGTTCAAGATGATCGAATGTCATGGGAAGAGACAAGATGCTGTTCAGACTGACAAGAGGCCATGAATCCATTTAATGTAGACTCTCAGCCCCAGGCAGGACATCTACCCTTACACAGAAATGACCTTCTCAGTTCATGCTATGAATGACAAAGTTCTCATTTTTGAGAACTCAGAGGCCCTAACTCCCAAACCAATATTCTTTATAAAACACTCTGCCCCTCCTTGTTTCCAGAATTTAGAGTGAGAAATAGGATGTACATGTTAATGTGGTCAACACATTCTTTTTCCAGACAAGTAGGGTACTCAAGGAAGTTTGTACTAGTCAGGGTTCTTTAAAGGAACAGAACTGGACAGGATGCATATACACATCAAAAAGCTATGTACTAGGGTGGCTTACAGAATTCAGCTCAGGTAGTCTGACAGCGGCTGATTCACACTGAAGGGAGTAAAAAATTATGTAGCTGTTCAGTCCCCGGAACTGGATGTCTCGGCAGTTTCAATCATGGCACTGAAGGCCTGGGGGATCCTGGAGCACTGGTTATCTTCAGTCGAAGTTGGAATCCCAAAGAAGTGGTTCTGATACTGGTGAGGGAATGCCACAGCAACAGGGTAGGTGGGCTTGCCAGCAAGCGTGAGGACAAGCAGGCAAAAGGTGAAGTTCCCTTCTTCCGTGTCCTATGAGGGCTGCCAATGGAAGGTGCTGTGGAGATTTAGGGTGGGGCTCCTGGCTTCAAACAATCTGACCAAGAAAATCCCTCACAAAACTGCTCAGTAACTTGGGTTGTAGTTGATTCCAGATGTGGTCAAGTTGACAATCAAGATCCGCCATTACAAAGTAATATCATTGTTAAGTGTGTGCAGGTGAGCAAGCTAGGGTTTATATTGGATGGTTTGTTTGGTTTGGGTTTGGTTTTTTTCAGATAGGGTTTCTCTGTATTATCTTGGCTGTCCTGAACTTGATGTGTAGACCAGGCTGGCCTCGAACTCACAGAGATCCGCCTGCCTTTACTTCTGTGAGTGCTGGGATTACAGGTGTGTACCACCACACCTGGCTAGGGTGTATATTGGATGGCAGTAAATGAAGCCAAGAATCAGGGCTCGAGAGACCTTTAGCTCTGGACAACGGGAGCAACCAGCCATCCCATGGCAATATGGACAGTGGACAAAGAACCAGGAAAGGAACAGCACTTCAAGAGAAACCCATGGCCCTGAGTTCATTGTGAAACCATCCCGAGAAAGAAGAGAGCTGGCTGGTAAAATGGAATTAAATGGTCAACTTCTTACCTGCTCTTTGTTCCAGACACAGGCAGAAAGAGGTAAATAAGAGGGCATTCTAGCCCAGAACCCCCATCGAGGAAAAAATCTGCTCAGTCGATTCATCTAGCCTAATGCCACCTGGAGAGACCTGCAGGCCCACTGCTGTTCTACGGGGGGAAGAAACCCAGCAGTCAGAATGAAACTGCCCTAGTGGTCATTTCCAGGTCAAGCCAGTGCCACAGCAGAAGAAAAGTGCTTCTTGAGTGCTGAGCATGGGCAAAGTTCCCAGGGGCTGCTGGCAGGAGGATGTAGCTGCTCTCTCCTCCTCCCCCACCTTCAGGGAAAATACAAGAGAGGAAATCTGAACTTGGCTCTTGAATGGGCTCGTGTTGTTCACCATTGTAACCTGAGTACCTCACAGGCCCCAGGGCTTGGTATCTGATGACTGGCCCTGGCTTTGGAGACTGCCAAAAAAAAAAAAAAAAAGAGCTGGCTGCTCACAGCCAAAAAGCCTGGTGTCCCTCCAGTACAAATCAAAGGGAAAACAGAGCAGGCTGAGGATGTGATAGGTTGGAGGTCAAATGGAGGCCACAACCCTCTACTCACCTTAGGAACCAGAGTCAAACCAGGAGTGAGCCGGAGGTCCCAGATGTGGAACAGGGACCTGTCATGCATCAAATAGCAGCCTCACCTGCGCACAGACTCTAGGCAGTCCTTGCTGCAGGCCAGTCTCCCCAGGGATGTCCTCCATTGAGCCCCCTCCTACTCCCCCACCCCCCACCAAGCAGGCAACAGGCCTATTCAGAAAACCAGGCCTCTAGTTGCACCCTTAGGGCTGTCAGTGTTCCGGGAAAAGCTCCTCTCTCCCTTCCTCACCACTTTTTCCCAGACTCCAGCTCCAGAGGAGCACATTTTACCTGCTAATAGCAGACGCTCGGAAACCGCTGTTTCTAAGAACCCCTGACTGCTCACATGGGCCCACAAGGCAACTGAACACAGGGTTAAAAGGTCATCACCTCGCCTTCAGTTTGTATCAGTCTCCACCCTTGGGTCAGATCCCTGTTCGGCTCTACACAGAGCCATATTATTCACTTACGGAGTGTCTGTCCAGAAACTTACGATGCACGGTTGATTTGCACTAACTTTACCCTGGCTTAGCTCATCCCCCTGTCAACGCTAAAGGTGCAGATATGTGAGTAACTAATCCATCTTCATCTTACTGTTAGCTTTTTATAACACTCTGTTCAGACCCCTGACAAAGCACCGTGAGTCTCCACTCGTTGCCTTAAACCTTGGATTTGATAGATCATCCTGCGATGATGTCACCTCCCAAATGAGAGCAATTACCCCCTTGATTGAAACTCCCTCCCCCTAACCAAGCAGGAGCAATCATATGAGACTGAGATAATGACCGTCCAAATCTCAATTTGGCTAAGACTACTTTGCCCCTACCCCAGTCTTTTCTCTATTTAAAACTGACACTCATGTCAGTGTCCCAGAAGACATGCAGAGATTTCTGATTTCTATCTTTGGGACATGGCCGTGCTGATTAAAAACCCACTACTCTTTTGTTTGATTCTTGGAGCAATTAGTGGGAGCTAGTTTACTAGAATTTACCTACCCCTGACCTACTCACTCACTCCCACATACCCAACCCCTCATACCCCCACACACCTGCACACACACACACACACACACACACACACACACACACACACACACAGTCCTGAGATGATTCTGGTTACATTCTCAGTGAGATATACCCATAGCCAGACTTTTTTGGCTACTTTGCTGGGTTCTTTTCCCTACCTCCCCACACCACTTCTATCTGTTCCAACCCTCCAACACTAGGTAGGAGAGAAGGAAGGTTAGAGGGAGGAGGGGCCATCACTATCATTAGACTACTTCCTACTGGTTAGGGGCATTGAGTTTCTTGGGGCAAATTTGATTTTCATCATCTGGATGTCTCCGACTAGCACCCAGCAATCCAGCAAAGGGCAACTGGGAGCAGGAGCAAACAGCAATCAGCAACAGGCACAGGAGCAGCAGCAGGAGCAGCAGGAGCAGCAGGAGCAGCAGGAGCAGCAGGAGCAGCAGCAGCCACCCGCCTCTCTTGGTGCTCTGTCATTATATATCCCCTCAAGAGTCCCCAGAATTCCAAATGTAAACTATCCTCAACTGGCAAAATTGTGCCCCTGCTAGAGCACGAGGCAAATGATAGTCAGCTGCTGTGGACAATCTGAAGCAGCCCCATATCCCACACCTGGGATTAAAACAACATAGTCACATAACATGTCTATGTTTTTTTTTAAAAAACCGAAATTCTCACTTCGTATACTCTCCTACCGTGGCCAAGTGTTGAGATCAGGCTGCACTCTGCTCTAAGTTTCTCCACATTGTATAAAACAGTGTGTTTTCAAATTGTGCCTGCCCTGAGAGACTCCATCTTCAAGCAGTATTTGACTGCTTTGAATATGGAGGTGACTCAGCACTTTGGTGGATATAAAAAACACCATCTGTCTGGTTCCACCTCCAAGGCACAGGCTAATAAATTACTTATTCCCAGAAGTAGAAAGGGCACCACCCTATACATTTATTAAGATAAATTGGAACTATAGGAGCATCAATTTATTAAAATCTTATCAGGAAAAACAGGCCCAAAATTATCAAACAATCCATACAGAGCAAAGAGTGCAGCTTCCCTCACCTGGACCCTATAAAGAAGGGGATGTCAAGATGATAATGCTAAGGCCGCGGGTTCGATCCCTGTATGGGCCACCAATTTTAAATATGAAAAATAAGATGTGCAATGTGAAATATGATATATTCACCACACAACAGATATGGTATGGAGAAGTTTATTATATGAGCATGGGGGGAAAAGGAAGGGGAGCACCCCAGAGAGAGAGACAGAGACAGAGGAAGAGAGAAGAAAGAGGTAAGAGAGCAAGAGAGATAGATAGATAGATAGATAGATAGATAGATAGATAGAGAGAGATAGAGAGAGGGAGAGAAGGTGGGTTTGTCCTTTTATATACTCCTGGGCAGGGGCATGCCTAGTGGCAGATAGGTAATGATGTCATAGGTTGCTAGGCAGACCGAGGCAGTATGCTAACAGAGGACACCTAACATTGCCCTGCCAATAGCCCACCCACTTGTCAAAGGGCTCACAGACAGAGACTCCTGACTGTCCTAGGGGCTTCAGTGTGGATCAGTCCCTGTTATTGCTGTGGCCCACTGGAACTGCTGTCCATCCGTCTATTCACTTGCCTGCGGCAGTCCTGCCTTTTACCTCTCCAGCCTCCACTGTACTTTGCTGCTGCGTGGCAGTGACCTTGCACCCTAACTCTAGGGCAGAGGCAGTGGCCTCACCCCCAGCAGACCTGCAGCCTGGGTTTGTTATCTTAACTCTCACAAAGTCTCTCTCCATCCCTTTTGGCTTCTGCTTCCCAGAGCTGTTAACTCCTTGAACTCTCTTGGGAGCCTTTTTAACCCTTTGTGGTCAGCACGATTACTCAACAGGCCAAGGAACTTGCTACCCAGACTGACTGATGTCCTGAGTTTCAACCCCCAGGATCCACACGGTAGGAAGATGTTGTAAGACCCTGGTGACCCACCAGACAAAAATAAAGATATCGAGACCTTTTAACATTTTAAAGCTTGGCCCTCAGCTGGGTAGACTCTCAACTAAGTCATCTACGCTAACCTGACTGCCTCGTCCTGTCTTTCCATATGGCCAGCTGGCTGTACCTTCCAGGCTCTTACTTGTACCTATCTCCACGCACTGAGGAGGGGGCTGTACACTTCCTGCATCGTCTGCATTGCTGTCTTTCTGCGTCTCTTCCTTGAATTGTGCCTCTCATGTGGAAGCTTCCCTTATTTGGACCAGATCTTTATCAATTTTGATAGAACCCATAGCCTTTCTTCACTTGTGGAAATCAAAAACCTTTCCCCCACATAGCACATTCTCTGATTTCCATTCTAATGTTAAAACATCTCTAAGCATACAGGTTGATCTAATGCCGCAGTGTTTTTTCCTTCAATCCAGTGCTTTTCAACTAATCATATTCACCCTTTCTCTTAATCTCTGAGCTGTGCCCCATGTTAGATGCCAGATACAAAAGTATCTTTTATTTACCTGAATGTTTTCAGCCTCTGAAACTTACTGCTGAATAAGCTCGCCCTTTCTAGCTCTTTCTGAATTCTGGCTGGCCGGTCCAGCTCAGCTGTCTGGCTCAAAACTCCTCTCTTCCAAGCCCTTCCTCCCGTCCTCCTCATCCCATCCACACCTCCTCCTTTTTCTTTAGAAACGGGAAGGCCTCCCATGGATAGCAACCATGTAGAGGGATTTTATTCCAGCAACATGGCTAATCTGGCTGGAATACAGAAACGCCTTTAGTTCACACCTTTAACCCCCCCCTCCCCAATTGAAGGTAAAGTTAGTTTGTAGAAGGAAGCCATGTTTGAAAGTGATAGCTAATTGAAAGGCAGACAAAGTGACAAATCAAAGAGTTGGAAGAAGAGAATATGCCCAACTCTCAGGAGAACAGAGAAAGAGGCAATTTAAGAGAGAGCAGCACGGAGGGAAAATGAAAGGAGGCAGTTTTCACCAGAACAGTTGCACAGAGACAGACTGCAGAGAGAGAGAGAGACAGAGAGACAGAGAGGGAGAGAGAGAGAGAGAGAGAGAGAGAGAGAGAGAGAGAGAGAGAGAG
>OU015745.1:85363301-85373894 GCA_907169655.1 Acomys percivali
AGAGAGAGAGAGAGAGAGAGAGAGAGAGAGAGAGAGAGAGAGAGAGAACAAACTAGACACAAGTGAAGACAGAACACAACAGAGAATGAGAAAAAGCCAGAAGATTAGAGCATATTGCCAAAGTTAGTGTTGTTAGGAGAGCAATTCAGTCAGAATCCAAGAGAAGCCAGTTTGAATCAGTCAGCTTAGAGAGGAGGTTGAGCCAGAGTGCTTAGTTGAACCAGCCAGCCAGAGTCCAGAAAGAGCTCGAAAGGGTAAGCTTATTCAGAAGTAAGTCTCAGAGGCTGTAAACATTCAGGAGAATACAAGATTCTTTTACAGAAAGAGAGAACTCACTCCTATTGGGTTGTCTTCTGATGATCACACGCGCATAAACACACACACACACACACACACAAAATAAATAAATATACAAGTTGTGGGGTTTTGTTTTTGTTTTTTAAATATTGGAATAAAAGAACATAAAAGAACCTGTATATTTCCTTCAGCCAGGAAACCAGGCTACAAGGCAATTGCTGACAACGAAAGCGCCATACCTCATGAACTTATTGTTATTTAATAAATTCTGACTCTGTGGAAGGATCCAAGAGTGTACATCTGTGTTTCTGACAGCATGCTCACAACGCCAAGGGACTCATTCTGTTTGTGACACACCCTAGTGTGGGAAGGACTCAGTCACTCCAAGCTGTGTTGTTCCAAGGGAGTCCCAGGGCCTTTGGTGACAGCACTATGCTAGTCATCATCGTCAAGAACACTGTGAGCATCTATCTGTGTGTCATAGACAGGCCGCAGGGAGGAAGGCGGAGACAGTTCCACATTCTCACTAGTGCATCCTCAGAGAAAATAGGCAGTAAACTAAGAGTACAAGTGTTCCAGGTCACAAAGTGTTCCAGAGGCACAAAGGAATATGGAAATTTTAAAAAATATTTATTTATTTATTATTTATGCAGTACTCTGATTACATGTGTTCCTGCATGCTGGAAGAGGGTACCAGATCTCATTATAGATGGCTATTAGCCACCATGTGACTACTGGGAATTGAACTCAGAATCTTTGGAAGAACAGTCAGTCCTCATAACTTCTGAGCCGTCTCTCTAGTCCCTGAATATGAGAATTTTTAATGTAGCCTGGAGGGCCAAAGAGAACCTTCTCTTCTTCTTTAGCCACAGGCTTGCTTTGTTTGTTAGTTTATTGTTTTTGGTTTTTCAAGAAAGGGTTTCTTTGTGTAGCCTTGGCTGTCCTAGAACTCACTACATAGACCAGACTGGCCTTGAACTCAGAGATCTGCCTGCCTCTGCTTCCCAAGCACTGGAATTAAAGGCGTGTGCCACCACCACACAGCTTAGCTATTGGATTTTTAAGTGAGTACATGCCTTTCTAGAAAATGACTTCATTTCCCAGCCTTTCCCGACATGTCCATGTGACTATATTCTGGCCAACAGAAGGTGAGAGGTAGGCATTCAAATTATGGGGAGGGCCTTGCTATTCTTTGATCCTTCTGCTAGCTAGGGTGTGGTTGCGAGAGAAAGCCATCTTGAAGCGTGTAAGAGAAGAGACCCTGGCCAATAACATGGAAGGGGACTGGTCCTCTTGTGACCTGAGCTGCCACACCAGCTTGTTATATGGGAGAGAAGTTAACATCTGTCTCACTTAAGATATCTTCAGTTAGATTACCCCCCCCCCAACACAGCAAGAAAGCACTATCCTAATAAATGATAGCCTGAGGGAACAGCAGTGCCTGGTGTTTCGACTCCACATTCCCAAGAACACAGCAAGTAGGGGCCTATTATCACCAGTTAGTGTTACAGAAACTATGGCTGAGAAGGATCATTGTCTTGCCTAAGGTAAGTGGGGAGGCCAGTAACTCAGATCTCACGTCTTCATTTCAACTGTCCCGCGGCTTTGTCTGTATCACTGGATGTGGACGCACCCAGGAGATTGCAGAGGTATCCTTCTGCTGTCTGTGGCCATGCTTCCAGAGGGGACAGCTAAGGGGATAAGACATACCCTGAACGTGGATGGCACTGCCCCATTGGCTGTGGGGGGGCCCTTCCTTGCTATCAGGATATGAGCTGCTCTTCTGTGTCAGGCCTTTCCTGCCTCAGTGGAACTGAGCCATCTGAAACCATGAGCCCAAGCAAACCACCGTCTTTTAAGTTCTTGATGTCAGATATCCTGTCCCAGTAATGGAAAAACCCGACTAATAATCCAACCAGGTTCAAGGGGTACCCACTACGCTTCTCTTCCTCCCTGTTATGGGGTCCGTTTAAATCCAGCATAACTTAAACACCGGGCCAATAGAGATGACCAACATTTATTGTAAGTGTAAGCCTTTACTGGTGGATCAGGGGCCGCAGAACAGACATGGGAGCTGAACTGCCACCCAGAGCTAGAATATCACAGACTATTTAAACTTGCAAAACACAAACTCCTGTGCTAAGTTATTGTTACATTTTTCCACCAATCAGGATAGAAGTTGGTTCCTGGACCCAGGAACATGAACTTGTTTGACCCTGCAAGCCAGATGGAGAAGTTGTCCCTGAGATGTCTGGACTCAGACAACTGCCTCCTTACAACAGAGGCTGTTCAGCTATTGGGAAGTCCCCTGCTCCCCTAGGGCCTGGGACCTTGAACTTAGTTTCTCCCTATGATTAAGTGGAGTCTGAAAACAAAATGGCAGTACTTAGAACAAGTTGGTTTGTTTTGTTGGGGGTTTTTGTTTGTTTGTTTGTGTTTGTTTGTTTCGTTTTGCTTGTTCCCAATACCTCTATCTAGATTGTTTCTTATTATTTCCTCCATTTAGATGAATTTTCACCAAATCACCCACACTCCCAAGCGTGTCACCAGCTCCCAGGCCAGTCCTTCTATTGAGTCATGGTCTTGATGGCACAGTCCCTGAGCAAGGTCATCTAGAGTCAAAGGTGTAGGCTATATCCACTTTTCTCACGGATCTTTCATTCTGTTCTGAAAGGGAGCACTTGACGCATCCTTCGTGCCGACTCTGCCCCCTGCCCCGTCCCCTCCCCACCAACGTAACTTGACCCAACCCCAGCTCTTGGAGAACCCAGAGGACCCTCATCTCTACCATTAGTGCTGTCTAGGCAGCTCAGCAGTCCGGCTCCCTTGGGTCCTCCTACGGACTCTTCATCAGAGGGATGCTGCTGTTTCATCTTTTCTCAGCCCTTTGACTGATTGCTTGGGGAATTGTGAGCTAAGCCGTGGAAACACGACTCTGCAGTCACCAGTCTCCTACCAAGGCTCCATCCTTGGGTTGCAAATCACGTCTGGGGCCTCGCATTTGAATAATTCAGATCATAAAATATTGATTTTTATTCCTCGCAGGCGGGAGACAGCTTTACACAGGCCTTTGGCTTGAGTGGGCATCATGTATGTCCAATGTTGAAACATGCAAAGACTTAGAAGGGGTCTTTGTCTCCAAGTGACTGAAGCTGACAGAGAGACAAGGATGCTGGTCCAGAAGGTTCCCATGGCATCCTAGGGCTTTATGCTAAACCTGGGAGTCAGAAGCAGGGTTAAAAAGTCATCTGCGAACATCATCTCAAATAACTAAGGTCGCAGAACCCAGGCAAAGCCTTCCCCCTTTCATCAAGGAATCTCTATTTTGTGGCCTTGTTGCTACCGAAGGGCCCAGGCTCCTCCCTCAGTACTTCTGCTGCTTCCGCTTTCTGTCCTCCTGAGCTACCACATTTGCTTTAGGGCGGGAGCTACCCAGAGAACTCTTTGACCTAAGACTCTGAGGCAGCCCTTCCCCCTTCCTACCCTGCACCCTCCTGGCCAGTGGGTCACACATTTCAATGGTTCTGCCTTCTGCCGTGTCTCTCGGCTGGATCCCTCAGCTCAGTCCTGTCCCTTGCGTTTCTGACCCGAACGTCCATTTTGCTTCTGGATCTCTAAGCCTAGATGCCCCCCAGGCTCCTCCCCCTTCTCCATCTCCCCCCCGCCCCCACCCACCTCAGAACTCACTCTCAATCAATTTCTTTCTTTTTCTTTCTTTCTTTTTTGTTTTTTCAAGACAGGGTTTCTCTGTGTAGCCTTGGCTGTCCTGGACTTGCTTTGTAGACCAGGCTGGTCTTGAACTCACAGCAATCCTCCTGCCTCTGCCTCTAAGTGCTGGGGTTACAGGCATGCGCCACCATACCCAGCCCAATCAATTTCTTATCTTATCTCCCTCGATGATGACATCTCCGGTCACCCGCATCTGACGCTGGAGAGTGTAGTGAGAGGCACCGTGCAGTGACTTTTAAGGCATCTCCCCGCCATTTGCTTTTTAAGTATGTTCCGTACAGTCTCCTAATGGAGTTGTTCTCCTCCACTCTTGTTCCTCCAACTCATTTCCTACATGGCTACAAAAGTGATTGTTACAGTTTACATCTGGCATGTTCTGCAAAAGTCCTATTTTAAAGGCCTAGTCCCCAGCTTGACGCTGTTAAGGGACAGAACCTTTAGGGGAAGTGGCCTAACTGGAGGTGTTAGGCCATTGGGAATGATTCCTCCAATGGGTAATGGGACCCTTGCCCCCCGCCCCCCGTCTTTTATTTTTGCAGCTGTGCCACACACCAGCATCGTCATGTGCTGCCTCATCACGTGCTCAACACCATTGGCCAGTGGGTGCTGGACTGGAGCCTCAAAAACTTGAAGCCCAAATAAACTTTTTTCTCTTTCTAAGTGGACTCTCCCAGGTCTTTGCTATAGTGAGGGGAAGCTGACTGACACAATGATCTTCTAAAATATAAATCCAATCATTTTGAGATATTTATACCCTTTTCAATGGATCCTTCATCATTAAAGAAAAGTCTAAATTCATTAGCAGCTGTGTACAGCCCTTGCTGGTCTTGCTCTGGCTATCCCATAGCCTCCACCCCACTCCCTTTATTCCCCAGATGTTATACAGTCAACATCAAGGAGCCTTGTGGGTAACCGAGTTCTCAGACCATCAAGTCGCTATATAAAATAAGGTCATGTCGCATATACATACTTTGTCCTTATTTATTTACTAATTTTCCACTGCCTGACTATATTGCTGCATTGGCTTTGAGCTCCTAAACTCAAGAGACCCTCTCACTTCAGCTTTCAGCTTCCGGAGTAGTTAGGACTTCAGGGCCATTCCATTACCCCCTGCTCTGTGGTAAGCCGTGTCTAGCTTACTTACAATACCTGTATTACAGTGTGTTATGCAAATAACTGTTCTACTGAATTGATTAGTGAACAGGGACAAGAAAAAGGCCTGTGCATGCCCAGTTGCAGACTGAGTTTTCTTCCTGAATATCTTGAGTGCGCGGTTCTTGGCGCCTGTGGATACAATTCCCAGACTGCTGTGTTCCCGCACCTCTGGGCTTTGCCGCATTACCTCCTCTGCCTAGAATATCCTTTACCTGCACAATTCTCTCTGTCCTCCCCACAGGGGGGGTGTCCCTGCCTACCTTGTCCTTCACAGGCCCCAGAGCATACTGTCACCCGTAAAGCCTCTGTTGGCCTAACAGGCTAAACTGTATCTTCTTCGTCTTACTGTAACGTCTGACAGAGCACCTGACCCAGCACAGATGTGCGCTCTGTGTGTGCTGAGGCAACATGGAACATTAGGAAGTCTTTCTCTAAAAGCTGCTCCTGTTACTTTTATTTTGTCACGGTTTTGTATCGGTAAAGCTTAGTGCAAAAGTCGTTTTAAGGCGAGAAGTGAAAGTGTAACTCAGATAGGGAATTTGAGTTAGCCCTCTGTTCAATACCCAGGACCCAAAATAGAAAAGGGGGAAAAAAAGAGTAGTTTAAACCAATAAAAGCAGTTCTCTTAATTAAAAAGTATTTTAGTGTTTAAACTATGTATAGGGGACTTGGGGGGCACTATGTATTCATAAGTGCTGGTGCCCTAGGAGGCCAGAGGTGGCAGATCCCATGAGCTAGAGTACAGGCAGTTATGAGCTGCCTGATGTATGTGCTAGGAGCCAAACCAGAGTCCTCTAGAAGAACAGAGCGGCCTCTTCAGTGCTGGGTCATGTCTGCAGCCCATCTCGGGCCTGTGTTAGGCATTAGGGGTACATGGCTGAGAAAGAGCTAAGTATCCAGGGGGAGAGACAAGCAGACCCATCCTCACAAGATGCTATACCAGGAGCTACAGAGAAGAGGCCATGAGAAGGCCTGCTGGCTGAGAGCCCCCCTTTTCCTCAGCCTCTGGTCTCTCATTACTCCTAGATTATAATTAGCGTTGACTGTGTTCCTCACTCCCCCCAGTAGTCAGTCTTCTTAAAGCACAGAGACTGATATTTCTCCTTGCATTCATTCAGCATTGTTTATTAAACGCCTAGTGTATGCAAAGCCCTTTTGGGTTCTATGGGAACTGCAAATAATATTGACTCAACACAAGCCTTTGTGGGGTACACAATGTGTTAATACAAAGTTTGAAACACAGTGGGATAGGGAAGTATTTTTTTTTTTAATTTTCATATTTAAAATGTATATGTGGGGGGAGGCATGCATGTGTGCTTGCATGTAGGAGCGTGCATATTGAAATCCAGAGGACAACAATCGACGTGCGCTGTCCACCTCATTTCTTGAGATAGAGTTTCTGGCCTGGAACTTACCAATTAAACTAAGCTTGTTGGTTAATGAGCCCCAGTGACACCCCCTCCAGACTCCACTAGTCCCTAGTACTAGGATCACAAAAATTCATGCCCAGCTTTTTCCTTTCTCCTTTCCTCCCTCTCCCCTGACCCTCAACCCAAGACAGGATTTCACTCTGTAACAGCCTTGACTGGTCTCAAACTCACAGAGACCAACCTGCCTCTCTGCCTCCCGAGTGCTGGGACTAAAGGTGTGCGCCACCACCGCTGGCTCCTTCCTGTCTTTCTTAACACAGGTTCTGGGGTTGGACTCAGGTCCTCATTCTTTCAAGGCAAGCACTTTCCTCCCTTAGGGAAGTGCTTAAGTGAATGAAAAGTAGAGTTAGAGGGAAGTCTCGTCTTCAGGTGTCTGGAGAGCAGCCATGGGAACGGCTACTTCAAGGGCAAAGCTAAGACCAACGCAGACCTGGAAGAACTAGTAGTCCTAGTCAGGGAAAGTGCTGGAGAGCCTGAGGGCAGTGCCTCTGCACCTGACTGGCTGCTGGCAGTCACCGAACCCCCCTCTCCAAGACCATGGAAGTGATGAGGACCGTTAGGAAACACTGGCGTCACTGAGTATGCAAGAAGACACCACTGGTGGGATCTAGGCTTTGGCCAGAGTTCTAAGCCTACGGTAGAAAAATACTCACTGTCCCCCCAGATTGCAATGGGTGCAGGGCTTGGCTGATGTGCAGGACCTTAATTCCCAAAGCCTGGAAAACTCGCAGCAACCGTAGCAGGTGGTGGCTCTTCTCCTACAGGTTGCCCTGCTGTGTGCTGATGAACGAGAAGGGCACTGGAAAAGATGTAAACAAAGCAGAAGGACAGATCAAGAAGTGAGGAAATAAAGTCTGAATTAGCAATCTAGCTGACCAAGAGGCAGACTTTATCAAGCAGAACGTTGTGTTACCCAGCGGCTTTGTGGGCGGCTTCTGCCAGGCCTTCCGTCTTAAGGGCTCAAAGGCTCTCTCTATTGTAGTGGATTCAGCTGTGAGAAGAGCAGCCCTGGCAGGAGGGTGAGTTCTCAGTGGCATGCCACCAGAGTCTGCAGCATGAGGAACGACCAGTCAGACAACAGCAGGTGCAACAGCTTAGCATTTCTACCACCTAAAACTCAGCAAGCCAGTATCTGCTGAAGACACCCTGTGTGGTTTGTAAGCAAGCACACTCTTGGCTTTTGCCCTTAAAAACAGTTTTATAGATGGGCTGTGGTGGCGCACACCTGTGGTTCCAGCAGCACTCAGGAGGCAGAGGCAGGTGGATCGCTAATGAGTTTGGGGCCAACCTGGTCTACAGAGCAAGTTCCAAGATAGCCAGGGATACACAGAGAGACCCTATCTTGAAAAGCAAACAAACAAATACCAAACAAACAAACAAAACCCCCAAAACAACTATACCTATTTAGAAGTTGTCCGTCTATAATATCACCATTGGATATAGATATAAAGAGAGAGAGAAAGCTGTTGTACACACTGCCCGCTGGAATGTCACGATGCTTTTATTTAAATGGTTCATTGTGCCTTACAGTATAGTGCCAATAATCTTAAAACTTGTCTGTTAGCTTCAACACTAGGACTGGCTTTTTAAAAGATGTGTTTGTAATAAGCTGAAGAATTGCAGTGCCCTTGTAAGGAAATACAATGTGCTCATGTAAGGAAATACCATGTGCCTAAAGGGAGTTTTCCTTTTCCAACATCTGCAATTTTAAAATCTCTTCGTGTATACTAGCTTCTAGGTTTTTTGTTTGTTTGTTTGTTTGTTTGTTTGCTTGCTTGCTTGTTTTGTTTAATCTACTAATCCAGATAGACTAGGCAAAACTAATTATTTTGGTAATATGCATGAGTTGGGGGATTGATACATTTTATCGACTTCAAATGCCTCTCATTTTTTAATTTCTAAAAATCCTAATTATTATTTTGGCCTCTTCTTCATCAAAAGGCACAAATTGTTTTAAAATACTAAAGCGTATAATAGTTGAATTGTGATTTTCTGTGTAATCATAATATTGTAGCTTAAGTAGAATTGATTCTTTGAGTATGTGATACAACTACTCAGGCATTGGTAAAATTGTGTTGCTTGAAAACGAGGCCTGTTTGCTCGCTGGCTTCTCACTGGCTCAGGGCCTCCCTCACCCAAGAAGAGCCTTTGACACTGTGAGACTTGCCCATGGAGTTCTAGGTTGGCATGGGGGGAAAAAACCAGTGTAGACTGAAGTCCTCAGACAGGAACGGTTACTGCTACTCAGATTATGTTCCTGGAACAGGAAGCCCACATACTACATTGTGTGTGTTATAAACGTGGCATTTCATATTTTCTATGTTATTACACACTGTGTGCTTTTACTGTCATGAAATTCTTTGACATTGAATGTGGGATTAATCTTTAACTTCTTTTATTCCGATTGGTGCCTCAGATGTAATGCTAAATAAATCCCAGAGTGTTTTTAAAAACTGGTCTGGGAAAACAAGGGAAAGTTTTCTATTAGTGAAAGCTGTTCCGTGTTACGAAATGGTAAAAATAAATAACACAAAAGCCTGTAGGAGGAATTTCTAAGTGAGTCCAAACCAAATGACTTTCAGGTCCTCTCTAAATCTGGAATTTTATCTGTGAAAACACTGAGGTTTGTCAAAAATGTTCAGTCATCAACATAAGTGGTGAACTGGCCACTGATTATGGAAATTTTTTCCCAGAATGGAAACAAGTAAATACATTTCTCATGACAGTTTCAGAACGATTTTGCCCTGAACATTTGGCGGTGTGGGGACTTCTCTGCCTGATTGGCACCTGAACTGAAACTCTTGGCCAAGCCTGGCTCTCAGAAGAAATTCCAGGCGCAAGAGGACATGCTAGGGTTTATAAAAGAGGAAAAATGCAAAACTGTCTGGTCTGAATTATAAGACCATTCAATGAACTATTATTTAGCTGTTAAATAAATTAAGTGGATTTTTATATACATACATATATACTATATTAAGAAAAAATTGAGAACACCATTTATAGCACGACTACTTTTGCATACTTTTAAAAAGGGTACATGTAAATCTGTATGCATACTTTTCCTAAATGGGGTTTCTATTTTTATTTATTATCTTTTAAGATTTTTAAATAATTACATCTTTTCCTCCCTCCTAATTCTCTCAGATAGCCCTCCTTGCTCTTTTTCAAATTCATGATCTGGTTTTTAAAAAATTAACCGTTGTTACATGCATATATTCATTACTAAATAGATAAATACAACCTGCTCATGTTGTAAACTGTTACCTGTGTGTGTGTGTTTTCAGCACTGACCATTTGGTTTTGGGAAACCAGTTGGTGTGTTCTTCCCTGGGGAAGACTATGTCTCTCTCGGCTTTCCTTAGTTGCCTGAAAGTCTTTGTGCAGAGTTGAGACTGTGTAGACTTTTTCCTGTCCACTTTAGCACACCTTGTGGTGTCATCCTTGTTCAGGTCATGTTTGGGCAGCCAAGTTGGTGAGACTTTATGGGTGTGGCCTCTGACATTTTTAGGAGACACAATCTCACTTCATTTCTTTTTAAAACATTATTGATTGGTTGATTGATTGATTGATTTAGACAGTGCTCTGCCTGCTTGTACACCTGCATACCAGAAGAGGACACTAAATCACATTATAGATGGTTGTGAGCCATCATGTGGTTGCTGGGAATTGAACTCAGGACCTCTTGAAGAGCAGCCAGTGCTCTTAACCTCTGCGCCATCTCTCCAGCCCCACAATCTCACTTTACTTTGGCAAATTCTTACTATGGAAAGAGGGAATGGGAGAAGGTGATTTTCCATTTTTGTTTGGTGTGTTTTTCCTATTATTTTATTTTCTAATTATGCCCCTACTTCCCCAGCTGTTTAATGCTAACAGGTCTTACCTGGATCATGGAAGTATAAGTTTTTATTTCTTCTTCTTCTTCTTCTTCTTCTTCTTCTTCTTCTTCTTCTTCTTCTTCTTCTTCTTCTTCTTCTTCTTCTTC
>OU015745.1:85399355-85412833 GCA_907169655.1 Acomys percivali
AAGAAGAAGAAGAAGAAGAAGAAGAAGAAGAAGAAGAAGAAGAAGAAAAGAAGAAGGAGAAGAAGACACAGATACAGACATATACATAGAGAGACAAATGCTGCAGAGAGAGTCTAGAGTCTGGGCGTGGGGTACTCATTTACAAGTGAGACTCTGTGCAGCCACAGTTAGGAATTGCTGGCCTGGAGGAGGCTTGCACTGAGCCACCACAGTGAGTGAATGTGTCACTTAGCTGCCCCTGACATGGCCACTCCAAGATTTCTTCTGGGCCCTCCATGTTCCTGAGGTACATGGCAGCTCTTCTATGAAGCCTTAGCCATACTCTTGACCCTGCCCGACTCTAAGATATCCTGATGAATTTTCAGCAAAATTCTTTATCAGCCCCTAAGGGGATGCAGAGACTACCCATGCTATCCCACTGATCTCTTAAGTCAGTGTCAGGCATCTCTTAATAGTAAGACCCCGAAACTGAACAGGGCACTCAAGTCTCCTGAGCCATGGGCCACACTTCCGCCACCAGACTGAAGGCCTGCATGGGAAGATGAAGGTTTCTGCCTCTCTAAGCTGACTGCCCCACCTCTTCCCTCTACAGCCTCTCCCGGGATCAGGAGAAGCAGGGCATGGGATTTCCCCACACGCTTGCCCTCTTCTGCCTTGTAGCAATCTCTCACGCATAAACTATGATCTGATCCCAGGCCTTTTGAAAACCCCACCTCCTTAGCGGCTGGCTTTCCAGCTTGTCACTTTGGGATTCACAAAACTCCAATTGGACAGTGAGACCCTGGCAACAGCAACTGTGACTCCTTCCCCATCAAGCACTGAACTTTCGCCTGCACACCTACACACACACATACACACACACCAGAGGGGGTGTGTCTCACCTGCAGGGAACAGGAGGCCCCAGAGAAACAGGACTTACAGACTGCAAAACCTGCTTCTGAGGATGTTTTAAACATTATCTCCACTTCGTGCCAAGACTAAGCATTTTACTTGAAGCCATGAGATCCGCAGGGTTAAGGTCTTTCCTCTTCACACGGCATTTGGAAAGGCAGGTAGAGAGCGGGCACTTAACTGTCATATCTCATTTTAGGGTAATGAGACAAAGCAGATTAAGTGACACCTCCCCTCCACCCCCCATGATGCAAAGGAAGCTGATAGTGAGGTGAAAGGGTTCTGACGTGGATCATGAGTTTTTATATGTGAACTCCTCTTATTTGTTTTTACCCACCACCATCACCACCATCACCACCCCTGCTAGTCTGTTAGGGACTATGGAGAAACGAGAAATCCTTAACTCAGCTATGGGCTCTGAGAAATGTGTGGCCCACCTCTTTCTGAAGCAAGCATGCTGGGCTTAGTCCTAGCTTGTCCAACTCCCACCATCCTCACTCAGACTTTCTGCCCCGCCAGTCCTCTGCGAGCATGGGGTGGGGGTGGGGGGGTGGGGGGGCGCAGCGGCACAGAATTAGCTTCTCCTCTTCTTTTTCTCTCCCATCCTGGTCCACTCCCCTACCTATCTGTGGTCCAATAGAGTTTTATGTCAGCCCACCAGCCCTAGTCTGTAGCAGCAGCACCAACACCACTAAGTTGCCAGGGCTTCCCGGAGCTGGGCCTGCTTTCCATGGGCAATTAAAAGCCCACAGTGAGTCAGCAGCCTGGCTGGGCCTGAAGCCGAGACTCTTGGCTAGACCTCTACCAGATGGGACGTTCCCATCCTCCTGGCCCTAAGGGCATCATCTGCCCCCCCACATTGAGCCCTCGGAGCACCCTGTGTGTCTCTTTCTCTCCCCATCACAGCTCTAAAGTTGTCCCAACAAATGCCCTTTTGCCTTGGAGGGTTGGCAAGGCGTGTCAAGCACAGAAGCCTGTAGCTGCAAGGAAAGTAGCACTCCGGAAGGCTGAGGGTGTGAAGTGTGAGTACCTCCTCTCCTGGCTATGACCCTCTGGGTTCTAGGATGGAGTGCTGAACAGCCTTCCAAGAAGCACCCACACACACCCTGGGTGCCCACACTTTTGTGAATCACAGCTACTGTATGGGGTGCTGAGTCACTCTGGGGAGACAATCTAGGGCCTATTTTGAAAGGATTTGTCAGGGTACTAAAGCCTTAAGTGCTTAGTAATTTAACTGCCAAAAATAGGTATTGGTTTAGGTCTCAGTGCAGACCAGGCTGCTCCTTTGATGTCATGGTACATGGAGTCCTGGTCTTGTACAGAGGGGCCTGGCACACACAGGGCAGCTTTAGCCGCCACTGGCAGAGTGTGCGCCATACCTTTCCCTCAAGAAAGGTGGAGGAGAACTTCAGGAAAGACCAAGTCCAAACAACAGATATTGGATCCTGGCGCCATCTACTCTGAGTCACTCACTACTGTTCCTGTTCATGGGGGGAGAAAAATCCAGTGCCTGGTTTGAATTTCCAGCTTCTTAGCAATCAAAAAAAAAAAAAAAAAAAAAAAAAAACCCTTAAAGTTTCTCTTTAGTGGAACAGATCTCCTTTTAACCCCACATTTACCCAGGACTCACTCAGTGAGCTTGAAATCTGAGCCACCATGGACTTACACCTATACCGATGTTGAGCAAACACACACCCAGAGCAGGGTGGGACTTGTCTGGGCCACAGAGCTGATTCCCAGGTAGCTCTCGCTGGAGTGAAGGGTACTGAGAGGGACATGGATGAGACACTGGGCCCCAACCAGGAAGCTAGCGCTTGCTCTGACAGCAGTGATGCACAGTAAAAGGTTAAGATGGCCATAAGAAGTTGAAGGAAAGTGACGTGAAGGCAAAGACACAGATGGTTCCTACACAAGGACTCAGGACAGCCGTCAGGGGAAGACGCTGGAAGCAGGTCTCCAAAGCTGACTTGGGTGTGGATCCTCAGAGGAAGGAAGAAGGGAAGAGGGCTGTGTCTGTAGAGCGACAGCTTAAGCTAAGTCGTGGGATGGGATGCTTGGGGGATGCAGCTAGTTGGGCTCTTCTTACAAAGGATGTTAAAAACAATAATGGAGCCGGGTATAGTGGCCCACACCTTTAAACCCAGCACTCAAGAGGCAGAGGCAGGTGGATCTCTGTGTGTTCGAGGCCAGCCTGGTCTACAAAGTGAGTCCAGGACAACCAGGGCTACACAGAGAAACCCTGTCTCAAAAAACAAAAACAAAACAAAACCCAGGGACGGGGTGCAGAAGAGTGGGCATGGGGGAGGAAACAGGTTAAAGGGAAGATGATTGTCTGCAATGCCACAGTGAGGAAGCTGAACTTGATCATCATCATTGTCATCTAAAAGCACCAGGTGGCAACAGGCCAGACACTTCCACTGAGAAAGTTTCAGTTAGTGCGCAGTCTGCACTTTCCAGGAGTTTGGAATTACAGAGAGAGAATAAAATTATGGGCAGATATTAAAGACATGAATTAAGCACATACATAAATCAAAGCCTATTTAACACATGAGTGTTTAAGTGTGAGTGAAGAATAAATGCATTTAATGGACTTGTGAGGGAAGAGGACATTTGGGGAATCATTGCTGGGATGCCCCACCCCCACCCCGGTTCCTTGTAGCTCTGGGAAAGGCTCCTAAGAGCCAAGACTCCAGTCTTAGTCTCAGACACTGGCTTAGTGTGGTTTTTTTTATTCTTTCCCCCTACCCACCCCCCTCCCCCACTGGAAAAGTTTTTATTGACATCCCACCAACTGATTAACAAGAAGATTTACAAGATTGGTCAAGGCTACCTCATCAAGGATGGAAAGCTGATCAGGAACAAAGCATCTACTATAACCTGTCTGAGAAGAGCATCAACCCACTGGGTGGCTTTGTCCATTATGATGAGGTGACCAATGACTTCGTCATGCTCAAAGGCTGTGGCAACCAAGAAACAAGTGCTTACTCTTCGTAAGTCCCTGCTGGTTTTTTGATTCTTAAACGGCTGATTTCTGAGACTGACCTATCCCGTAAGCCTCCCATTCATCCTCTTTTTTTTCATCAATCCTCTTCTACACTGAGTCCGTGATTTGCAGCGGGTGGGGGGAGGGGTGGGGAGAGGAGGGAGGGGAGGGGCGAGGGGGGTCCCCCGGCAACGGAAGGCAGCCACTGCCTAGAGCTGTGCAAGTTGCCCAGTGAATGAACTGGAGCTCAACTCGAAACCTTCTGTTGTCAAGCCAGAGGGTTGTGCGCACAGGGAGAGGCGCTTTTCCTCGTTCACACAAGGACCTTTAATGGGCCCCGAGGCCCTAAGGGCTAAGCGGCCAAGCAGCTGCTCTGGATGATTCGGTCCAGCTTTCCCCTTGCCCTACCTCCCACCACGGGACATCGGAAACACTCAGTCTGGTGTCTCAGGCCAGGAGCCAACGTAACAAGGACTGTGAGCTGCCCAGCTCTCGTCACTGCATCCCTCGTGTTAGGCCGGAGATCTGAGGGAAAGCAGAAGAGATCGTGCCAAAGCACATCAAAGAGCCCCACATACCGTAAACACCCACTGGGTTGTGCCCTGGCTTCAGCCTGTCGGACATCTTTTTGTCTTCCCTGGCACACTGTCAACCACAAGCATTCCGTGTTTCCCTACAGTGTGAGAGTTGGAAGCCTCTGCGGGCAGCAGGAATTCCCTCCCTAACCTGTCAAGAGTGACAGGAGGGACCAGACAGTTCCAGCGTTTACATGACAGGCCAGCAGCCTCCAAGAAGCCTTCATCACTGCACTAGGACTTGGTCGCGCTAGCAATAGCCTCTTCTTGTTAACTACACTTGGAACTGTTTGTGAGCTCACTGTTGGTTCTGTGCTCTATTGGCCTGCAGACCTATAGGTGAAAAGAAAAAAAGAAACAATGACACTGAGATATTCCTTTTACCCACCATGCATCTGCCTGCACCAGGAAGTTAAACCCCAGGAGAGGACTTCAGCCTGTGCCCATGTCACGTGCCTTTCTTTGCCCTGCTCCCTACCTTCAGGTTCTGACTCCTGGACGAGCTTCCTGGTTATGGGCTAGCAAAGGTCTTTAGAATGAGGTTCCTCGAGCACGGCTCCTGACTTGCCCCCTCAACGGCCACCACTTAGATTCTGTCCATCTAGGCAGCTAGTGCTAAATACCCTTTCCTGGATCAATACCAGGGCCTCAGGTGCTCTGCACTGCCCTGAACTTCAGCTTCTAGGGCTCTATCTCCATCCCTGGTTGCTGGTTTTGTCAGTCACTGTCCCAGACAAGACCCTGGCCTCACTTTGAGCTAGTAAGATGGAGGTGCCCCATCCCCTTCTGCATGTTTTCTTCTTCTTCTTCTTCTTCTTCTTCTTCTTCTTCTTCTTCTTCTTCTTCTTCTTCTTCTTCTTCTTCTTCCTCCTCCTCCTCCTCCTCCTCCTCCTCCTCCTCCTCCTCCTCCTCCTCTTCCTTCTTCTTCTTCTTCTTCTTCTTCTTTTGAGACAGGGTTTCTCTGTGTAGCCTAGGCTGTCCTGGACTCACTTTGTAGACCAGGCTGGCCTTGAACTCAGAGAGATCTGCCTGCCTCTGCCTCCCGAGTGCTGGGATTAAAGGCGTGCGCCCTAACAGCTCACTTAGTCGTAGTGGGTTATCTGATTGTTACAGATGAAAGGAGAACCTACTGAATCACCAGGAGGGATGAGAAGATTCTTGGGGTGGGGTTGGGAGGGGGATTCATCTTTCACTGGCCCTTGTGTTCGGATAACATCTCTAAAAAGGGTGTGTGTGTGTGTGTGTGTGTGTGTATGTGTGTGTGTGTGTGTGTGTGTTCTCTTAAAGACCCTGCTGCACTTCTGCCCACCATGCTAAGTCCTTTGCACACTCTATGGCTGCCTTTCACCAAAAGCACTCCACTGTCTAAGAGCACCCCAACAATGGAGAGGGGGGGACTTGAGCCAAGATGCTGGCAGAGGGGAACAGGAGTAGAAAACAGCTTGAAGGTTTAATTGAAAGAATTTGACCTATGTACATGGTCAGTAGGAGGAGGGAGGGGAGGAAAAACCAAGACAAGCTTCTGAGAAAGAGTGGCAGTGCCACTGGCTGTCACTGGAGGAGACCGGAAATGCGACTGAGTTTGGTTCTGGGCATTCTTTTTTTTTTTTTTAAATATTTATTTATTTATTGTATATACAGTGCTCTGCCTGGATGCACACCTGCAGGCCAGAAGAGGGCATCAGATCCCATTATAGATGGTTGTAAGCCACTATGTGGTTGCTGGGAATTGAACTCATGACCTCTGGAAGAGCAGTCCATGCTCTTAACCTCTGAGCCATCTCTCCAGCCCCCTAGGTTCTGGGCATTCTTGAAGTGTTCCTTGTACAACCGTGGCCATGAACAACTGACTATTGACGCCAAGGACCAAGGTGACAGTAACTGGGAGCACGTCAGGAAAGCCGGTCTCCCCAAGACCAGCCAGCAGCTCGCTGCACCTCCTGGCTGTGCCTGCCAGAACAAAGGACTCCCTTTCGCCTGCCTTGGAGCTGCTGGGCAGAAGACAAGACCTGGTGTGTTCCAGGCACTTTGCTCTACATAAGCCACACATTCCGAACCTGCTGGACATCTAGCCCACACGGGAAGGAACTTCCCGCAGTGATGGAAACCAACCCCATACGAGGTGATACCATGGCCACCCATGTGCTTTTGGAAAGCTAGACAGCGGATATTTCACATTTGTAAATTTATTTAAATGTAATTGTAAATTGTTACATAAAGTCAATAGCTACTCCATGGGAAAGCAGATCTCATCCAGCCTCATCTTCAAACCCGTGAGGAAACCAACAAGAAAGATCTTTTAAAGAATAGAGGATTGGTTTGGTTTTTGTTTTTGTTTTTGTTTTTGTTTTTGTTTTGTTTTGTAAACAATCATACTAGTTTTTTTGGTTTTGTATCTGTTTCCTTTATTTTTTGGTTGTTGTTGTTGTTGTTGTTTGAGATGTGAGTCTTACTCTGTGGCCCAGACTGGCATGGAATTCACCATATTCAGCCCAGCCTAGCCTTCAAATCATGGGAATCCTGTGTTCCAAGGGTAGGGATTACAAGTGTGAGCCACCATTCCCTGTGTCTTTGTTAGCTTCAGCTACCAGCTTGCCACAGCCTAGAATAATCTTGGGGAGTATCAACTGAGTGATTGACCAGATCGGAATGGGCTATGGCCATGTCCACGAGAGACTGTCTTCATTGATGATCCGTGGTGTAGGGCCCAGCCCACTGTGGGTGGCACCATCCCTAGGCAGGTGGCCTGGGTTGTATAAAAGAGCTGGCTGAGCATGGGTCAGGGAGCAAGGTAGAGAGCAAGACAGTAAGAGGCTTCCTTCATGGTTTCTGCCTCCCTCCTCACCCTGGCTTCTCCCAATGGTTGTCTGTGACCTGCAAGCCTAGAAAAACTAACCCTTTCCTCCCCTGAATTGATTTTTGTGAGAAGGTCTTATCAACCACAACATAAAGGAACCAAGAACACCCAGCCTAAGTTGATTTTTCAGGGTTAGGGCTTTAGAAGTTTGATTATTCTTTAGAGGTGCTTGTTAATATTAATAATGATAAAATCAATACCTTGGACTGAGAGCTTATCTTATGCTTATCTATTGTTGCACAAGCAACAGTTTAAAGCAGTAAGCATGTATTATGCCACATCGTTTCCGAAGGCTGGGAATTGAGGATCGATTTGGCTGGGTACGTATGGCCAGGGGCGGGGCCGCAGGCTTCTTTGAACTTGACTGTGGATCTAGTATCCATTCTAAAATGGCTGTGCAGGAGCTTCAGTTTCTTGTCACATGAACCTTCCAAAGGGCTGTTCACAGCGTGGCAATGTCTGCCCCACAAAGAGAGAGCAGCCGGACAAGTAGCCTCAATATGTTCCAAGATGCAGCTTTGAAAGTGACTTTCCACCTCTTTACTGGATTCTGTTGGCCACAGCGCTCAACCCAAACACGTCCTAGGTAGGAGGAGGTCAGATGCAGGCCTAGATAGCAGGAGGCAAATCCAGGGCGCCATCTTAGAGTCTGCTCTCTCTGCTTCCTATACGCCTCCACATCTCCTCCTCACAAAACTAGCAAGGAGAGGCCAGTACCATCCCCTTTCCTGAGGTAACTATGGCTCAGAGAAGGTGTGTGGCTTCCCAGGGCCTCGGAGATGACAAGTAAAAAGCTGAGCCTCCTTTCCCAGATGAAGACTGCCAGACCCGGCAGTGCGCGCTAACCACCCCACTGCACAGTCCCCTGGGATTTCTTTTGGTTCACTGCTTGAAGATGGCTACCTGTGCTGCTAAGTCTCTACCAGAAAGCATGCACACCACGTTCATGCTTCCTGACTTCCATGTTCGTGCTTCCTGACTTCTAAAATCAAAACATGCAGGAGGATTACAAGTCCAGGGATATAATGGGCTACAAAATGGGACTTTCCTCCCTCTCTCTCCCCCCCTCTCTTTCTCTCTCTCTCTCTCTCTCTCTCTCTCTCTCTCTCTCTCTATATATATATATATATATATATATATATATATATATATATGTGTGTGTGTGTGTGTGTATGTGTGTGTATGTTCATATGTGTCCATATATGTTCATAAATGTGTGTGTATATATGCGTTATGTGTCCATATATATACATATGGTGTACATACATATACAGAGGGGTACAGCTCCAGGTCTCTGGCAGACTCCCCAGTGTGAACTTGGACAGTATATGTATGTGTATAGTATATATATGGAAAGAGATATCTACAGATATATAGATATAGATCTATATAGAGAACTATAAAGATATATATAAATACATATATGTATAATAAGACTGATGCTATAATAAAAGAAAGAAAAGTATCATCAGAAAAATCCCATAGAATCAACTGAGAGTGCCTTTCAGTACTGAAATGTTGGCAAAGGGCTGGCTCTACTACACCTCACAACAGTGGAGTTCTTACAGTTCAGCCATAAGCAAGGCAAGGTGCAACAAACGCGCAGCATCCCCACCAGCTCCCTTTGTGGCCACTCCACTGCCAAGCAACTGCGTCTTACTGCAGTCGCATCAGATGCTATAACAAAACACACCCAGCTGGGTTGTGAATAAACAACAGAGGCGCTCCTCCAAGTCACATAGGCTCCAAGTTCAAAGAGGGGGCTGATTTTGGGGGCGGGGAAGATGAACATTCAAAGCACCACCCGCTTTTTTTCTGCCTTGCACAGAGTAGGCTTGACCACCTCTAGCAAACACTATGAGGTCAGGAGGCTGAGAGAGAAACCCCCAGGCTGGACGTTCACTTTGTTTCGGGGACTGTTTGACCCCCTGCTCCACAGCAGGTGAGATCTTTCCTGCTGCTTTGGGCTTTCCTTTCCAGAGAGGAAATAAAGGGCAGGCAGGGCATAGTGTTCTGCTGGGACCAGTGTTTCCTGCATAAAGCTGCCATGGCAAGTGCCTAGGCTTTGAATCCTGGACCTGCAGTAGGGTCCTGGCTACAGCGTGTAATCCTGAAGAAACCCTGCAGTCTCAGGGTTGCCCACTGGAAGGAGCATGGGGAGAATGCGGCATGATGGTGCACCGGGAGATGCTCCGCAGACCACAGAAAAGGAAGTCGACTGAGACCGCCATGTTGATGAAGAATCAGGCTGCCTGCTGACAGTGCCAGCTCTCAGAGCGATCCCACTGTGTGTTTGACTCTGCTGTCACTCCGCACCCTCATCTCACAGGACTCACACTTTGCTTTCTCTGACATTATTGATCATATAACAATGTCTACTGGGGAGTGCCAGGGCGGGGGGGTGGGGTGGGAGGTGCCGGGCGGATCAGCAACACTGGGATTTTTTTTAAAGAGTCTCCATCCTCTCCAAGAGGGAAACAGAAACACATCTTATGGGGCTCAAGCACTGTGCCCTTCTAGGCCAGCAGCAGAGCTAGCCACCAGAGATAGGGACCCCGGGGATAAAGAAAGGCTCCTGCAAACTTAGGAGACAGGAGTAGGCCAACATGCTAGCCAGGGTACAGCAGGAGGCTTAGCTGTGGTGGGTAGCTGAAGAGAAACAGGAAGGAATAGGGGAACACAGAACAGGCTAGAGAGGCCCCAGGATCGAGACAACCCCCACCCCGTTAGCACTTGGGGTCTTTGAGGTGATCCTGCCTTTGGGGGCTTCTGAAGGTACTGTGCCGAAACCAGAGCAGCTTGCCCAGGGAGGCGGAGAACATGGCTATTAGCCTCTCTGCTGTAAGAGAAGCATTCCTGATGACTCGTGGATGGCATGTGCCTTTGGGAGTGGCAGTAGGGATGGTGATACTGGCTACTCCCCATGTTCACAAGATGCCAGCAGAGGCCCATCTGGCCAGATTGGTCCAGAGGGATGCAGCCCTAGGTCTCTGGCAGGCTCCCTACTGTGTCCTTGGACACTCTGCTATGCTGTGCTCCAACAGCCCTGGCTGCAATGGGCTACCGGAGCCTCATCTTTGTCTCAAGAGAGGCTGTGGGGAGAGAGTCTGAGCTCCCCTCCTGTTGACTAGGCCCTGGATTAAAAGGCTGGCCACTGTGGACCACGGCTGAAGCTCAGCTGTCCCTGTAAGTTGGCCTGGCCTACTTTCTAAAGCGTGTCTTCTGAACATGATCCTCCGCTGGCTGCCGAAAGCCAAGAAACAAGCTCAGCGTGAAGATTTCTGGGTGCAATGTCTACAGCTTCAGCTGTGCCACTGTTTTGTCCTGATTGCCCCTAAGTCTGACTTCTCTCTTGAACTGTGTCTCCCATACGTGTTCAGTCTGCTTCCCTCGCCCCATCTCTCTGAGTGCCCCCCTCAGACCCCCAGCTCCTGCCAACTGTCTGCAGGCACTTCTCCCTTTGTTTCTGTCTCATTTGCTTTCCTGTTTGTGTTTGCTTGTGTCTCACCGTGTGTTTCTGTCCCCTACCCCTTAAGGTATCCCGGAAAAATGACCAACAGGGGGTAAGGCCCTCCCAGGGCTCCCCAGAACAGAGGAGGGTGAACCATCAATGTAGGTCCACATCTCAGATTCAGTTCTATCGGGAAACCTCCCTTCTGGACACAGTACAACAGTCTCCAGCAGTAAGTGTTTCAAGCAGGCTCCACCCACTCTCATTCAGCAAGCGGCAGCCTAGGGAAACAGTGGAAAGGCAAGCACACAGTGTGACAACTAATCCTGAGCAGCCTGGGCTGGAGAAATGGCTCAGCAGTTAAGAGCACTCGATGCTCTTCCAGAGGACCCAAGATTAGTTCCTAGGGGTAGGAGGTTCAAAACTGCCTGGAACTGTAATTCCAGAGGAGCCTATTTTGGGCCTCCATGGGGGCACACATACGCGCACACACACACATGCACATGCACACGCATGAGCGCGTACACACACACACATACACATTAGGGAGGAGGGGGAGAGGAGGGGGAGGGGAGGGGGAGGAAGAGAGGGAGAGGCCTTCAAGGAGGTCCTCTCAAGTGGCAGGAAAGACCTTCAGAAGCCAGTGTCTGAATCATAGGTCTCAGTTTTTTGTTTTTGTTTTTTTTTAAAATAAATGAATGAAGTAGAGCTGGGGCTGAGGGATCAACAAGGGATTAGTAAGAACAACTAATAAAACTATGCAGGGCCCAGAACCTGGAGGGCTTTAGAAAGGACAGTTGAAGCAGAAACTTTCAACCATACCTCCTTGTAACCAACAAGGTTACACCCCCATGTGCACAACCATACACCCCCAACCACCTCACAACCAACCAAGGTATGAGTCAGACATAATCAAGGCTAGCCTACAGATGTCCTAGGTAAATAGCCATTGCCTCATTTTGTAGATGGAGAAACTGAGCGCCAGGAAGGCTAGGTCACTTGCCCCAAGATGTACAACTACAGCTAGAGCCTTGAGCTGTCAGATTCCAGGCCAGCCTGTTCCTCCAGGCGCCACAGTGAGGAAAGAGCTCCAACCACACAAAGATGGTTCTTTTCACATCCAAGCATCCTTCCTGTGGGTGGATCAAAACGTAGAAACAGTTGGACATAATTAAGCATCAGGTCATGCTGACCTGCCTTCCCGGCAGCAGGTGGCTCCTGAAGCATGTCCCAGAGCAACTCGGTCTCAATTAGTCCAGGGAGTAAAAGCTCTCAGTGATGTCTGTGGGTGTGTTGGTCAGGTTTTGGGGGGTTGTTTGTTTGGTGGTGGTGGTGATGGTGGGTTGTTTGGTTTTTGTTTTTGTTGTTTTGTTTTGTTTTTGTTGTTTGTTTTGTTGTTGTTGTTGTTGTTGTTGTTGTTGTTGTTTTGGTCAACTTGACTCAAGCTGGAGTCATCTAGGAAAAGGAAACCTCAACTGAAAAAAAATTCTCCCGTCAGACTGGCCTGTAGGCAAGTCAGCAGTGCATGTTCTTGATTAATGATTGATGTGGGAGGGGCCAGCCTGCTACAGACAGGGCTACCCTTGGGCAGGTGGTCCTGCACTGTCTAAGAAAGCAGGCTGAGCAAGCCATGGAAAGACACATCAGTAAGCAATGTTTCTTTATGGCCTCTACTTTAGTTCCTGCTTTGAGTTCCTGCCCTGACTTCCCTTCGTGAAGGACTGTAGGCTGTAAGGTGAAATAAACATCCCCTCCCCTGCCCCCTCCCCCACCCAGTCTCTTTAGGTCAAGGTCTTTGGCACAGCGATGGAAACCAAACTAGGATAGAGATTGGGAGATTCCGGGAGACAGGTCACTGTTGCACCTTCATCATCTCATCTGTGGTCCAAAGAAATGTATAAAGGGCTTTAAAAAAAAAGCATGACAAAAATGTTATAATAAAATCTCATCGTGCCTTGTTTGCTTTGAATTGAAACAAACTGACATTGTTCTCGTTGTGGTGGTAAAAATCCTCTTTCTGATGGATTCGGCCTCGAGATGTAATAACAGGCAGAAGGTCCACAAAAGACTTCTCTGAGTGCTGAAGACTAGGAATTAACATGTGTGTTAAAGAGAACTCTAGAAATAAAGTGAAAGAGACAGAGAGGAGGGAAAAGGCACCGTGGCTCAACTCCCTGGAGCTTCCCCAGCACTTCCTTCTGTGGAAAGAGCCAATTCTCCTCATGGTTTATACAAAGGAAAGAGGCTGTATGAGGGACAGACAGAACACGGTGCATATTCTAGCGTAGTTGATCCTGCCTAGGTCTCCCTGAAGGGGCCTCTCTGAGACATGATATGTGTATCTCGTGCCAGGATGGCCTCACACAAAGTGGTTTCTAAGCCTTAAAACAATTCATTGTTCCGCTCATACCCCAGCGAGCCAGAGTACACACCCAAAGTGAACACGAGCCCAGTTGCCAATTTGACAGTCTTTATTAAAGACATAAACTAGATTCCATTCCCCACTGCAAATATTTCTGGAGTTCGTACTATGTGCCTGCACTAAATGCACCCCTGAGGATGGAAATAAATCAGCCTTGTCCTCAGAAGAAACTGGTGAGTCCAGGAGGGGAGAGCAGACAGATGTTCAAAGAGGCAGAGTCACTCAACACCCAGCTGAGCTAGCTTTCTTTTTATTTTCTTCTTCTTCTTCTTCTTCTTCTTCTTCTTCTTCTTCTTCTT
>OU015745.1:85422460-85435997 GCA_907169655.1 Acomys percivali
CACACACACACACACACACACACACACACACACACACACACACACACCATTCCTCTCAGGACTTCTAGCTGCTATATCTTCTTTCTCCCCAGCCACTACCTGACTTTCTCCCTTGCTTCACCCCAAGTTCCAGGTTCATTCACTGTCCCAAACTACAGCTTATCCCACCTCCCTGTCATATAGATGCGCTCAGCAAATCCTACCCATTTTTCCAGACCCAGGTCATCCCACCCTCCTCCCAGGAAGCCATTACTGCTAAGCTCATCCATTAGGGAGAGATACTGTCAAAAAGAGGGAGGTTCTTTCCTTCTCCTGGACCAGTGAGCTGGGATCCCCTGCATCTGTGAGTATGGGAACAATTAGGCTGGCTGTGTGCCCTGCACAGATCATTTCCAGCCCCGGCGCCAGAAGGATTGTGCAGAAATGCAAAGCCGGGCATCAACGCGTCCTTCTTGCGAGCCTGTTTTAAAGGACAAGTCACGACGTCTTGGGCTTGGAGAAGATGGCCAGGAGACTGCAGGGACCCCTGGGGAAAAGCACCCTGGTTTCCTTCCCTTAGGCTGCAGGAAGTGTTTCCTTGGGGAAAGGATGGGAACAGCTTCAGCTGGGTAGTAAAGCAAATGGATCCTGGCTGGCAAAGAGGCAGAAGGGGCTCTCGACCTTTTCTTCCCCGGGGCAAAATGGCATGCAGGCCCCTGCAAGCTGCCCAGAGGGAGGTGGCTGTGGGACCAGGTAAGTTTTGAGAGTAAGCAAATTGTTGTCAGAAGTTTCTTGTCACCAGGAATGCTGGAGATCTGCTTAGTGTTTTGGGGGGGGGGGGTTGAGGAAAATACCGTGGAGTGTGGGACCCAGCTTTCTGCTTCAACTTTCTAGGTCTGTGTGCCAAAATGCTTTCAAACCATGGAAGAACCAGATGTCTGAGGAACCCTTTGCTGACTGCTTTAAAATTAGGCCACATTTTTTTTTTTTAAATCTTCTTTGTAAAAGTAGAGAGATAAGGTTTGAGCATGTGTCAACCCCTTCCCACCTGAAGTTCATGTGTTTGATTCTTGGTTCTTCCACATGGTGATGTTGATGGTAGGTTGTGGCGAGGGAGTTTGGGGGATGGAGTTAAAGCTCTCAGGAAAGGACGAAAGGCTTTCTCAGGATGGCTTCTTACCCTTGCAGGCCTGGGATAACTACAGCAAGCACTACAGTGAGGCCGTCTCTCACGTATTGCCTCTTTTGTCACTAGAAGGCTACCCTTTCCAGATGCTGAGCAGATGCCAAGCACTGTGCTCCTGGATTTGGAAACCTCCAGGTCTGGGAACCAGAACAAATGCTGGTTTCTGTACAAACTGCCTGGTTCTGAGTATTCTGACTAGGACAGTATGCTTGTCTGAAGGTAAAGGGTGTGATGGGGTGGCCACTGTCTTCTCAGCAGAGTGTGTGGGGATGAGGGTGGTGGTGACCATCACAGTCAGTGGAATGTATATTATGTAGACACATTATTGGATACACAATATATGCAAGCACATACACATGCATGCAAATTATGTATGTGTGCATACCATGTGTATATATGTATATGTAGATGTATATATATCTACACACATATACATATATGTACACATATATACACTAAACACCGCATATATAATAAATATAAATATATTATAAATATAAGTAAAATAAATATATATATAAAATACACACACACACACACACACACACACACACACACACATCATAGCCAAATGGTTCATACTTATCAGACATAAATGGAAAGATCACTCACTGCTGACCACAGGCAGATCTGTGATCTAACATCCCATTCTTAATTTTGCTCTGGCCTTAAAGGAAGCTGGTTTTCTATGCCGAGCCTCCATGTCCTGTCTATAAAGTGTTAACCAGCAGATTAGATGATATCCTATCACTCTAGCAAAACCAACCCAGGCCATGAGGAGAGCGGACAGTCTCAGTGCTCCTGTCAGGGGACTTGGCTCCCCTTAGGGCAGCTCCAGAGTGAAGCCCACAGGCCCAATCCTTGGCCCCTCACCTGGGTTCTGCCTCTTGGAGTCTGTGTGATCTTTGACAAGTTGCCTTGTTTCTCTGAGCCCTGGCTTCGGGTAAACAGAAGGTTTCACACCTAATCGGGCCCTTGGGCTCACATGCTCAGACCAGCTTCCTCAACCTGATTTGGAGTACAAATCCTGAAGTGTCCAGGTCTCACTCTGCCAGCCCCAGCTGAGGAAGCGGGCACTTTGAGCCTTCCCTCTGAGACACTCTACGCCGGATGAACCTTTGTCATCGTATTTCCTGACTCAGAAGGTACCTCTAAATATAATCTCCCAGGCTTAAACAGCAAGAAGACGTAGAAAAGGAGACTCCTGGGGCTTCCTACGTTTGGGATGCTGCCTTTTTAAGCCTTGCCCCTGTTCTTCCCTCGGGATAACCAAGATTGACCGAATTGTCTCTGGCCCACCAGGAGGAGGAGGAGGAGGAGAAGGGGACCCATCCCTTTTTGGCAGTCCACCTTGACCCCGAAGCAGAAGCACTTTCTGTTGAGTCTGGTTTTCAGGTTGCACACATTCTGCCCTTGTGCCAACTTATTGCTAACAGAACGTGACGCACCATGACTTCCTTGAAACCAGGAGCTGGAGAGAAAGGCGTGTTCGCAAGCGAACAGGTAGAACCGGGAAGGCCTGAGGGCTACGGATCAGGCAAAGCCAAATTTGACTCTGGGTTGGCTTATTTTTAGCCACGTAACCTTGGACACATCCCTAACCTCCCTGAACTCGCACTTCCTCCTCTGTGAGTGCCTAGTGCCAGTGTGTTCACATGACACAGACGGACTATCCACAGGGCAGTGGGCTTGGCGCGGGGGAGGCTTGGTGTAGGCCAGCTCTTTCCTTTTCCACTCACAAGACATCGAGAGAAAAAGCATGTTAGAAGCCTTCAGTCTGGTAACATCACAGAGCCATTGTACCATGCCCGCACTCTGCTCCCCCCAGCGGCACTCCTCCCCTACCCCCATGTCCTCTCTGATTTGGTTGCAGGCCATCACACCTCCACTGTGCTGATGCTCCCATGGTGGACCGCCTGGACCACCCTCTCTGCACACTCAAGTCAGCGTCTTTTTGTAAGAGCTGGTGCATTGGTACCTTCTAGCTAGAGGTGAGCAGTCAGTCTCCTTGCTACACCTGCCCCGCGCTGCCTGCTTCTGGCACTACTCCCTCTCCCAGGACTGACCTCTTTGAGAAATTTGTAGTATAAAAACGTCTCACCTTGGAACCCCTCAGCAGGGTGCTCACGGAAGAATCTCTGCGGCAGAAGGAAAGGGCAACCCCTCTCGGCACACCTATTGTGTGACAGGGCCACTGCAGGCCCTGCTTTACAGAGGCAGGAAATGAAGCTGGCTGGAGCTGGGAATGATGCTCTGGGCACAGCTATGTGGCCAGTGCTTCGCCTACGCCACTGTTCAGTGTTCACAATGACTCTCCTACAGTGCTCTAACCTTCAGCTTGTAGATGAAGACATTGAAGCTCAGAGGGAGAAGCTGTGTTTATGAGGCTCACCCCAAGGTGGGCTGTGGTCTCTGTGCTGTACTTGTGGTGGGTGTGACAGTGGCACCTTTTTTTCTTGTCCTACTCACTCTTTCCCCTCCTCCCTCCTCCCCCCTCCTCCTCTTCTTCTCCTCCTCCTCCTGCTCCTCCTCCTCCCACCATTAAGACAGGGTTTCTCTGTGTAGCCTTGGCTAGCCTGGACTCACTTTGTAGACCATGCTGGCCTCGAACTCACAGAGCTCTGTCTGCCTCTGCCTCCCCAAGAGTTGGGGATTACAGGTGTGCTCATCTGTAGCTCATCATTTTAGCTTCTAGCACTCCAAATCCTCTTGATGAGTAGAAAGAAACTGACTGAGTGAGTCTAAGAGCTCCTGGTTTGGGGCGGGGAGGGTGGGAGGCAGACAAAAGATTTTTGTTTTCGGTTTGGGGCTCCTTTTGAACAGCTCCTCAAGTAATGCAAGGTCCAGTGTTGAGTCAGAACTATTCCTTTGGCCTGCCCTGTCTCCCTTGTCTTGTCCCCTGGGTCCCTGCTGTTCTTGGTGGAGAGGTCCCTTAGTGTGGTAGGGCTGAGGTAAAGTCCAGCTATAGAGAAGCCCACTGTCTGCTCCTGGCCAGTGGGCTCAGTCAGGACATAGCTAGGCATCCCTACCTTGCTGCTGCTCCATCCTGCTGCATCCTATATCTCGGTACACAGCTCTCGCCAGCACAGGTGACAGGACTCGGCCTGTCCCTCGTGATATGTAGGTGTGGACAGTTTTCTTCCCAACTCCTCTGCATCATCCCCCCTCCCCACCCCCCCACCTCCACTTCCATAGAACCCATGCCCAGTGGCCAGAGTGCTCAATAGCTTGCTGCCTTCCCCAATGGGCCTCTCAAGGGCTTCTGAGGCAGGCTGGGTAGCAGCAAGGTAGGAGTGATCCTGCCTCAGGCCCTTCCACAGCCAGTGGTTCAGCAAGGCGAAAGTCAGCTGGGCCCATCACACATCTCCAGGGCAGCCTCCTCCTAGCATTCCTCACGCAGGAAGAAGTACAAACTGTACCTCTAAGTGTCCCCAACCCCGACCCCAACAGCTGACCTTACTCCTAGCTTTGTCTTTGGAGTTCACGCCCGCCAGTGAGCCAGGCCGCCATGCCTAACCCTGCCCTTCTTTCTACTCTCATGGCCCCCCCTACCGGAGTCCGCTACCTTCCCGCCTCCGCTGCCCTGACCTGAGGGCTTCTCTTTCTTTCCACAGTGTGACAGGGACCTTCCTAGCTCTCCTCCTTCCTGGAATGCTGTTATCACCTTTTCTTGAAGCCATTGTGGCTGTAAGGAGAGTAGGAGAGTACGTTCCTCACTCCACCTGTAGCACCAGGCGCCACCAAATGCAAACTGGTCCAAGCCTAAACCTTCGCTTTTCAACCACCACTTTAAAACCCGGGCTGCAGAACTGCCGTGGAGTAAATCTGGAGTTTGAACCCAGGTCTCACCCAACCTTAACATCCAAGTTTTTCTATTTAACCATTTCTCTCTTTCTCTGTCTGAGAGGAGCCCTTTGTTGCTCCAAGACGGCTTGCAGCCACAGCAGCAAGCACACAGTCCTGGGCTCCACTTCATCTCTCTCTCTCTCTCTCTCTCTCTCTCTCTCTCTTTCTCTCTCTCCCCCCGCCCCCTGCAGGGATCTCCAGTGTAGACTCAGCTACAAGCTTTCAGAGTGGAAATGCAAAGCACATCTCTCTGAAAGCGCTTGCACGTAGGCTTCTCTGCTTTGGCTCACTCAAGGCAGACTTGAGTGGCCTTTTAATAGGTTTGTTTTGTGGTCGGTTTATTCCTCAGACGGGGTGAGTGGATTTCACTTAGCTGTGTAAAGAAGGAGAGGCGGTTTGTGAGCCAAGTGGAGAGGCTGCTGTCAGAGGAGCTGAAGGATGCTCAAGTTTCCCATGGGTCTCACTACCCCGCGCCCCCCTTTGGAACCCTTCATAGGGCTCCTTTGCTGGCCGGTGGCTTTGATTTTGATTTTCCTTCAGCCTCCCAGGATCTGTTTAACTCACGTGGAAAGCTGCATAATCTTGATAGAACTCAAGACGATTGATTGATTCCTTGTAGCTGCTGCTAGTTTACAATAGCAAGGTGAAAGAACTGGCGTTGTGCGCTCTACAGTAAAAAACCATATGTAACTGTGATGGCTGTTCTTGGTTGTCAACTTGACTACATCTGGAATTCACTAAAGCCCAGTCAGCTGCATGCACACAGGCACGTGTGAGGGTGCCTAGGAAGGTACTCCCTGCCTTAGCCCTGCCCCTTCCCTAGTGCCCTGCAGCCTGGTTTCTAGGGCTCCCAGGACTATCTCTGTCCTTTCCTTCTGCACCCTGAAGTCTTAGGCCTATGCTTTCTCTAACACATCTGTGTGCGTGTTTTAGTCATCACACACTAGGCTTACCACAGTTAGCAAGTTAAAAAATAAAATAGAGTACAGTTGGGCATGGTGGCATTGGCCCACAATCCCAGCACTCAAGAGGCTGAGGCTGGAAGATGAAGAGTTCAAGGCCAGCCTGGGATATAGAGCAAGACCCTGTCTCCAAACAAGCAGATAAGCAAATAGGGGACACACTTATATGAAAAAGGGCACTCTTTTTTTTTATCTGAATACATATTTGCTACATTTTATGAGGTAATCCCGACTTACCTGGGGGAATCTCCTGATTAGCACAAGGGGTGTTCCCTGAGACCAAGACTCAGTCTCTGTTACAGTCTTTCTTCGCTCCATGGTCCTTGAGTTCTGTGTGGCATCAGAGCTACAGCCTGGTTGGGTTTTTTGTTTTGTTTTGTTGGTTTTTTTGGGTTTTTTTGTTTGTTTGTTTTTTTGTTTTTGTTTTTGTTTTGTTGTTTCATTTTTTTGTCTCCCCATCACTCTTTCTGGGATACATTCAACTTCATCATGGTCTCAGCCAACACGGTATGTATTTACTGTATCAACTTCTGGTCCAGACTCATTGCAAATGCATATACCTCATGAACTCATGGGCAACTCCAAGGTCTACCAGAGATCCCCCAAATTCAGTACACTGCAAACTTCTCTATTCTGTTCTCCTGGCCTCTGAATTCATGCTATTTCAAGCCACTTTCCGTGTCATAAACCTAGCACCTGCTTCCTTCCCCAGCTTTTCTCCCCCATACCTGCTTTGCCTTCTACAGGTTCATCTGTCTTCTAAAGGTCTGTCAGCTGTCCTGCCCTGTTACGAGCAAGCCACCATCATTCTCACTTAGATATTTCTAATTAGCCTGCCTGTCTCCATGCCCTTCTCCGGTCCTCTTCCACACTGTCCTTTCAAGGATGTGACCAACACGGTTGGATTAGCAGCTTCTGCTTCTTTAAATCCTCACCCACCAGTGAGAAACTTGACATGTGGGATTTGTCACTTTGCAAATGGCCAGCTCTGCAAACTCACTGCTGACACCAGATACCCCTGGTCATACTGACATAGGACACCCCTAGCATGCTGACACAGGACACCCCCGGTCATGCTGACACAGGACACCCCCAGACATATTGAAAAGGCACTCTTCTCCCAAGCTGTGGTCCAGAATCTGTTTACACACATCACGGCTATTTCTGTCATACAGCCCTACCTTTACCTAAAACTGTGGAAAACCACTCATGTTCAAAGTTTGTATTCTTGAAGAAGGCTTTTGAGGCAACAGTTGTTTGAGACAGGGTTTCTCTGTGTAGCCTTGGCTGTCCTGGACTCTCTTTATACACGAGGCTGGCCTTGAAGTCACAGAGATCTACCCACCTCTGCCTCCCAAGTGCTGGGATTAAAGGCATGCACCACCAGTGCCTGGCTAAAATGTATTACATTTTTTAAAAAAAAAATCTGCTGCCATGCACCCTCCACCGTGATGGACTGCACTCTCAGACTGTGGGCCACAAGGAGGCCTTTCATCAGTCAAATATTTTGTCAACAGCAATAAAAACACTTACCTAGCCAGGCATGGTGGCACATGCCTTTAATCCCAACACTCGGGAGGCAGAGGCAGGCGGATCGCTGTGAGTTCGAGGGCAGCCTGGTCTACAAAGTGAGTCCAGGACAGCCAAGGCTACACAGGGAAGCCCTGTCTTGAAAAACAAAACAACCCCCCCCAAAAAAAAAAAACAAAAAAGAAAGGAAGCTGAGTAAGCCAGTAACCAGCAGCCCTCTATGGCCTCTGCATCAGCTTCTTCCTCCAGGTTCCTGCCCTGTGTGAGTTTCTGTCCTGACTCCCTTTTGGTGATGAACAGAAAGCTGAATAAACCATTCCCTGAGTCCCCACTAGCTTTTTGGTCATGGTGTTTCGTCACAGTAATAGAAACCCTGTCAGACGTGACCACTATCGATATTTTGCTGTAGTTGCTTCCAACCTTTTCCCTTTCTACTCTCAGCTGCTACAAGCAACACCTGAAGCCAAAGGAAACCGATGGATTCCAGTGTGAGAGCTTAAGGCCTGCTGGGCAGAATGAGCTCTGAGAGAAGCAAATGGAGTGTGTCAAAGGCCTCTTGTTAGAGCACTTGAAGTGGCAGAAAGCCACCCTTTCCTCTAAAATACCATCTTCCCAGAGACCGGTGACCCACCGAGCTGTATACCCTGGGAGCAAACTGAAAGCATAATGAAAAATTATTTTATTGTGGTAATTAAAAAAAGATGGCAAGACTGTAAAACACTGGACTGTTTGCATCTGCTTCAGTGCTCTCTGCCCCAAGCCAGCAGCCCGGGCCCCGAGGGATGTGCGAGTGAGTGCCTTCAGGTGATGCCATAGCAAGCAGCTGCCTATCTGCATTTTTCACAGAGGTTAAGAGGGGAAAAAATGCTTATAAGAACACATTCTAAGTAGTATTCAAGGAAAATTCAATACTCGACGATTTTTTTTTTCATGATAAACATAGATTATTTGGAGAAGGGAGATTATTCGCTGGTGGCTTTGAGTTTGAAGCTTGAACTTTCAGGGGATTTGTGCCAGTCAGGATTTTATGGATTGTCACACCCCAAGGGACGAGCAGCTGACCTCAATCACATGCGAATATATCCAGAGGCGAACAATCACTGAAGAAGCTATGAAGCACACAAACGCATAATGGTTAAAAATAATAAACAAATGGAGCTTCTGTGTCTTCCTGCCAGGAACAAGGGCCTGTTCTTCTGGTCTTTATAATGAAATAGTGAGACTCTGTGTGGGGAAAATACACCAGTCGGTAAGTGATCTAAGCAAAGCATTGCAGCATGGCATGGAACTGGAGAATTCTGGCCTCACCTAGGACTGCCTAAAAAGGAAGCGCTGAGGACAAGCACGTGAAGTGGGCCTCCTGACACAGAAAATGACCAAAGACATGAAATGTATTTAATAAGAAAGGGGCTTGTTTAAAATGTTTCCATGTTCTGGGAAAATCAAACATCTGCTTTATCTCTGAAAAGTTACATCCCTATTTCAGGACCGATTACAGTTATTAAAACAGCCTTTAGCAGAGCAGTGATGATGTACGCCTTTAATCCCGGCACTTGGAGGCAGAGGCCGGTGGATCTCTGTGAGTTCGAGGCCTGACTGGTCTACAAAGTGAGTCTAGGACAACCAGGCGATTACACAGAGAAACCCTGTCTCGAAAACCAAAAACAAATCAACAAACAAACAAACAAACAAAACCAGCCTGTACAAAGTTTGCAAAACTTCCCTTCAAAAGCAGAATGCCTTGCTTCATTTGATTTGGCACAGTCACAAAGCACAGTCCATGATTTTAGTTCTTTGGGTTAGATGTTCGCTTAGCTGGTTTTAGTGTCTCTTGCTTCCTGGGTTGGAGGTGGGTGAGTCGCAGCTTGCTTATTTTAATATGCAAATGACAGGGTGGTTTCAGTGCCCTGCACAAACCAGTCCTGAAACACTTTTTTAGTTCCAGGTAAACGTTCCCTGGGGAAGTTTTCCGGAGTAACTTGCCAGGGTGCCAGGGGACACAAGGGAAAGGCAGAATTGGTAGTAGTATTTGTGTTTGACAGGCAGAGAGCTGAGGTTGGCAGGTTAGCCTGCCACGTTTCAGTCCAGCAAATGTCCATCAGAGAGATGACCGGTTTTCTGAGCCTCTCTCTCCTACGTACTGTGAAGAATAAGAGGGAAATCACTGGATTGTTCATATAATCGTTTTTCTCATTTAGTCAGTCAGCCAGCCAATCAATCATCAAATCTTTATTGGCTAGACACTAACAGATATAATCAAATTGATAAAGGATAAAAAAAAAATGAGGTCTTGTGCAGATTGTCAACTTGACAAGCCTAGACGCACCTGGGAAGAGACAAATCTCACTTGAGGAACTGACTCCGTGAGAGTGGCCTGTGGCCAAGTCTGTGAGGCGTTTTCTAGGCTGCTAATTGATGGAGGAGGGCCAAGCCCACTGCTATCCCTAGGCAGATGGGCCAGGACTGTAAAGTGAAAGTGGGGGAGTAAGCCAGAGGAAAGAAGCCAGTAAGCAGCATTCCTCTGGGGCCTCTGCTTCCGCTCCTGCCTTCATTTCCTGCCCCCTCCTTTATGATGGACCACAAGCTCTAAGATGAAATCAGCCCTTTTCTCCCCAAGTTGCTTTTGATATTGGTGTTTATCACAGCAACCGAAAGCAAACTAGGACAGGTGTGAAGGTATTTTACACCATATACTGTGTTTTCATCTGTGTTGCTTCAAAGAACATAAACCAGGTCTGATCTCCAAACTCAGGACGTTTGTAATTGCACAGAGGCTTGTCTTGGTAAGCCTTTTGTCATTATAACCCAACCCCCAAGGCAAGAAGCTTAGGACAAAAAGAAGGTTTTGTTTTGGTTTTGTTGTTGTTGTTGTTGTTGTTGTTTTTAGTTCACACTTTTGAAGCTTCGCAGTGGGCTTCTGAAGAGAGCGTCACCACAGACATGGACACCCCACAATGGGAACATTAGGAAAAGGACTCGCCACAAAGACAACCAGAAGTCAGCGAGAATGGACCCTCCCCAGAAGTTGAACCTACCAAGATTTGAGTCTTGCACTTGGAACAGTATTTCTGTTGTCATCGCTGAGACAAAGTCTCTCTACATGGCCCTGGCTGTTTTTCTGAGGAATGCAAATTCCAGATTAGGCCACCTTTGAACTCACTGAGATACACCTGAGATACAAGTGTTGGGATTAAAGGTGTGAGCCATCACAATTGGGACACTTTGGGACATGTTTTTATACAGCACTGTTTAGAGAATGTGCCCTCCTTGACTTAAAAGATAATTTATTTAGCAGCAAATGCTTTTTATTTCAATTGTTAGTTTGTTTGTTTGTTTTTAGAGACAGAGTTTCTCTGGATAGCCTTGGATGTCCTGGACTTGTTTGTAGACCAGGCTGGCCTCAAACTCACAGAGATCTGCCTGCCTCTGCCTCCCAAGTGCTGGGATTAAAGGCATGCACCACCATGGCTGGCTTTATTTCACTTTTTTATTCTGATAAATGTTCTAATATGACACAGAAAGATGGCCTTCCTTGGCATAAAATATAAGATTTTTTTCCCCTAGGTGATTCAACATCTTGTGGTGTCTCATAGTTCACATTCTGGACACTGGTTGCCTAGTCAGGACTATAGGTAAGAAAGACGTGGGTGTTTGAGATGAACGTGGACTGACATCAGAGATTCCTTGACAACAAGCACTAAGTCCCCTCTGATGGAAGTGTGTGTGTGTGTGTGTGTGTGTGTGTGTGTGTGTTGTTGTTGTTGTTGTTGTTGTTGTTCTCTCTTCTAAAAAGAGAATTTTTAAAATATCAGTTGATTACAGATCTGGGATAGCCTGGAATTTTCATTTCTCACTCTCCTAACAAATTACAGCATTTATATTGTTCTCACAACTCCCACGCCCTGGTTTTCTTTGTCTGAGAAGCTGCAGTCCCATCTTAGAAAGTCTTCCACGTTCTTAGAGCCAAAGAATTAGGGCATTTGCCAAGTTATGAACTTGATGCAGCCGTCACTTCCCAACTGCTTGAAGGAAAATATTTGCTTCTTAAGAATACACCCAATTAGCCGAAATCTCAGCTCAACGAAATAAAACATGAATTACTCCCATTCATTTTCAATATACTCTTGAACATCTAAAAGGTCGTAATAAATGGTTACCACCTGGAGTCAGAAGCCTTGGGAATGAGTTCTGTTTCGGTGGGCCCGAACATTTCTCGGGAGTCTCCGGCGCTCCTCTGTAACGAGGCAGAACCGAAGGGAAACAACCTATGTCGGATGACAAATATAGAAAATGTTCTTCGGGCTGAATGAACGGGTACACGCCTTTCTGCTTCCATCTGGACCCTTTCCAGGGTGATTGCTTATTTTTAGGTTGGCATTTTTGACGGAGGATGTAAATGGCATCAGGAAATGATGTGAAAGGTTAAGATGATGGAGGAGAAGTGTCATTTGAGAGCTGTCTGAAGGGAAACATAGCCTCAGTTTGATGTTAATGTTATCTCTGATACCTGTATTTCTGCTAAGCCAGTATCTCTGAGTCCTGTAAACTCAGGTAGCCAAGCCGTAGTGTAAAGGGTTGTAGGAGAAAGTGTGGAACTTGAAGGGGACATGTTGCGCCGGGGAGGGATGTCTCTGGATGATGACGTAGGATCGCCCCAATCAGGTTACACTATTTCAAAGCCGTGAGAGTCACGTGGGAGAGAGGTATAGGTGAGAACACCAGGTAACTTGCTCCGCTTCTTACCATTGAAGTTGGTCAAGCTACTCCTCCCACATTTTTCAAAGTATCGTTGAAAACAAAGGTTCTGAGAGTCTGCATACATAGCCACTCATTTTCCTACCATTTTGAAAAGTCCAGAGTATTTTAGAAAGCTTTATAGTAACTCCTTTTTGAAGTGTTGTTCTTTTTGAAGTTGTAGTTCTTATTGTGCTTTTATGACAGGTTCCCCCCCCCAGATTTCTTTCGTGATTGATTAAGAAACTTTCTAAGACTATTTGCAACTTTCCAAAACCTTCCCCAGTCTCTTTTAAAATTGTATTTATTAATTTTATGTATGTGTTCAGTTTCCAGCACCTACATGGTAGCTCACAAATGTGGACATACATATATCCAGGCAGGCACACACAATAAATTACTTTTTAAAATTTCTTAAAAGGCCAGGCATGGTGGTGCACACCTTTAATCCCAGCACTCTGGAAGCAGAGGCAGGTAGATCACTGTGAGTTCGAGCCAAGCCTAGTCTACAAAGTGAGTCCAGGACAGCCAAGGCTACACAAAGAGACTTTGTCTCAAAAAAAAAACAAAAAACAAAAAAACCTTAAAAGACAACAAATAGCTCTCTTGCACTTCCTCGATTTCCCGTCTCTGACTATCTACCTAAAGGGTGCCCCCTTTCCCCTTTCTCTCTCTCTCTCTCTCTCTCTCTCTCTCTCTCTCTCTCTCTCTCTCTCTCTCTGTCTGTCTGTCTTTCTCTACTTTTATGGCTCACTTAAGCCCTAACTCTTTCCCCCTTTCCTTCTCCCAAATAAATCTCTCTATATTAGAAAAAAAGACAACAAACAAAAGATTTGTATGAACATATATATATATATACACATATATATATATACATATATATATATGTGTTCTTTGTCCAGTGTTGACATGTCTGACATGGAACCCCAGGGGTGGTAAGTAAAAGAAACTGAAATAAAATTAATAGAAGACAATTCAGTTGATGCCTAGAACTCACATTTAGTGAACTGTCAGGAGTGGACCATAGTTTTCTTCAGGGCTATGGATCCTGGCAGACTGCCTCTGCTCTAGTGGATGCCTACACCCAGTGCATATGGGCAGCACTAACTGGACAGGACGGAACCAAAAGATGAAGTAGGAATGAAGTTGGGAAAGGAATGGAGGGGTTCCTCAAAGAGTTGTAATTGGGGGTTGGGATGGATATGGCCAAGTCACATTCAATACATGTATGAAATCCTCACAAAGTATGTTAGAAGAAAGAAAGAAAGAAAGAAAGAAAGAAAGAAAGAAAGAAAGAAAG
>OU015745.1:85436007-85450877 GCA_907169655.1 Acomys percivali
AAGAAAGAAAGAAAGAAAGAAAGAAAGAAAGAAAGAAAGAAAGAAAGAAAGAAAGAAAATGTATGCCCCTAAGCACTAAAAACAGATGGCACAATGCGTCAGTGTGGCTGAATTTCATAAGGGCCAAGCAAGTAAATTGATGCCAATTGCAGGAATTCCTTTCATGTGTTGATGCAGGCATCACTCATGGGGACATCATTTACTTCTCAAAAGATGGTTGAGTCAAGGCCAAATGTTGAAAAGATTTTATGATCTGCAGCACATTACCGCATTATTTGTGGTATCAAAACAAAATCTGTGCCAGCACCAGAGGGTAACAACTGACTTGGAGATTTTGCATTTTTAGTGGGTTCTGCCAACTGAAGGGACTTGAACATGTGTCTTCAAGGTGGAAGCTAACTTTTCAATATAAGTTAATATAATCATATCAATATAATGTTAAAATACAAACCATAGCAGGCATTTCAAATGAAACTGAAACTTGGCGATCCCAAATGAAGGTAAAGACGTTTACACATTTCAGCCTGTTGGCTAAGCACAGTCCTGGGAACACTGAAAAATATATAACCTTGCTTTCTGATTTGACTCAAGTGTTTGAAAACAGATTTTAGTATCTCTGGGAAATATGGAGGTAGAGAGATGGCTCAGCAGTTAAGAGCATTTGTTGCTATTGCAGAGAACCTGGATTCAGTTCCCAGCATCCACATGGTGGCTCACAACCATCCGCGACTCTAGTTCGGGGAAACCTGACACTATTTTCCTACCTCTGAGGCCACCAGGCATGGCACACATGCGATATACAGAAATACATATAGGCAAAACACCTATGCATATAGAATAAACTAAATAAATCTTTTTTAAAAATAATATTTCTAAGATAATTGCTACTCTGATGTGCTTGTGACTCCATTTTTTTAAAAAGAGAATTTAATGTGTATGTGAAGGAGAGATAAATCTGTTTTTGTTATGATCCCAAGTGTAGGATGGAAAACGGTCTTGTGAGAGAACAGGTGAGGTTGATCCACTAGAAGACAAACCACTTCGTGCAGGAACTTGATTGTTGCCAGCTAAAAGATCCATGAACAGACTCTGAGTGGAGATATATGAATGAACCCAAAACTAGAGGTGAGGCCTTTGGAGACTTGGGATAGTTTTGGCTGTTCATCCCTCCACTTTGAGACACTCCTAGAGAGAACCACTCGAAGGAAGGCTTCAGGGCTGCTGAGGTTCTGGGTTCTGGTTACTCCAGGTTCCAGGTTCCAACAGAAGAAATCCTGCTGATTACACCAGGAAAATCATTCCTTGGAACTGATATCCTTACGGTTTTGTTATTGTATTCTTTAATCATCTTCTATTGTTTCGGTTAGTTGGGTTATAAGAGATGTGTGCTCGGTTAAGAAGTTCGTAGTAAAATACATTTGTTAAGAAAACTGAGCCTACATATATGAGTGCTCTATTCGCACATACACCTGAACGCCAGAAGAAGACATCACATCGTGCTATGGATGGTTGTGAGCTGCCATGTGGATGCTGGGAATTGAACTCAGGACAAATGCTCTTAACTGCTGAGCCATCTCTCTACCTCCATATTTCCCAGAGATACTAAAATCTGTTTTCAAACACTTGAGTCAAATCAGAAAGCAAGGTTATATATTTTTCAATGTTCCCAGGACTGTGCTTAGCCAACAGGCTGAAATGTGTAAACGTCTTTACCTTCATTTGGGATCGCCAAGTTTCAGTTTCATTTGAAATGCCTGCTATGGTTTGTATTTTAACATTATATTGATATGATTATATTATCCAGGACCTCTGGAAGAACAGCCAGTGCTCTTAACCTCTAAGCCATCTCTCCAACCCTGTGACTCAATCTTCAACTGATGTAAATACTCCACCTGCCAATGTTCAAACAGACTGCCTAGAGCTACAAGTCTGACATTCAACCTACCAACAGGCTTAATCGCGGCCTTTTACAAAACTTACCCAGATTCTACCTACCTCAAAACAAATCCCACCCACTTCTCAAGCGTGCTTCATTCAGGTCCTTGCCTTTCAGCAGCGTCTACATTTAGAAACAAGGATTTTTCCAGAATGAAGCAGGCTAAGAGTAAAACTAGTGGCAAAGCCTCTGATGAACACAGCTTGAAAACTCACTAGGAGTTGAGGCTAACCCATCGACTGGACAGCCATGCACTTGTTTCTCGGGAACCGTGTGAAATACACCAATAGTTTTATAAGGCTCTCTTGTCTTTTACTTTTAAAATAAAAATATATTTTAAAAACAAATGAAGTTTATTACTTACGCATGTCCATTTTCGTTATTAGTGGTCACAAACTTGGACCCTGCTTTAAGACTTCAAAAGACTCTATTAAACGGGGCAGCCCATAGTTAGGATGACACTTATCTGCGGTGGCAGACATCGCAAAAGATTATACGTAGATTTTATGTCTGTTCATCAGCTCTTTTTAGTGTTTGTGTGTTTAATGTGTGGCCCAAGCCAGTTGATGTTTGGCCGCTGTGGCCTGCAGAAGCCTAAAAGATGGACTGGCATCTTCCCTCTGTAGGCTCCCGCATCCCAGCCTGACTCTGGTCTACCTGGAAGCACACATAGCCAGGTACCTCATCTCTGCTGACATGGAGGCTGGTTAGATGGGATGAGTTTCATTGCTGCCTGCATTGGCCTCCGCATGCTCCTCCAGAACCAACAAAAAGAAGAGGACACCACTCAAGGCCTGCCAGGGATGCTCTCCTTTTCTTTACCCTTCTCTACTGCCCCTCCCCCCCCAGTCCTTCCAACTGAAAGCCTCCATGGCTCCTCCAGAGAGCGAGGCCCTATGGTGGATGCTGGAATGATAAAGTTAACAGTCTCCACACATTCACATTCTAATGGCTTCTGCCTTGAAAATATAAGACCCACTGGGTACCACATATCCATACACTTGTTCAGTAGTTTTGTTTTTCCTGCTCCTATTTGACATCGGGAGGAATGAGCTCATTGGTTCTTCATCTCTCATACCAGCTACATAAAGCATTTAAGAGGGGCTCTAGGGGAAAGCTTTCAGTTAAGTTGGCATAGTGGCACTCACATTTAACCCCAGCACTTGGGAGGCAGGTAGAGCTCTGTGAGTTGGAGGTATAGAGTGAGACTCTGCCTCAAAGAACAAGCAAACAAACTATATAAAACAAAACCAATGAGCTGTAAATTAGGTCAGATCATCCGGCCCTGCTGCTAAGCCTGACAACCGGATGGAGTTCGTCCCCAGGATCCACACTGTGAAAGAACCAACTCCTTCAATTTGTCCTTACACACACACACACACACACACACACACACACACACACACACACACACACACACAATCAATTAATGTAAACAAACAAACCTTTTAAAAAGAGTCTCAAGTTATCTGACCTCAAGTCTCCAGTAGAGTTTGGTTTTTTTTTTTTTTATTCCCCTTACGTTTGCTTACTAACTTAAAATTATTTTTATTTTAAGTGGCTGGAGATGTAGCCCAGGTAGAGTGCTTGGGTAGCATACACAAACAAGGTCCTAGGTTCAATCCTTAGCACCACAAAAAAAAACAATAATAAGAATAAGGTGTTTTTTGTTTTGTTTGTTTGTTTGTTTGTTTGTTTGTTTTGATACAGGGTTTCTCTGTGTAGCCTTAGCTTTCCTGGACTCACTTTGTAGACTGGACTGGCCTCAAACTCACAGAGATCTGCCTCCTTCTGCCTCCCTGAATGTTGCAATGAAAGGTGTGCAACATCATGCCCGGCAATAATTATAAGTTTTAAATTTTAAAAGAGTTAGAGCCCTCCCATGAAACTGCAAAAATATGCAGAATCTCCTAAACCCAATTTCCCCTGAAAGGAGACACCTAATATGACTGCAATAAAACATATCAAATCCAGGAACTAAGATTGGTAAAATACTGTTAAGTAAAATATAGACCTTATTTAGTTTTTAAACAGTATCTACGTGTGTGTGTGTGTGTGTGTGTGTGTGTGTGTGTGTGTGTGTGTACAAGTTGGCTCCACATATAGATCATATAACAGAACAATGATCAGCGTATGGAAAGGCTGTATCACAGACAACAAACCCTAGCGTTAGAGCCATACCTCCCTAACATGTCCCTGTCACCTGACAGCCACCAGTCTGCTCGGCACTCCACAGCTGTGTCCTCTGAGGATGCTGTATAGGTGGACCAGGCAGCTATGGCCTTTTGACATTGCCTCTGTCGCGCCCTACAGAGCTGTGGTGATGCACTGGCACTGTCCACTCCCTTCCCTGCTGAGTGGTGGGCCTTTGTGAGGATATCCACAGTGTCTTTAACCAGGCATCACTGAAGGGCAGCTGAGCCGTTTATAGTTTCCTTACTAAATTGAATAAAGCTACTTCAGACTCTCATGTGCAGTTTTTGTGTGCTGTAAGTTTTCAGTTTTCTGAGACAAATGCCCAAAAGGAAAATGCCCTAAAGTAAGTTCAAGGTTGTTATTATTGTTGTTGTTGTTATTATTATTATTATTATTATTATTATTATTATTATTATTATTATTGGTTTTATGAGACAAGGTTTCTTTGTGTAACAGAGCCTTGGCTATCCTGGAGTCGTTTTGTAGATCAAGCTGGCCTTGAACTCACAGAAATCCATCTGTTTCTGCCTGGGATTAAAAGTGTGCACCACCATGCCCAGCTTTATTTTATTTTATTTTTTAAAAAAAGATCCTGCCTGACAGCTTTTAATAACAGCTTTATTGTCCACTCCATGGGCGGGAACACATGCCTGGCACTGTAAATCTACCAATAATCCATCGTTAGGGAGCTGATGGGCCCCAGGGGTGAACCTCCTACTGATAAACTGCCCTCTAAATTCGTGTATCCATAGATTAGTGCAGCTCTCAGGCCTCATCAGAGAGTTTCTTTGACCAATGGATGATGGGTAATAAAGAAACTGGCTGGTCAATGTACAGAGAACAAGTGTCTGTGAGTGCTCCGCCACAAATGCTGAGGCTCAGGGACTATTCGAGGAGAAAGGCTGCAGAGACTCTAAGAGCCAGAGGAGGTTGAAGCAGAACAGTGGCTTCTAGAAATGACAGGACTGTACTCATGAGCTCACCGCAGCTGTGACCGCTTGCGCAAGATCACGCCAGTCAAACAGTCCAGCTCAAAGTAGGGAAGGGCTTATGAGCCCAATCACTGAGGACCTGTAGACTGCTTGTGGCTTCTGAGGGCAGAAGAATAAGTTTTCTTTAAGAATGTGGCCCTGGCGTGTCAACAACCATCCTCCAGTGGATGATGGCCCCACACCAGGGAGCATATGGACTGCATATATTGAATTCATTGGGTTATTAGGGAAAAAAGAAGAAGACAAAATGCTGGAAAAGGAGAGCAGATTGGGAATTGGGGAAAAGAATGGGGGTGAATATGATCAAAGTACATTCTATGACATTCTCAAAGAATTAATAAAGCAGTTTAGTAAAAATATATTTTAAAAACTATATTGAGATACAATTGAACATGGTACCACATGTGTTTAAAATAATCAGTTTAATAAGCTTTGGTCAAAGTGTGAAGCCATCACCATAATAGGAACAGCAGATAACCCTTGCCCACTGACGGCTTTCTCATGGTCCTTAGCAATCCATTACCTGCACCTCACATCTCATCCCAAGGCAACCAGCAATCTAGAAGCTGTTATAAACAGACTCGTTCTTGGGAGGGGGTGGGTGGGGTTAGGCCTGACCTCTTTCAATCAGCATAATTACTTTGATATTCATACATGTTATTATGTATATTGATTATTCCTTTTTCATCAAGTTACTATTTCTTTTGATTTTTCAAGACGGGGTTTCTCTGTGTAGCCTTGGCTGTCCTGGGCTCACTTTGTAGACCAGGCTGGCCTTGAACTCACAGAGATCTGCCTGCCTCTGCCTTTCTGAGTGCTGAGATTAAAGGGGTGCGCCACCACGCCCAGCTAAATTACTATTTTATTATATCGGCATACAGATTGAGGAGATGAGACCCAAGGAAAATGGAAAAACCATTTATGTTTTATGCACCTTGTACATATAGCCCGAAGGTAATTTTACAGCAATTTCAGGGAACCTGGGTTTTGACTGTGACTCATCACCTAACACCAAGTATGGTGTTTTCCATTTACAGCAGAGCATAAGCATTCATAATGTTTCAAATTTCATAGCATTTTGAATTTTGGGCTTTCAGATTAGTGGTACAATAATTTGTTTGCCCATTCATCAACTGTTGAGAATAAAGCCGCTATGAACAGGCCTGGCCGATGTCCTCAGGATCCACTGACATCCAGAGCATGCCACAGAGAAAAGGTAAGGACACTGGCTTTCGCCAGAGAATGTTCCAGAACAAGAAGATTCCGCCAGAGTAGAAGCACCTTTCTTTCCTACAGCACTTTATGCTCACAAAGCTCTTGTACCTTCCGGGTTGTTTCAGGCTTAACACAGTATTGGTTGTAAATGCATGGCTCTTCTATGCCAGCCCTAGCCCTGAATAATGACATGGAGACCTTTATATTTACTGAAAGCTTCAGACACTGTAGCTATGCTAACCCGACAATACTGGCCTGGCCTACTTCCCACTACCTCTGGAGAGCTGAAATTACAAGTCACCATGCTGGGTTAATATGGCGGTGGTGGGGTCAAGCCCAGTCCTTCACGAGTGCTAGGCAAGCAATCTATTGACTGCTCTCCACCCCCAACTCGAGAAATTTTAATGCGCACACAAACCCAATCACTTTCAAGAATCATCCAACCTGCTTATTTAAATCATTTGGGAAAGACTAAAGAAAATTAGCTACAACTACTAATTTGTCAGATTCTCTCGGGATACAAAAGATATTACGTCTTGAATTAGGAGGATTTAATAGCCTTTTTCCCCCCCTTCTGGTGAACACATTAGCGTTAATAAGCAGGAAGTCCCTGATGGAATACAATGATCCTGGGGCATCTTCTCGAACCTTGAGCGACAAAGGAAACTTTTCAACAATTGTGTGTAACAGGGGGAGGGTTGCACACATGCCATGTCACCTGTGTGTAGGTCACTGGACAACTTCTTCTTTAAGACAAGAGTCTCTGTTGTTGCCCAATGCTGTGCGCACCAAGCTAGCTGGCCAGTGAGCTTCCTGGGATTCCCCTGGGTCTGCCCCTGGCAAAATGGTACCCTGAAATTACAGAGCAAGCTCTACTGTGTCTGACCTATTCATGGGTTGGAGGGAGCTGAACATAGGTCTTTAGGCTTGTGAGACAACCACTGAACCATTTCCCAGTCCTTCAACTAATAGGTAAAAAATATATATATTTTTTATTACTGTACCTATCTGAGTGCTTTGCTTGAGTGTATGTCTATATGCCATGTGTGTGCCTGGTACCTGAGGAGACCAGAAGAGTACCTGGTTGCCCTGGAACTGGAGTTACAGATGGTTGCGAGCTGCCACGTGAGTGCTGGGAATTGAACTCAGGTCCTCCGGAAGAGCAGCCAGTACTCCTAACTACTGAGCCACCTCTCCAGTCCCTCAACTACTTTTTAAGTGAGATAGTAGAATTGAAAAAAAAAAAGATCCTTAAAAAAAGCAAAGATTAAATAAAAACATTTTTTCAAATAAAAACCAAGAGACATCATCACCGCCAGGATTTCTGTGAGTTCAAGGCCAGCCTGGTCTACAAAGCAAATTCCAGATCAGGCAAAGCTACTTATCAAGACTCCATATCAAAAGAGGGAGAAAAGTGCTTGTTCTTTTGGGGGAGGGGGGGCTGAGTTCAGTTCCCAGCACCCACATCAGGCAGCTCAAAATCATTCTTTTTTAAAAAAACATTATTTAATTAATTTTTTCAGATTACCACTAATTGTTTTCCCCTCACTTGTATCCACCCATTCCTCCCTCCCTCCCGCTTTTACTCTATTCCCCTCCCCTAGGTCTGTTACTGAGGGGGACCTCCTCCCCCACTATATGGTCATAGGCTATCTATCAAGTCTCATTTTGGTAGCTTGCTTATCCTAAAAACCACTCTTAACTCTAGCTCCAAAGGATTTAGCACTCTGTTCTGGACTGGACATGCATGCTTGCATGTACACTGTTAAAAAACAAAATTGCCCAACAGTAGGACAGTGATATACCACCATACTTGGCTTTTTAATTGTTTTCTTTCATATTTGTTTAATGTTACGTGTATGAGTACTTTATCTGCACACATGTCTGTGCATGACATGAATGCCTGGTGCCCCTGAAGGCAGAAAAGAATGTCATGTTCCCTGAAATTAGAGTTACAAATGGTTGAGCCACCTTGTGGATGCTGAGAATTGAACCCAGGTCCTCTGAAAGATTAGCATGCTCTAAGCAACTGAGCCATCTTGCCAGCCTTGATCCTGCTCGTTATAAGAACCCAGAGAAGTAAACAGTTACACCAAGTGAAATAGAGTATAATCAGAAATAAAAAGGGACCGGCTGGAGAGATGGCTCAGCGGTTGGGAGCACTGACTGTTCTTCCAGAGGACATGGTTTCAATTCCAGGCACCCACATGGCAGCTCACAACTGTTTGTAACTCCAAAATCTGACACCTGTAGACATACAATGCACATAAAATAAAAATAAATAAAAATTTTTAAAAAAAGAAATAAAAAGGGACATTTCATAACATAACCAAGATAGTTCAGCAAAACATACACCTTTAAACATGTGACTCAGGACATGAGGACAGATGGACAGCAACAGCTATCATCCTCTTGATTTTAGGATTGATTTGGCTGATCTGACTCATAGGCAGGGGTCCCCCATTCTCCTCAGCTCAAAACCTGTCCCTCTGTAACCCTTATAAGGGGACAGCTTTCCTTCCCCTCAGAGACTGCTAGAGACTGGGGGGGGGCAGTGGTAGCACTTCCCTGATGGGACAGTCACTCAAGCTTTTGTAGGAGAACGTACGTAGGGTCCATCCCAGCCAAATGAGTCAATGTACGATACATGTGGCCATCTGACTTTGCTAAACACAAATAAGCAAACAACAGCAACAGAAAACAAGAACGAACAAACAAAACTAAAAACAAAAGGAGCCAAGAAACAAATGGAAAGGTAAACACATGCAAAATTTTCTTCCAATAACCAATAGAACGTGTAAACAGACAAACTCAGAAAACATGTACACTCATCAAACATGATACACTGCTGCTTTCAGAATGACGTTTCCCCAAACAACAAACTTCACATTTAAAAAAAAAATGTACACTGAACATTCACCAACTGTTTCTTATCGCAACAGAATTAGATGAGAAAATAATAACCAAAGGTGTCTGGAAAACACCAATCATCTTAAAAATTAAGCTGCATAATGCCTACACAATCCTTTGGCAACAGAAGAAATAACCACAGACAGAGACCATTGTGACGTGGGTGATGCGAGCATGCAGCCTGCTAGGGGAGCCTTTTAATTATCCCTCTAATCGGCTGGCAGATCAGAGCAGGGCCCTTTACCTCATGTCCTACTTAGCACCATGCGTGTACCCTCCTCCCTGGATAAAAGAGTGTTATCCAGATTCTCAGCATCAAGTAATAAGAATAATTACGTGTCAGGCACTTAGCATGTGATGAACAAAAGATTAAGTGCTTTACTGACGTCCTCCCCGCAATCTTCACAGCGGATCCTCTGAACAGGAGCTATTGTTCTCTGTTCAGTTGGTGAAGAGGTGGAAAAACGTGGCGGTCAGCCCGCTCATAGCACTGCCCAGCCAAGATTCAAATCTAGAAGGCAGACCCCAGAGCCCACCGTGTTAAGACTCTCCCAGTGTACCAGCACAGCGGCAAGCATCACACCACAGTTCTAGGGCCAAAGGGGAACGTGGTTTATATCTTATACATTGTGTATTGCTCACAAAATGGCTTCTTATTATATCACAACTTTCAACGTCTTTCTCCCAAGCATAACCATGTCTTTCCAGAGGAGCATGTGCCGTGAACCGCATATTGACACATTCCTGTAATAATTTCATCGTTCCGTAGGTTGAGACAGGACGGTCAGGAGTCCAAAACTAGCCTGGGCTACAAAAGACTTTGACTTTTAAAAAAAAAAAAAAAAAAAAAAAGGCTTTTAAGTCTTGGAAAAGTCCACACCACGCTTATTCATTATGATAACATCTCAAGAACTAGTACATGAGTCATAAGTGGCCTGCCACGCAGTGAACTTGGAATCTGCCATACCTGCCTATCAGCTTTGTGACCTTGGGCAAGTAACTTCTCTAGGCTTCCCTTTTTTTCTTGGGCAAGCCAGGGAAAACAGTAATTAAAGGGTGTGTAAGTGAGGTGTATCTAAGGTGAAAATGGCATACAATCCTGAGAGAAGGTTTCGCGTGGGCTGGGGAGGACCACTTGAGAAGCACTTGCCTTAACTGAAAAGAGGCAAGCTCCAGACACGAAGCAGCTGTCACTCTCGGACCCTCGTTCGTGGGATGGTTCCATCCACATCCACTGCAGATTCCCTCCCTGCCAAAAAATTCTCTCTAGAAAGCTCCACACGCAGGCTCATGCAAAGCTGTGCCTTCCTAACCGACTGGGGTCTTTCTTTTCCTTGGAGACGAAGTGTCATTATGTAGCCCTAGCTGTCCTGGAACTCACAGAAATCGGCTCCTGCCTCTGCTTCCAGAGCTCTGGCGGTAGAGGCATGCACCGCCACAAAGGGCATCTGAGATGTTTCTTAATCCAATCCAGTCGACAAAAGAACCATCACGCTCATGTCACTTGCTTTGCCTGGTGACCCTTTTCACTTCTGAATAGGAATTTTGTTAAGAACTTATTTTCTTACAATTTATTTATTTTATTTTGTTTTTTGTTTTTTGAGACAGGGTTTCTCTGTATAGGCTTGGCTGTCCTGGACTCGTTCTGTAGACCTGGCTGGCCTCGAACTCACAGAGAGCCACCTGTGTCTGCCTCCTGAGTACTGGGATTAAAGGTGTGCGCTGCCACCAAGCCCGGCCTGTCTTACAATTTAAAGACTATTATAGGATCCTTACATCATTGCTGCTGGCCCTGTTACCCACAGGATGCTGTGACTCTTTGGAACGCGCTGGCAGTGCGTGAGTGATGTCAGGTCCAGAAAACTAACAAACAAACTCTGGACAAACGGTTATCTGTGGTGCCTTTTAGTGCACCAAAGCGCATGCGGGCCTCCAGGCTTCCTCAGTACAAGCACCCGTGGCTCTCCACAGCGCTTCTCGCCCCGCCCCCACCCTAAACTTCTCCCGATCGTGGGCTTCTCTCCAGCAGCCTTCTCATTCCCCTATACCGCTAAGATTTCAGCTATTGGCTCTCTTTCATCTGCTCTTGGCGCTCTCTGGGCCTCCTTTGCCGGAACTTTCTTTGTCATCCTCTCTATCTCCGACTGCCTCCCGCCTCTCCCTGCCCTACCCCATCCCCCGCCCCCACTGCCACTCCCACGCCCAGGTTCAGTCTGTTAGCCATGTTCAACTTACTCCATTCTCTCTCTCTCTCTCTCTCTCTCTCTCTCTCTCTCTCTCTCTCTGCTCTGGACTATTCCAGATGCCTCTGGCTGTACTCTTTCTCTCTCATATCTACAATAAAAAGCTTTCCCCAGCCAGGTGGTGGTGCCGCAGGCCTGTAATCCCAGCACTCAGGAGGCAGAGGGTAGGTAGAACTCTTGAGTTCTGAATTTGTGGCCAGCCTGGTCTGCAAGGCAAGTTCCGGGACAGCCAGGGCTACACAGAGAAACCCTGTGTCAAAAAAACAACCAAGCAAGCAAGCAAGCAAGCAAACAAACCTTTCCCTCAATCATACCTTGGAGCAGTCATGCCCTCAGCTTATACTCTTTAAACATTAAATATTACAGTGGTAGTGTTATATATAGATGCCCCCCCATTTGAGATGGTTATTAAACATGTATGTCATAGCTGAACAGAAATATCCTGTCGTGAGCTCAGCCCTTTCAAAAATAAAAAGTAAATGTAAATTACCTAAGAAAGAAAAAGAGCCTATAAAATAACACGTATGCTACTATTTTTTATATGAAAAATGTATATGCATGGAAAATACTAGAAATATCTTCAACAAATGTTACTTGGTTGGCAGTTATCTTTAGGTTGTGTGATTTGGGTTGATTTTTTTTCCCCTTCCTGGAGTGTGTTTCTGTTTTTCAATATTTCTTCATTGGGCATATAAAGTAGCCCCCCCCCAATGTTATTAAATGAAAAATGATGCTTGGGTTCACTCTATCAAATGGGTAATTTTTAAGGAATGTTTTGAAAGCTCTGTCCATCTTTTCTTTATGAGTTCTCAGAGCTATTTCTCGTGTGAGTCTACTGAGCAGTGCAGAGAGAACTGGGACAGCCAGGAGCAGCTGCAGAATCAGGAAGTCCTTCGGCCCCTCCTCTGCTCCGCCCTGTTCCATGCATCCCTCCCAGTCTCCTGCTCAACGAGGCTGTCTTTCTGGCATCTAACGCTTGTTTGATGGTTCACTCCGCAAATAGCCTGTTGTCAAGATTATAAGTACTCTGAGAATAAAGTATGCTGCAAACTTCAGTGTTTCTCATGAAGGGGGCTGGCTCAGGGACAGCTTGTGAAGTGAGGGTCACTCTGAAGACCTGAGAGGGCAGCAGCGAAAGGGAGAGAAGCAAGAGTGACAAAGAACTCTCCAAAGAGAACCCAACCAGACAGAAGGGGCGGGGAGGAGTGAAGGCTGACTTCCAGCCTCTGCTTAGCTTCAGCAGAGATTCTGGGGAGACCCTGAGCACAGCTTCAGAGTGATGGCCACTGTGCTTTCAGGCCCCACATCCCAGAAAACCGAGAACTCTCCGTGCTAACTCCCCAGAACAGATGCGCTAAAGACACACGCTAAGCTTTCCAGAGCAACCCAGTGGCAGGAGAAGAAAACGGCCATTTCGAGCCTTAAATCTATATCGTTAGGTCAGCAGCCCCTTCTCTGTGGCTTCAGCAGCCCCTTCTCAGTGGCTTCGGAAGCCCCTTCTCTGTGGCTCGCCGGCGCCTGGATTTCCTGGACCTTGCTGCCGCCTTTCCTTCTTCCCACCGGGAACTAACTCTCCTTCAAGTCTATTTATTTTTACTTTATGTTTATGAGTGTTTCGCCTAACTGTGTACCTGGACAGCGTGTGCATATCTAGTGCCTGCCTGCTGATGTCAGAAGGAGTATAGAAGCTCCTGGACCGGGAGTCCTGGATGGTTGTGATTTGTCATGTGGGTTCTGGGTACCGAACCCTCATCCTTCGCAAAAGCGGCAAGCGCTGTTAACCCCTGAGCGGTCGCCCAGTCCTTTTAAAGCCTTCTTGTTTTCATCTCGCTTTCCTCCTTTTTAATTTGCATATGTGTCTGTAGGCATGTGGTTTTTATTTAAATCTATTTTATTGGGGTTCTTATATCTCTACCTCCCTTCTCTACCCCAATCCCTTCCAGCACCCCAACACCAGATGGGGAGAAAGGTAAGTAGGAAGAAGGGGCATTATTCTCTTTTGACTACTTCCTGCTGTCTAGGGGTGCTGGGTGCCTTGGGGCAAGTCTAACCTTCATTTCAGGATATCCCTAACTTCTCAACAAACTACAACAGCAGCACCCAGGAGCGGCAGTAGCCTTCTTCCACAGAGCCCCCAACTCTCTCTGGGCTCTGGCATGTATACCCTCTCAGACTCCTCAGAATTAAACTATCAGCAGCTGGCAAAGACCACGCCCCTCTCCGAGCCCTCAAGAGGCAAGTAGTCTGCTGCTGTGGACAAACTGAAGCAGCCCCATATCCTACACCTGGGATTAAAACACATTTACATTATATAACTGAATTTTAAAAGTCACCAAAACTCCCACTTCATATGTGTGTGTGGCTTTGTATGTGTGTGTGAGGGCAGGGGGAGAAGATATCAGGGTGTTGTTAGTCAATCAGCAGCACTGTCCTGGAACTCACACTTCTGCCTCTGCTACTCATTGCAGCATAACAGGCAACTCCACTTGGCCTTTGTTTTGGTTTTGGTTTTGGTTTTGGTTTTGTTGTTGTTGTTGTCTGTTTTGTTTTGTTTTGTTTTTTTGAGACAGAGTTTCTTTGTGTAGCCTTGGCTGTCCTGGACTCACTTGTAGACCAGGCCGGCCTCGAACTCACAAAGATCCACCTGCCTCTGCCTCCCCAGTGCTGAGATTTAAAGGCGTGTGCCACCACGCCCGGCTTTCACTTGGCCCTTGATCCACCTTTCTTCTTCAGACCAATTTGTCCTTCTAAGAGCAGCCTCAGGTTTGCTTTCTTGTCAAACACCACAGTCGCCTAAACTATTGTTTCTATTGGCTTCCTACAGCTGAGAGGAGCCAGGTCCTTCCTCTTCCTGTCCACTTTCATCTGTGACTAGCTGGGGTTAAATACTGCCTGGACTGAGCCGACTGCAGAGTTAGGGCTTCCTTGTTCCTAACGCTCTCCTGTCCTTGCTTGTAGGTGAGCAACCGTGCTCACGGAGAGCTGAGCTTGGGTCATTGTCCAGCTTCACGCAGAGCTTCCAGAGACGCAGGCTTCTTCTAGAACCACCAAAGGCACCACCCCCATCGGCACCATCCCAACCACCTCCTGCTCAGGGCTCTGCCAGGAGGCAGTCCTCAGCTCATGTCTGCTGCCAGCACTAGCGTGGACTGCCAAGTCTTTGGCATCCCTGTAATGCAGGACACTGGTCTGGTCACTTCTCCAGCAAGCAGGCCACAAGGCTAGAGTCAAGCATTTCTTTTTTAACCTTTACATTTATTTATTGTGGGAGTTGTCATATGTCACAGCCCTGAGTGTGGAGTTCAGAGGGCAATTATTTGCAGGAGTTAAGGTGTGTGTGTGTGTGTGTGTGTGTGTGTGTGTGTGTGTGTGTGTGTG
>OU015745.1:85463601-85538007 GCA_907169655.1 Acomys percivali
CTCCGTTTTACATCCCATCCTTAATGAAAATGCGAATCATTAAAAAAAAAAAAAAAACTAGTAAAAACTGGAAGACGTTAACTACCTTCCCCCCCCCCCCCCCCAATCCGTTCTTTCTCTGCTCCTTAACGTGGGTGATGGGGCAGTCTGCTCAAATTCATTTTTCCCTATTGGGGTTCCACACCCGCCCGGGGGAGGCGTGCCAGGCACTGTTCCAGCCTTGAAGTTGGCCAGCACGTGTTAAGGGGTGTCTCGAGCCTGTGCCTTGGTTCTATCGCGGGCGAGGGCACTCCTCTCTTCCCGCACCTCCAGCATCTCGGGTCTGGCGCGCGCTAGTCCCGAACCGCAGGGCTACCCCGGTGGGCTAGGGCGAGGTGCAGGCTAGCCGTCCCAAAGCCACTCCGGACCACCTGTAGAGCGCGTGTGTCAACTCCTTTGTCCCCAGAGCCACTTGGACGGGAGCACCTCTAAGCCTGGCGCTTCCCTCCGGATGCTTACGGGTTCCCCACCCCCCACCCCCCGCAATTCTCTAGCTCGGTCCCGGCCCTCCTCCCTTTCCCAACCCCAAGGTAGCAGGGCCGGGAGCCCCGGGCTGGGAGCGAGCCGCCTCCTCACTTCTCATTGGCCGAGAGCGTCGGGGAAGCAGTCACGTGGGCGCGCGGCAGGCAAGCTCCGGGGCCGCCATCTTGGCGGAAAGTTTAGGGGGAGAGCGACTGGGGGCGCGGAAGGAGGCGAGGTTCCGGGGGTGGGGCGGCCCGGAGGCGAGCGGGCGAGCCGGACCGCGGGGCCGCGGCGAGCGGGCAGGCGGCGGCGGCGGCGGCCGAGGCGGAGAGAGAGAGCGGCGCGGGAGGGGGGGGTGCGGCCGCCGACGGGAGCTCCTCCCCCGTCCCCTCACCCCCTCAGCTGAGCTCCGGGCGGGGCGGGGCGGGGTACGTGGAGCGGGGCCGGGCGGGCGGGTCGCCGCTCCGAGTCCGGCCGGAGCGCACCGGGGCGCCCGCGTTCGCCGCTCGCGGGAAGTTGGTGGCGGCGGCGGAGGCGCCGCAGGTGTGGAGGCCGCGGAGGGGTGCATGAGCGAGCGGCGCGAGGGCGGCGCGGAGAGCGGCGGCTGTCCGGTCCGGTGTCTGCTGGAGTCGCCGGGAGGAGGCGAGCGAGGAGCCAGGCAAGCGAGAGGAAGGGGGCCCCGAGCGGGGCGGCGCGGGGGAGCTGCCCGGGCGCGCGGCGGGGCACGGGCCGGCCCGCGGCAGCAGGTGTGAGCGTGGCTGGCACGCCGCGGCCCCGCTCCTCCTCCTCTTCAGGTGCGCTTTACGGAGGGGGACGCTTCGGAGGACCATCCCGAAGCCGGCTTGGCTCTGCCCTTACTCTGTTGGGGGGATGTGGACCCCCCCCCCCCGAAAAGCAGCCTTCTGCCTTGGCTGGCATTGCTGGGGTTGGAGGCGCTTGCTTTTCACTTGGGAAAACTTTGGAAGGTGGGCAGTTCCACCAAGGTTGGAGTTTTTCCTAGTCATGAGGTTTTTTTGTTTTTGTTTTGGGTTGCGGGGGTAAGGGGGGGGGCGGTAAGGTAATGCAGCCACGATCCTGTTCTTTTCGTTCAAGTTTTCCTTCCTGTTTTGTGTCTGTTAAGGTGTTGTGCCTTCCTCCTGATAACTGGAGAAAAATGCCGGTCCGGAAGCAAGGTGAGGCTTTATTTTGGAACTGTCTTGTGGCTGTCACTTGCTGCAGCGTATGTCACAGTTGTGATTACTGCTTTTCAAAGATTTGTGTGACTTTGATGAATCAGCAGGGACTCGCCTTCACTGCTTATGGTGTCTGTGAAGTGTCTCATCGGTTCAGAAGGTGGAAACACCTAGAAGTTCATTGAACTCACTTTCCTGAATCCCTAGTGGTTAGAGAAGAAATCAGTCCCCTGCCGTGTCTTTTTCAGCAGCTTTGTTGCTTCACCATCTCACTTCTTCATTCTTATTCAACAGTCTTTCGTGAACAACTACGGGATGCTAAGAATTGATGTTTAGAAACACTTAGGCTTTGGTTATAGGAGCAGATTGTAGATAGTTTGTTCTTGTCTGTTAGGCAGTCTAAAACTAGGTTGCTATCACTTTGGTTAATTAGATGGTATTTTAATATTGGAAGATCTTATTCCACAATTAGCACAGACTGCTCACCTCCTTCCTTTGTGGCGGTATAAAGTCTTTAAAATATTTGTCTTAGTAAGGGATAGGAATATAGATGTAGTAGACTTGCAGGCCCTGGGGGAAGTCTTTGGATGTCTTGTAGACATAGCACATACCACCTTCCTGTAAATATGAGTGCAGATACACACAGACCTGTAATACATATGAGAAACTTTAACCGACCTTGTCTTTTCAGATACCCAGAGAGCATTGCATCTGTTGGAAGAATATCGATCTAAACTAAGCCAAACAGAAGACAGACAGCTCAGAAGTTCCATAGAGCGGGTTATTAACATATTTCAGAGCAACCTCTTCCAGGCTTTAATAGGTGAGAGTTAAAACTTTCATACTTGTGACCACTGGACCACTGCACAAGACACTTCTCCCTTCCTTCAAACTTCAAGTGATGATGTGCTTAGCTTTCTGTGCGATAGTCCTTAACTTAGAGCATCTTCAGTGAGTCTTATGTTTTCCAGTTTAGGCCACTTTCCCTTCTAAAGACGTTTAATTACCAGGAAAAACTTAGCAGTATGATTATTTCTGTGCACTTTAAGAACAGCATTTTATGTCTTAGAGTTAGCTATTAAAAGATGGACAAACCGTGGAAATGTCTCGGGAGCATCAAAGCTGATGGCTGAATTGCTGTTGGTGTGTCTGTGTGGTTGACCTAATATTTTGCTAGAGTCCTTGAAAATACACGAAGGGTTCTGTTGTGTTTAAGAACTTTCATCCCTTTAAAATACACCTCTGATGAATTTGGTATTTGTGGAATATGAATTTTAGACTTGGAGAATTATCTCAGAGGTGACGTTGTCTAATAATTACCTTAGTCTATGGATAATATTGTAGCAGTCTTGTTCCTGCCTATATCTTAAATATGAGATAGTTCATGGTTTTAAAGAATTGGACAAACAGTCCAAAGTCATGCATTTAGTTCCTGACAGTGTCAGTATTAAATATCAGAAAACTCATTTAGCTAGTTTAGGCTACTGTAGTAACTAACTATAGAATGTGGGTGGTAAAACGAAACAAATGGGCTTTTACTACTTTATAAAGTAAGTAGGTCCTTTTTTAAAAGTGAATTTTTTTGCTTCTCACACGGTCTCCAGTATGTGAAAGAAGTTGATCTGTCTCTGATCTTTCGTCATGTTCTTTAGAAGTTTGCAAACCACTGCGCTAGATTACCTAGTGCTTCCAGGTTAAGAATAAGATTTTTTTTTAAAAAAAATGTATCGACTGTATAACATCTTCAAATAAGACATACACTTTCTCACATTGTGTTCATTTTCTCAGTAACTTTCCAGCAGATAGGCCTAACGTCTTTATGTATGTGTGTATGTGAATAGATTAATTATTGGTGTAATTTGAACACTGTTTTCAATGTGTGCCTTTTCAGATACCTTACTGCTATGTTGATGCTCTTTACTGAATTTCAGAATTAAAAATATTTATAAGAGACTTGGTAGACCTTAAAACCTTTATAATTTAGTGTTATTACAGACTTAAACATGCATTAAAGATAGAGAGATGATGGACTGCCTTATATTTGTCATCCATATTCAGAGATTATCAGCATTTTGATGTTATAGAGGACACTTTTGCATTTTTATTTCTAAGCTATGAAGCTTAAGATCCAAATGGATCATCAAATCTATTTTTTGGAGGAAAAAAAATAGCAAATGAGGAAGAAAAAAATAACTTTTTAGTTACTTGGTTTTCTAGATTATCATTAAATGTAAACAGTTTTATTTAATAGGGATACTTTAGAAAAACCAGTATGACTTGTATGTACTCATTTTCATATGAATACATATGTAGACTGTAGTCTTATATGGGAAAGCTGCAACTTAAGAAAACTGAGTGGTTACTAAAATATAGAATTGGCCTTTTCTGTACTGTGGTTGGACGTGCTATGTTTTGAGGCAGTGATTGCATATTCTTCCATTGTGATCATCTTCTACTTAAGTTTGTGCTAGAGAATTTTATTTGTCTTTATAATTTTGTTAGCTATCAACGTACTTTGTTTTGGGGACTTACTTGTATTTTAATGTATCATAGTTATGTTAGTTATGTACTGTCGGATTTTAGTAGAACAAAAGTAACAGCTTTTAGGCATTTTGAAATAGGTTTGGTAGTGTTTTTTTTTTGTGTGTGTGTGTGTGTGTATTATAATTGAGTAGATGATATTACTGTACTAATCATTCATTCTTTGGCACACATTATAATTTTAGCACTTGTAGCTGAGGCAGAAGGATCAGGAATTCCAGGCCAACCTAGACTAAACAAAAAAATCACCACAAAACATTTGTCATGCTGGCTTCTCATTTTGAAACTTTTTAAGCTGTTAAGATTTTTAAATTTACATTTTAACCATTGTTTTTGAAAAGGTATTGCAATGTGCTTTGCAGCTGTTAAATTGCCCTGTGTTAAAAAGCAGTCCAAACGCCGGGCATGGTGGCCCATGCCTTTAATCCCAGCACTCAGGAGGCAGAGGCAGGTGGATCGCTGTGAGTTCGAGGCCTGCCTGGTCTACAAAGCAAGTCTAGGACAGCCAAGGCTACACAGAGAAACCCTGTCCTGAAAAACCAATAAATAAATAAGTAAGTAAGTAAGTAAATAAATAAATAAATAAATAAATAAAAGGCAGTCCATTTTTCCACGTTTATACTGAAAAATTACATATTGACTTCTTTCAGCAGTAGCACTTCCTATTTTCTAAGCTGCTGCACGTGACTGGATATCTAGATTTAAAGGAGACATAGGTCTCAATGACCAGAGCCAACGAAAAGTCACTTGAGTTTCAACTAAGTTTTTCCTTTCTTTTTTTGAAGACAAGGTCTCACTATGTAACCTTGGCTGGCCTAGGACTCCATATGTAGATAAGGCTGGCCTCAGACTCATAGAGCTCCACTGCCTCTGTCTCCTGAGTCCTGGTATTAAAGGTATGTGCCATCATGCCTGGCTTGAGCTAAGTTGTTTCTTCAGAGTCAAATACTTACATTTATATCAACAAGATACATTATTGCACAATTGTTTAGAATTTAGTTCCAAACATATCTGGTGATTATTTTTGTGTAAAAGGAAAGTAATATCCTTTTGTCATTCATTCAGGAAGTCTTTGTAAATGTAGTATATTTTATTTTATATTCCTGTATATGGTATTACATATGAAAGTTAAATAGACTTAACATAGTTTGATTATATCAGAACTCAGTGATTTCAGGTCATTTTAAGGTGTCTAGGATTCTGAGTGGCTCCAGGAATCTGAAGATTTCATACCAATCTACTCCTGCAACAGTTTTTGCTTTTTTCTTTTTGAGACAGGGCTTCTCTGTGTAGCCTTTGCCTGTCTTGGACTCACTTCGTAAACCAGGCTGGCCTCGAACTCCGTGATCTGCCTGCCTTTGCCTCCGGAGTGCTGGGATTGCAGGTGTGGGCCACTGTGCCTGATGTATCTGTTTTCTTAACATACCCTTGTGCATAGGATTCTATTTTCAAGATCTGTCTCTAGAGCCTTGGGTAAATTTACTCATGTGACTTGCATGTTTTTATTTTATTGGTGTGCTTTTATCTATAATAAAGGTATACCAGGGATTAAGCCCATGCTAAATACGCATTTTACTATTGGGCTGCAGTCCTAGTGCCATAATTTTTAAACTTTTGTTTTGTTTTGTTTTTTAGGGTGTTTGTTTGTTTGCTTTGAGACTGGGTTTCTCTGTGTAACTGGACTCAATTTGTAGACCAGGTTGGCCTTGAACTCACAGAAGTTCGCCTGCTTCTGCCTCCCAAGTGCTGTGATTAAAGGCTGTGCCATGACCTCCAGGCTTTTTGCTTACTTTTAACTTTTTCATGTATATAGTTCATACTCTCCACTGTTTCCTCTCCAACTTCCCCTGGGGCATCTTAACTTTGCTGTTGATGTTAGTTTTTTTGTTTTTGTTTTTGTTTTTTAATAATTCACTAAATCCAATTAGTACTGCTTATATGTGCACAGGCGTCTACCAGTGGCCACACAGACTAAGAACGTGATTCTCCCCCAGCGGCCATTCCCTGCCAGTAGCTTCTCAGATAGCCGTGGAGTCTTGAACTCCTAACCCATGCATACTGGAGTTTCTGTTGGCTTGATCTTGTGTGGGCAGCAAGAGCTGCCACGAGTTGATGAGTACCCTGGCCACACCATGTTCAGAAGACAGCATCTGACAGTACTCCCACCCTCCTCTTGTCTCCTCCCTCTCCTGCAGTGTTCCTGAGCCTTGGTGGGGAGGGACCTGTTGATAGAGATGTCCTGTTTAGGGCTGAGCAGTCATAATCACTTACTGGGACAGTTTTGATCAGTTAAAAGCTTGCATTAACTACTGTCCACCATAATAAGAAATCTCTGGCCAAGGATAAGAGCTACACAGAGGGGCCAGGGAAGCCGTGTGAGAGGCTGCAGTGAGCCTTATTTAGACATTAAAGTTTAATGTGTATATTTGAGAGGGAGGGAGGGAGGGAGGGAGGAAGAGAGAGAGAGAGAGAGAGAGAGAGAAATAGAACTATAGTGAAGCAATTAGCGTATCATTTTGCATACTTTTAGTTAGAAACAGCTAAAATCTGCTTAATCTAACAAAAAATCCCCAATACTGTCCATTTTTAACGGCTTTAGTCCTCTCATGCCGAACATTGGAATCCTAAATTTGTTCCTCAGCCGTGCATACCCCACATATTTTAAGCTTTCCCCTAGGTCTTCCTCACCCACAGGTTCATCCTCACTCTCCATATTTGCGCTTTACACTCTTCCACATGCACGGGTAGCCAGGCAGTGTTTTTATGTGCCCAGCTTATTTTATTTAGGTCTCTAGGTCCATTCATGTTGTGATAGATGAAACTTTTTGTTAAAGAATGAATTTGTGAAACTACAACAAACAAAAGAACGAATTTGTGTGTATGAATTTATATGTATGTACATACACAACACATTCGTAAAAGCATTTGGTCCATTTATGGACATTGAAATTATTTCTGTGTTTTATGTATTATGACTCTGCTGGGAACATGGGCGTGCAGATATCCTTACAAGGTGGTGATTTTATGTACTTTGGATGTATCTGTCCCCAAAAGTGGGATTCCTGGGTTGTGCTTGTAATTTCTTTGGGAAACTAATACTGTGGTTCATAATGGCTTCTTCGCAGATGTAAATTCCCCCCAGGAGTGCAGCACGGTTCCCTTTTTGTTCTTGCCACCGTTTGTTACCTCTAGTACTGTGTTGTGATGACTGTCATCCTGAAAGTGTGAGATGGTCTCACTACGGCTTCAATGATTTTGCGCTCCTTCCTTTCATCCCCTTCATTTTTATGTCTATGGGAAGAAAATGTATATTTAGATCTCTTTTTTTTGGTTTTTCAAGACAGAGTCTGCGTTAGCCTTGGCTGTCCTAAACTCGCTTTGTAGACCAGGCTGGCCTCGAACTCACAGTGATCACCTGCCTCTGCCTCCCAGGTGCCACCATGCCCAGCTGTTTAGATCTTTTGATAACTTTTTTTGGTTTTTTGAGGCAGGATTTTTCTGTGTAGCCCTGGCTGCGCTGGACTTACTTTGTAGACCAGGCTGGCCTCGGACTCAGAGATCCGCCTGCCTCTGCCTCCCAGAGTGCTGGGATTACAGGCGTGCACCACCATGGCTTTTGATTTATTGAAGCTTTTTTGTTTTGTTTTCGTGGCCAAGACGTTATATAACCCATGAAAACTGTATTGCTGAGGATGATATAAAAAGTAGTAGTGGCTACATTTCAAATATTTTATGTAGTCCTCAATCCTATGAGGCATATTCAACAATGAGGTGGTTATACCAGTTTATAGATTAGAAGCCTGCTATGGTACTAAGATACAGCTAGTTTTACCCATGGACCCTCAAGTACTAACTTTTGTAGTGTAAAATTAAATTCTAATTTGAATCCAGAACCTCTTCTACTTCATAAATTAAAATATCCCTTATTATTATGTCCACTGTCGTGACATTCAATGCAGTAATAGCAAGTTGAAGACACGCTGCTCTGAGGGTTGTTTTGTATCATTTTCAAGGAGAATGTTTACAATGAATCAATTTTGTAATCAGGATTTGAGGACTTAGCACTCTCTGTAGGTAAAATGTCAAAATTGTGGTTTTTCATAAATGAGGTTACATTTTAGCCTGTTACTAACTTGTATTTGTAAGTGTGTATGGTAGGTTTGAACAGGAAAAAAAAATAGGATATGGATTAGGCTGGAATTAAGAGAATTTTATTAACTTTTCCTGTAGTGGTTCTGATTTAATTAGGCTGAGTTATTTACTTGCTTACTCCAGTGCTGCAACATTGTTCTGATTTCGCTGGATCTGGTTGAGTTTTCCTTTGGACTTTAGAATAACAGAACTATGCAAGCATCTGTAGCTGCTTGAAAACCATTTCATCTCTGGAGGATGGAACTTTGCCTCTGTGCAGGGTAGAGGCTGGGATTGGCCGTTACTTTTAGTTGTCACAACTCTAATCTGGAGCTCTTTCTCCAGCCTTTCTTTATACCTTTTATCATTTCTCCTTGTGTCTCTGTCCTTCTCAGTAAGAGAGAGAGGGGGCGGGGAGGGGCGGGCAGACAGACAGACAGACAGAGACACTAAGCAAGCTTTCTACCTCTGTGTGAGATATATCCATGGCCCTTTGAAAGCCTTTTTTATTTTTCTATTTCTATTTTAAACAGAGTCTTGCTATGTTGATCAGGATGGCCCCTGACCTTGCTCTGTGGCCTAAGCAGACCCTGAACTTGAAGTCTTCCTGCCACCATATCCCAGGGAGCTCCTCCAACATTGACATTTTTGAGTAATACAGTTTCCCTCTTGGCACCTTTAAAAAAAGATTTACTTTTATTTTATAGGTAGTAGTGTTTTGCCTGGATATATGTATGCATTTATACCACGTGCAGTGGTGCCCATGGAGGCGAGAAGAGGGCATTTGGTCCCCTGGGACTGGAGTTACAGACAGTCATGAGCTGCCATGTGAGCCCTGAGAACTGAACTTGGGTTCTCTGGAAGGAAAGCCAGCGCTGCTAACTGCTGAGCTGTCTCTCCAGCTCCTGCTCTTAAGCTTTCTATGTTTTTCATTTGGGATTTATCTGATGTTTGTAATTACATTCAGGTTTTTTATTCATGGCTTAGGATTCTGTAAATCTAGAAGCATGCAGTGTCGTCTTCCCATCCTTGGTTGCATTAATTTTGATGACCTAATTATATGTTGTCTGATTTCTCTTCTTTCTAGTAACTTTTCCCCTTGCACTTAAAAGCATGTGTGGACCATTTACGTATCTTACTCTTGAGCAGAATCATGAGTGATGCTTGTTTGAAGTGCTTGTTATGGCGGCTGTTGAAAAGCAACAGTTAGCTAATAGCAGCATTCCTCTGCATTTCCCAGTTAACACTTGGCATTTTACTGTAATCAGGAGCCCTTTCTGTTGTCTGTCATGAACTTTGCAGATCTTTGTTTCTTTTAGTGGTTATCTTTTTTATCTATTTTTTGGTTTTCCGAGACAGGGTTTCTCTGTGTAGCCTTGGCCGGCCTGGATTTGCTTTGTAGACTAGGCTGGCCTGTAACTCACAGAGATTCCCCTGCCTCTCAGAGCGCTGGGATAAGGTGCATGCCTGTAGTCCCTTGTTTCTATGGCGTGTCTTGGTTCTTCAGCACTGAACTGATTTTTTGCATAAGGTGGTGCATCGGGTCCCCCATGTGATTACCACTGTACACCTTTGAAAGAGAATGTTCATGTGGTAGTCAAAGGATTTCTAAAGTAGGGAGATAACTTATTTTTATGTACTAGTTTGACATCTACCATGTTTCCAATGTGTGAGATATAAAGTGGCTATAATTCTGAAATTTTGTAGGGTATTGTATTTCTTTTCCTTGGGGATCTAAGTGGCTTTTATGGTGTACCTTGATTCAGAGTAAGCTGAGTGTCTTTGACTCTACTAGATGAACTGATCGATGGTTTTCCTTCAGCAATGGCAGGTTGTATTGCACTGCTGTGCTGCTCTGTAGTAGTATTCCCTGTAGCCCTCCAAATGGAATCTAATATAAGGATAGTACTTAGCCCACCTAAAACATTTAAGTCAGACAACTGTAGTTTTTGTAAAGTACAAGTAAATGTTATTTTGTGTATCTGTACAAATACTTTGATTTTGTAAACCGTCTTACGCAAAACAGTAAAGCTGTTTCCTCTGTGAGAACTGATTAACGTTGGCATGTAAGGACAAACTGGAGAGCTGGCTCAGAGGGTAAGAGCACATGTTGCTCTTGCCAAGCTCTCGGACTAAGTTCCCAGGACCTACATCAGGCCTCTCACAGACACCTGTACCTCCACTTCCAGCATTCATGTGCACATACTACATTTTGATACTCTCACTCAAATGCACACCCACTCAAAAATAGAATAAATCTTAACAATTTTAAAATTATATAAAGTGAAAAATCATATCTAGTTAAAATAATCCCAGAAAATCTTTCAGAAATTTAGTACTACTGCTTATTGACTATAACATAGTTTGCTTTTTCTCTACTGACATGTTTCAGTTTCTTTAGTTGAATACCAGATGAAAGAATTGGCTTGTTTAAGTGACTTGTTCTAAAAAGAATTAAAGAAGCCCCTTCTACATAGTGAGATACAACAAGAAGCTCACACTGTAAGTGGCACCTGAAAACTGAGACTGTTGCTGCCTTATCTCGTATGGTATGTGATAGCCATATACTTGGGAGGCTGACAGGGAGAGCTGCTTTGTGTGTGTTGGTTACTGCAGTTGAGTTTGTGTAAATGTGTAACTTCTCTGCATCATACATAATTGTTTTTATTTTCCCAAAATGTATTGACAGACTTCTTTCCATGCTAGATTTTTATCATTTTAAATGACTGTTTATATAACTAGATTGTTTTCTATTAATGACTTTCCAGGAACTAGTTTTTTAATTGAATTTTTTACATGAATTGATAAACATTGCATTCATGGGCATACAAGTGTGCGCATCCATCCATACACATGTGGGTTGTTGTTTTGCATTCTTTATTATACACATAGGATAAATTGTCAGAAGTTAATTACTAGGTTAAAGGGGCATACATTTTAAGGCTTTCCTTGTAATTTGCAAAATACTCTTACTAAAGTTATATTGATGTCATATTTTAGGCAGTATTTAGAAGAATGACTAGTTTACTTTAATATAGTGTTATATATCTTTTAATATTATCTCCTCTTGTTTGTGGAATGTTCTTTGAGTTAGTTTGATTATTTTATTTTAATTTCTGAATTCCCTATTTATGTCATTGTACCCATTCTTTTTTGCCTTTATAAAATTAACAATGGGCATATTGACCCTGTCTGGCGTGTAAATCACAAATAACTACTCTCGTTTGTTATGTATTTTTAAACTTGGATTTTAAAAATTCATGTTTGTTTATGGTTAGATTTATCAGTAGCTAGGTGTTTTCTGCTTGTGGTATCATGCCCGGAAAGGCTGCCCTTGATATTCTAGTCCCCAAGATTATTGTCCTAATCTGTCTCCAGCGTTTATGGAACCATTCACCTACATTCAGGACTTTAAAAAACATTTTAACTTGTGTGTATGTTTAATCACTAGCGGCATGTACGTACATTTATGTACAACATACACATATATGCACTAAAAAGGTGTGTTTTAATGTTTGATGGCTATGGTTTAAGATGCTATAGCAGCTGGCCATGGTAGTGCACATCTGTAATCCCAGCACTCGGGAGGCAGAGGCAGGCGGATCTCTGTGAGTTCGAGGCCAGCCTGGTCTACAAAGTGAGTCCAGGACAGCCAACGCTATACAGAGAAACCCTGTCTCGAAACACAAAAAGGTGGAGTAGTACCTTAATTACATATTTAACCTCTATCACTAAACATATATTCAAACTGTGAAAAATGAGAGCAATAGGAGAGTAATCTGAAGTTGTCTGAGCAAAATAAGGGTATATCACCAGAAGCAAATTCACGATTAAATTGACCATGTTGATTTTTTTTTTCTCAGTTCTGATTTATTCATGTGTTTCAATATTCAGTGTCAATAATATGGACTGCTCATACTTTTATATATCAATACTGTGAAAACAGAATGTAACTATAGAAAAGTAAATTATAATTAATGCTGCAAAAGTTATATCTCTCAGTACAGTTTTATCAGAAATTACCATATTTACCACCCACTGTTTAAAAAAAATAGTCTTTCAGCTTTACTTTGAAAGTGTAATTGAGTATAGTGGTAAAAAATGATTGATAACCTAATAGATTAGGAATAATTACAAACTTCCCCGAAAGTGCTGCAGAGAGCTCATGCAGATATGTATAACAGATATAATTAAAATAACTGACTCTATTTTTACTTCCTAATCTGCTCTTGTGAAAATGGTGGTGAATTAGTAGGAAAAAAACTATAGAAGGAAATACAGGAGTGCTAAAACATGTCTTAAATTGAAACTCCTTGCTTAAACGAATCACAGTTGAGAGCCTTACCGGAGTCACTGGCAATCTGTTTTATCACAGTGCAGTTCCATTTTTCTATTCATAGTCTCAAAAGTGCTCTCCTTGATTTTAGACTCAACTGGAACCCTGCACGTGTAGTTTCTAAACAAAAATCCAAATCAGAAGGTCACAAAAAGTTTGTACATATGCATGAAAGAGATGAAATTTAAATACATTGAGTTAGTCCTAAGAATCAGAAGAATTATATCTGTTAAAAAAACATTTTTATGGGGCAGAGAGATGGCTCGGTGGGTAAAGGTGCTTGTAGCACGAGCCTGACGCCTGAGTTCAGTCCTCAAAAGAGAGGAGAACTGACTCTGAAAGTTGTTCACTGACTTCTACGTGTGCCTATGGCATACCTGTGCCTATACTCATATATACACATTACATACAAACAAAATAAAAATTTAAAAAATCTTCGGAAAACAAGTCACTTACTTGAGAAATCTTTATGTAAAAGATTTACATTGCTTTTATTACTTTCTTAGTTGGCTGACACTGGAGAGGAAGTGTAGCATTCCAGAAGTACCCTCAAAGGTGGGGATATGAGGCTGGAGTGTAAGACTTAGAAAGGTGGACATTTTCAAATAGGCAAAGAAACTTCACAGTTTTGGGTGATGACCTACATCATCCTAAACAGAAACACCTGAACAAAGGCTAGTACTAACTTAGGCTCAAAATAGAAAGTCTAGACATAAATCTAAGACTGTGTAATAATTTATATAACATAGACGGTATTCCTAATCTATGAAAAGGTATTTTATTTGGTGGAAAAATACTGTGACTGGAAAGTCACAACCAGTAAGAAAATATTTGTGAAACATTTATCTGACAAAGGTGTGGCACTCAAGTACACAAAAACCATATAAGATTTGGCAGTAAGAAAAAAATCCACTAAAAGTGAGCAGAAGATGCAAATACCTCACTAAAGTAGTCAGAAGTACCAAGTAAATATATAAGAAGATGTCTAATTTAAAGTACCACAGGGAAACCAGGCAGTGGTGGCGCACACCTTTAATCCCAGCACTGAGGAGGCAGAGGCAGGTGGATCTCTGTGAGTTCAAGGCCAGCTGGTCTACAAAGCGAGTCTAGGACAGCCAAGGCTACACAGAGAAACCTTGTCTCAAAAAACCAAACCAAACCAAACCAAAACCAAAACTCAAAAACAAAATAAAGTACCACAGGGCACTGCCAAAGAAAACGACTACACTGAGTCAGTAGAATAAAAGTTCAAGCCAGTGTGGCTATACGAGTGCGCTTACACCATCCTGGGATACAGACCGAAATCCTGTTTAAATCCAAACAAACAGAAATGTAAGTAGTGCCACATGCCTTTTAAAATGCTTAAAATCCAAAACACGGATACAACTTAATGATGGCAAGGACGGGAATAGCACACACCATTTATGGGCATGTGGAACGACAGCCACATCAGAGGATTATTCAGGCAGTTTCTTAATAATTATTCACACGTTACCCAGCAGTTACTTACGCTCCTGGGTATGTACCCAGACAAGTGGAAACATGTCCACGACAGCTCTGTCCCTGGCTTGCTGTCCTTGTCTTCTGTCCACCATAGTGTAAATAGTGTCTGCCACACACTCCTGTGCCTGTAACAGGCCTAGAAATACAACCAGTTGACCATGGACTGAACGTCTTGGAAACCATGAGCCAAAATACAAAATATTCTTTCCTCAAAACAAAACAATACACAGTAAAAACAAGGTGTTGGGAACATAGCTTAGAAGGTAACAAAACATCTTGTGTATAGCAGCTTTATTAATAATTAGTAAAAGTTCGAATGTCTCCAGATGTTCTTGACTAGGTAAGGAGATGAACAAGGTGTGGTAGAACCATACAGTATGGAGGATTCAAAAGACAGGCAGCTTGACATGTACTGCAAAGGAAAGCAAGCCAGTCTTTTTGGAATAAATTCTTAGAACTGAGTTATTTGGTTAAAAAAAAAAAAAAAAAAAAAAAAAAGGAGGTATGCATTTAAGGCTTTTGTTACGAAGTTTCTACGAATGTTATATCAATGTAATTTATAAGGTAATATATGGATGACCCAAAAGCGATAGAGAGAGCAAAAAAATCCGTAGTTTCCAGACTGTGGGAAGTACGAGCACACAGATTTTTAAGGCAGTGAAACTATTCTGTTTGGTATCACAGTGATAGAGTACTGTGTCAAACCAGCAAATGTCCATATTAAATCAGTGAGTGTACAACACAAGGTACAACACAAGGTTAATGTAAAGTGTGTTCTTCAGATAATGACAGTGAATTAATAGCTTGTCAGTTTTAATAAATGCAACATACTGCCAGTGTGGTAGTGGTGCACGCCTGCAATTCCAGCACTCCGAGACGCTGAGGCAGGAGGATATCTGTGAGGCCAGCTAAAAATCCTGTCTCAAAAAGCCAAACCAAACCAAATGCAACATACTAACATAAGATGTTAATAATAGGGGAGGAAAGTACTTTCTACTCAATTTTTCTGTAACTATTTTTTTCCCCTTGTAAACCTAAGTTTACTAATTCTAAAAAGTTGTATGAGATTATAATTTATATTTTAAAATAGGTCAACTTACACTGTATTAAAATAACTTCTAAGTGTATAACAAATTAAAATGTTTATTTCCCTTCCCCCACCCTTAGGTTTTGTATATGCTAGGCAAGTACTCTGTCACTGAGTTACATACCCTTTTTCCTCCAATTTTCTCATTCATTCAGAAACATTTTTGTTTTGGGGTTTTAAATATATGTACATTATTAATTTTTATTAGTTTTTCATGTATAGGTAGGTACTTTGCCTGCATGTCTTTGTACCATGTACATTCCTGATGGCCCACAAGGTCCAGAGGGCCATGGAGCTACAGATGATTGTTTTTTGCCTTGTGACCCACAAGTGTTAATCAGGGTCACTCACATGGGTACAGATGTGAAGTTTCCCACTAGAGTATGGATAATTTATGTCACTATGTCATCAAAGACAGTGACTACCTCTACCTTTCTCCCAGCAGCCCTCTATGGGCTGGCCATTATCTCCTCAAGGTGGAGCCCCATAAGTCCTTTCCCCATCTGTGACTTTATGGGCTAGTCTTGTATAAACTCTATGTATGTATGCACTTATAGCTGTATGAATTCATGTGTGCTACAACCATGCCATGTCCATAAGATAGCATTTTATAGCCTCCTACAGCCTTCATCCTAGAATTATTTTGTATTATTATTATTATTATTAAGTATACATAATATAAAAATTTCAACTCAAACTGAAATTCTCTTTTTGAGTAATAATTATGTCTCAACAACAAACAAACAAAAGCATCTATATAGTGCAAAGTGCCGGTTAAAATGCAACAATTTCTCATTCTGAGCCGCCCCTTTCCACTTTTAATGATTGTTTCTTTTTTTTGTGTCTGAGTTTGATATTATGGTTACTACATATAAATGGAAATATAGTATTTGTCCTTTTATGTCTGGCTTATTTCACTTAAGGATTTAATTCTTTTTAAAGGGTAAAAGCTATTTCTATGTACACACATAGTGTACTTGATTCATTTATTTTTGAAGGATAGTTGAATTGTCACCTTTCTGCTCTAATGCTGTAATGACCATTGGTTTAGAGATCTGTTAATCTGGTTCAGTCCCTCCTTTCTCTCTCTCTCTCTCTCTCTCTCTCTCTCTCTCTCTCTCTCTCTCTTTCTCTCTCTCTCTCTGTGTGTGTGTGTGTGTCTCTGTCTCTCTCTCTGTCTCTGTCTCTCTCTCTCTCTCTCTCTCTCTCTCTCCCCCGCACCCCCGCATGTACACTAGGAAGTGGAATTTCTGGACCACATGGTAATTCTGTGTTCTAATATTTTGAGAAGTCACTCTTCTATAGGTGCTAGTTTTTAACTGTTTTGTTTGGGATTCCTTAATGTCTTTACCTTCCTTCTAACCCTCTGCCCTAGGTAGGAAAGGTTAGAAGGGACAGGGGACTTAGATGAGTTTAGACTTAGGCTGGTTAGGGTCATCGGGTTCTTTGGGAAAATATTGATCTCAGTCATCAGGATATCTAGCAGTCCAGCAACAGCAAACTTCAAGCATAGCAGGATGAACAAGCAGCCTTCTTTCTCCTCTCTCCTTCCTCCTTCTCCTCAAAGTTCTCTCCTCTCTCTGGGCTCTATCCTCACCCTCTATCCCCCAGAGGGTTTCTCTATGTGTCCCTGGCTGCCCCTGCCTCCTGAGTGCTGGGATTGAAGGCGTGTATCACCATTGCCCAGCTTGGGCTCTGGTATTTATACTTTCCCAGAGTCCTCAGAATTTCACCAACTCCAGCTGGCAAAGACCACACCACCCACCGAGCCACTGGAGGCTGTTACCAGCTGGCATAGACCACGCCCCGCATGAGACAATTATCAGCTGTGGACAAACTAAAGCAGTCCCATATCCAGCACTTGAGATTAAAACAAAAATCTGTTTAATACATAAGTGAGCTTGTAAAGAAACCAAAACTACTACACCCTTCTGTTATCACTATCAGTTTTTAACATTTTATACTCTCATTTATGAGCAGTGAAGGATAATTCTAACTTTCTATTTGTTTTGTTTTGTTTTGTAATAGCCATTCTAAGTGGTGTTTACTCAGCTTATTTTGTTTTAACGCTGATACAGCTAAAATAGAATTGATATTTTATCCTCCAGGTATAGGAATAAGCTCCTATAGAGCAAATTAGAAAGGGCTGTTTTGAGGGGGCTGGAGCAGTGGCTCAGCTTTTAAGAGTACTAGTCACTCTTCTAGAGGATCTAGGTTCAACCCCAACCCCTCAAGTCTATAACTCCAGTCCAAGGAGATCTGACACCCTCTCCCTTGCCTTTAAAAGCATTGCATGTATATGCATTGACACACATGCAGGCAAAACACCCACACACAAAATAATAACAAAAATTTAAAAGAAAATCCAATCTAACTAACTATATATATGTTTGTGTGTGTATATGAATATATATAAATGAATGAATAAAGTATAGTATGTATGTACAAAGATATATCATTTACCCTTTTAAAGTAATTAAGTCCTTAATAGATTCTGTGTGGATGGATAAATCTTGTAAATATCCTAAGTGAAATATATATACATATACATACATACATACATACATACATACATACATACACACACACATACACACAAAAAAAACTTTATATACATAAACACACACATATATATAGGAATGAAGGGGCTGAATGCAAGATAGTTGAATATAATATCTAGAGTTTAGAGCCAGACATGGTGGCGCATGCTTTTAATCCCAGCACCTGGGAGGCAGAAGCAGGTGGATCTCTATGAGTTCAAGGCCAGCCTGGTCTACAGAGTGAGTCCAGGACAGCCAAGGCTAAACAGAGAAACCTTGTCTCAAACCAAAACCAAAAAATAAAAAATAAAATCTAGAGTTGAGGATTTCGATTGACAAGCAAGATGTGAAAAATTTCAAGATGTCACACTTTATTCCTTGGTCATACATATCAATTATAGTGTTACCTTTGTAGAAGGATAGTAGTCTAGATTTCTGCAGGAGTTTTTAGCCATGTGGCTAAAGGTCATGTGTCTGGTGGTGGATGCTGCATCTCCTGCAGCTGAGGTTAAGGACTGTTGTAGGACAGGCACCACATGGGTCCAGGGAAACAAACCCTGGTCTTCTGCAAGAGCCACCTTAGCCATTGAGCCATCTGTCCGCCCAGTAATAATCTTAGCAGCTGGTAAAATGAGTTGATTTATTTTTAGTGTACAAACATTAGTTTTTATTTAGTACTTTACTTGGAATACTTTTTACAGTTGTACTGGTTGTTAAACTGAAAACAGAACTACTTTGTCCCTACTGTCTTTGTGAGATGTTAGTCCCCCCATCACAAAAATATTATATTTCATTTATTATAATTGTGTGTGGACATGTATGTACCACAGTTAAAGTGTGGAAATCTGAGGACAACTTGTGGGAGTCAGTTCTTTCCTTTACTATGTAGGTCCTGGAGATTGAGCCCAGGTTGTCAGACTTGATGACAAGCTCCTTTACCTGCTGAGCCAGCCTATTGGCCCCATGAAAGATGTTTTTAAAGGGCATAATGTTATTTTTAAAATGAAGTGAAAGTTACTCTAAGTGTAATTTATACTTACTGTTCATGAATCAGGGTAATGTACACATTGGCTGTTAAGTAGTTCCCTCCCTCTAAAGAACTGTAAATTATACCAGTAAGTGACTAAAGAATTGACGTGTGAAATCTTTTTTTTTAAATTTATTTATTATTTATTGTATATGAGCTATTTATCTGCAGAAGAGGGCATCAGATCACATTATAGATGGTTGTGAGCCACCATGTGGTTGCTGGGAACTGAACTCAGGACCTCTGGAAGAGCAGGTGGTACTCTAAACCACTGAGCCATCTCTCCAGCCCAACGTGTGAAATCTTAATGGTGTCACTGAGCTGTGTGAGTAAGCAGTGCTAATAATATTAATACAGTAAGTTCATGTAATTCCAACTGGGAACAAAGTAAATTTACCTTTTAAATTATGCTGTACTATGTTTGGTTTCTTCCAGGCTTTGTCATACCTTTGAGTGATTGTTTCCCATTTCCTCTTGTATATGTAGACTAGAGAAGTTGGAAATGTCCTAGTTCTTTGGTTTTTCTTAACTTTTAAAAAATTAATTTATGTACACTGGTGCCCTACCTGCATTATGTCTCTGTGAGGATATTGGATCCCATGGAACAGGAGTTACAGATTGTTGTGAGCTGTCATGTGGGTGCTGGGAATTGAACCTGAGTACTCTTGAAGAAGAGCCAGTGCTCTTAGCTGCTGAGCCATCTCTCCAGCCCTGTTTTTCTTAACTTTTAAAAAAATGGTGTTTCACTTTAGTTAGGACAGAACCACTTGAGGATTTCTGTTCTTGGTCTGAATAGTGATGATAAAGATGTAAAATTTAGTAATGATTCAACTGAACAATTTGTAATAATGACATTAGCCACTATTTATTGAGAGTATATTGTAAGCAAGCATGCTAAGTACTTGGTTATGCTCAGTTTTTACATAGTTCACAATAAAGCAAATTATCAGAGTCATTTACTTGTACATGTAGCTAATTGATAACAGAGTTAGGAATTTAACCCAGCAGTTAAACTTTTTTTTTTTTTGCTTGAAATTTTTATATATGTATGTATATATGTAATGTATTTTGATCATCTGTCCTATAATTTCCCTAGACTCTTCCCCCTTATCTGCTTCCTACCTTTATGTCCAATACAGTTTTTTTAAAAATGACTTACTAAGTCTAATTAGGGCTCTCCTTACGTGTATAGGCATGGGCCTCTACTGGAGGGAACATGGGCAACCTACCAGTCACCATAATACCCTTAAAGAAAATGCCTCTCTCCTTTCCACTATTTGTCAACTGCCTGAGGCTTCTCAGCTAAGATGGGCTTGTGAGCCCCTTCCTCATCCATGAGGCCTTAACTTTTTAGATTTATTTTAATCATGTGCATGTGTGTGTTGTGGGTAGGGGTATGTGCATGGAGTGTAGGTGCATCCAGAGACCACAAGAGGGCTTTGGTTACCCTGGAACTGGTATTTCAGGCAAGGGTAACTTTTTACATGGGTGCTGAGAACCCATCTGAGGTCCTCTGTAAGAGCACTAGGCACCCTTGACCGTGAGCCATCTCTCCCAAACACTGACTTCTGACGTATGGAAAACAAATGACTTTACACGGTGCCCTGGAGGTTTCGATGTAATTTTGACATAATGAAATGAAGAAAGAACCTACTGTTAAAAGTATGTGGTTGAACATGGAAACAGCCTAAGCGTCCCTCAGTAGAAGAATTGATAAAGAAACTGTGGTACATTTACACTATGGAATACTACTCAGCTATTAAAAACAAGGAATTCCTGAAATTTGTGGACAAATGGATTGAACTAGAAATGATCATAATGAGTGACTTAACCCAGAAGCAGAAAGAGTCAAATGGTATATACTCACTTATATCTGCACACGAGCCCAAGGGGCATGTCCCATGAAAGTCTTCACTTACCAGGAAAGTGGGACAGAGGGGAGGACATCCTATTGCGACTCTAGATGAGAGAAGCATGGGAGAATGGGGAAATAGAAGGATCCAGAGGGTCCTAGAAACTTACAGGAAGAACATTATGATGAGCTGATCTGGGCCCAGAGATCCTGCTCAAACTATGGCACCAGCCAAGGACAATACGTGCAGTAAACTTTGAACCGCTACCTAGATCTAGCCAATGGACAGGACATTCTCCACACTTGAGTGGAGACTGGGGAGTGACTTTCACACGAACTCTGGTGCCCCATATTTGACCATGTCCCCTGGATGGGGAGGCCTAGTGGCACTCAGGAAGGATAGCAGGCTACCAAGAAGAGACTTGATACCCTATGAGCACATACAGGGGGAGGAGGTCCCCCTCAGTCACAGTCATAGGGGAGGGGAGTAAGGGGAAAATGGGAGGGAGAATGGGAGGATACAAGGGATGGGCCAACAATTGAGATGTAATATGAATAAATTAATTTTTAAAAAGTATGTGGTTGAGCTGCACTTGGTGGTGCAGCTATGGCAGAATTTTTTTGGACCTGCCAACAGTTAAATAAAGACACAGAGACTTATTAATATTTAAAAGCTTAGGCGTTTAGCTGGGCAGACTCTCAGCTAGCTCATCTAACTTCAGCCCCGACTGTTCTAGCCCACATGCTGCCACATGGCTAGTTCTTCACCTCAGCACCAGTATGTCTGCCCCTTTCCCATGTCATGCTTGATAATATATCCATATTCATACCACCCCCACCCCCTTCTCCCAAACCGTGAGCCATCTCTCCAAAACGCTGACTTTTGAAGCGTGAAATACTTAGGACTTTACACAGAGCCCTGCAGGTTTTGATGTAACTGCGACATAATGAAATGAGGAAAGCACCTACTGTTAAAAGTATACGGTCCACCTGCACTTGGTGGTGCACGCCTTTAATCCCAGCACTTGGAGGGAGAGGCAGATGTATCTCTGAGCCAGCCTGGTCTACAAAGCGAGTTCCAGAACACCCAGGGCTACACAGAGAAACCCTGTTGGTAGGAGCAGAATTATGTGGTGAGATTGGACTTATTTTTCTTTCTAATAAAGAGTAAAAAGTTGCCTTTGAATTATGTTGTTTTGCATTACATAATTTAGGAGAGAGAAATGCTTTAGAAATTTTCTTTTCTTTATCTCTAGATATTCAAGAATTTTATGAAGTGACCTTACTTGATAATCCAAAATGTATAGATCATTCAAAGCAGTGTGAACCAATTCAGCCTGTGAGTACTTGGGAGATTCCCAGCCTTCCAAGCAGTACTGTGACATCAGAAGCCCCGCCCAGCAGCCTTAGCCCTCCAGTAGAGGTAAGACAAAGGCTAACATGCTTTTCAGTGATGCATTTGTTTCTTTCTTTGAAGATGGATAGTTTTTGGAAAGAGTTAAAATATTCTTTAAAAGTTGAGAATCTTGATTCTCAAAGTTTGTAACTTGTTTGATGCCTGAAATATTTGTTTTAGGATATTAGAAAATGTTTTACGTGGTCACCTCATAAAGCTCTGCTTGTATAATTATTAACATGGTCATTGTAGTTTTGAAGATGATTTTACTTTGCTATTCTTGCCCAGAGAAAGAATATAATTGTGGCTCTGAGCTCTTACTAAAGTGAAGAATTCTGTTGATTGGCTTGAAGAGTTGCATTAAAACTCACTGAGGAATAACAGTCCTTCCAGTCAGCATTGGCTTTTACAGCTTTCTGTAGTTAAAAGTGCCAACTTCTGTGAGTTTTAATAACTATCTTGGTAATGGGTAATGTTCTTTTTTCGGTTGTGCTATACTGTTGCTAGTAGAGTTGGATATGGTGCAGCATTTTGTAATGAGGATTCTGCCTGAGAAGCATTAGTCATTTAAAAGTGGTTGTCTCTAAATTTGATTCTAGGCCCTTCTGGATAGTACTAGACTGCCTGGGAAATTGAATCAGCTTCTGTTTGATGAGTAATAAGTCAGAGAAGTGGTGGTGGGGAACAGCTATGTAGCATACCGATAATGAAGAAGCCAGGTTTTCACCTTCTCTTTTATTTAATATGTTGTTGCATAACTAGCATTTTAGAGCAGTATGAATGAGCACATACAATCCCTCTCCTACATTTTAAAGCTGTAAAAAAGAAATCTAAAAGAACTGACCCAGGATGAGGCTAGTTTTGGACAAGTCTGTCTTTGGATACCAGGCTTAACATTGAGTTTATAGTTCTGCCTAGTAAGCCTGATAGAATCTTACACATTTCTCTGTGTATGTTTTCTTTTTTTGGTCCTTCTTAAAAATTACTTTTCTTTGGATAATTTTCTTTACCATTTCCCTCTTTAGTTGAGCTACTGTCTGCTATAATGATAGTTCATCCTGTGGTCTGTTTCAGATGCAGTTTGAAAATGTCTGTAGTTATTGCTGTGGTTCAAATAAATGAGTTGCCTCTGAAGTAAGTTGCCTGTCATGGCAGAGGGAGGCCCCTGGGTCAGCCCCTAGCCTAGACGTGGGGACAGATGGGGTTAGGTAATGAGGGCCTGCTCCTCATAAGAAAGGTGAAGAGAAAAAGGTTTATTTGGCTGGTCTTATTGAAGGAACTAAGAAGAGCAGCATCCTGCAGGCAAGAGCTGATGCAGAGGCCACAGAGGAATGCTGCTTACTGGCTTTCTCAACCTGCTTTCTTATAGAACCCAGGACCACCAGCTCAGAGGTAGCACCACCCACAATGAGCTGGGCCCTCCCCATCAATCATTGATTAAGAAAATTCCCTGCAGTGGGATCTTACGGAGAAGTTTTCTCAGTTGAGGTTCTTTCCTTTCAGATAACTCTAGTTTGGACGTGACATTTATGTAATACTAGCCAGCACAAATGATATTGAGTCATTGTATGAGAAGAGTAGAAATTATAGCTTAGTGTAGAGTGCTTGCCTGGCATGCTTGAGGCCTCTTAGGTTTGATCACCAACACTGAGGAAAAAAGATTTTAGAAACATATTTTTATAAGTATGTGAAACACTGAATGCTATGTACACGCCTAGTTTCTTCACCGCTTAAACTGTATAGACATGTTGAAGGCACAAGTGAATGGAGGAGTGGGCACTTTCCAATAAGCACTGTTAAATGTGGTTAGTTTGGAAAATGTGTGAGAAAGAGTAGGATCACATGGTGTTCCCTGTAGGATATACTCAAGTAATGTTAAAATTCATATCATTCGTGGACAGACTCTTATGAGGAGCACCAGGATATGTTCATCAATTTCTTCTTCTTTTTAAGTGGGGAAATGTATATGCTGAACTTGTGATGTCTCTTATTAGGAACTACTGATTTTGTACAAATGACTTGATATATGTTAGTCTCAAGATTTACACAGTTTAAAACACACTGACAGATATGAGAACCCTGAAACGTTTAGAGGCTTGTTTCTGAGGGTGCTATAGGAGTAGGAATGACTCCCTTATTAGCCACTCATTCTTGCTTCTTTTGGATGGGAAACTTGGCTGAGTGATTGTCGACTTGACCTCTTCTTTCATTCATGTTTGTGGCTGTAAAGACTTTGGAACACACTGACCCAAATTCAGACAAATGCAAAAAGACACTTCTATGTAACTACAAATTGAAAGATGACCTGGAAATCAAGGCTATTTTGCCTTACACAAGACTTGAGTTATTATTAGCTCATACACTAAATCTTGGATAGGCAGTCTTTTTCTGATAAACACGTCATTTCAATATGGTCTTGCCTCTTTTACTTAATGTTTATTTTTGCAAGAAGTATTTGAGATTGATTCGTTTTCTACAGGTACTTTTCTGTTTTCTCTTAGTGATGTAAATCTTTGCATTTTAAGGCATCTGGCCAATTTCTTTGTCTTATTGTTTATTTACAGTTGGCAACAGGTGTTAATCTTGCCAAATCCTTGTTAGTTAACCTTACACTTTTTATTACCTTTTTTCTAATATAGTAAAATTAAGTTCAATATAGTGTATTTTAAAAGTGATGTCTTATTAGTTTTTTTTTTTAATGTCTGCCTTTTACTTTGAACATACACCTAGTGAGATGTTTAGAATAATCTTTGTTTAAAAACTGTTTCAGGGGCAAGGGTCTCCATCCTCTCCTCCCTGGCCCACCGCAGTGCTGATGGTTAGTTAGGGGTTGGTTTGCTTGTGTGTGCAAGACATTTTACTCATGACGGCAGCCTCTCCACTTTTCCTTTGTTGCACTTTTATTCCTTTTTCTTTTCTTTTCTTTCTTTCTTTCTTTCTTTCTTTTTTTTTTTTTTTTTTGAGTCAGGGTTTCTCAGTGTAGCCTTAGCTATCCTGAATTCACTTTGTAGACCAGACTGGCCTCAAACTTACATGGATCCACTGTCTTTGCCTTTTGAGTGCTGGAATTAAAGGTGTGTGTGACCACTTTTTTTTAAAAAAGAGGTGTTTTGTTTTAATAAAAATAATTCTATTGAATTACTTACAGAGAGTACATGACTTTAAAGACAGGAAGATGAAGTAGGAGAAATTGCCTAATTTCTGTATATTATTACAGAAAGAATGTATTGTTCTATTTCTAGTATCACATTTTAAGTGGCTGGAAGAACTAAAAGATTAAAAAATGAGACCATAAGAATAAACTTTTCTAAGCCTTTAGGATAAAAGAAACCTTTTTCTTTCATTTTTTGATGTTTTAAGACAGGGCTTCTCTGTGTAGCCCTGGCTGTCCTGGAACTCGATCTGTAGACTAGGCTAGCCTTGAACTCTGAGGTCTTCTCCTCCTGCCTCTGCTTAGGACAAAGGTGTGCACCATTACACCTGGCTAAAGGAAACCTTTTCCAAGGGTTACAAAACAAAAAAGCCACTGCAAACCAACCACTGTGGAGGTTCAGGCTCAGGATGATAATAAGTTTATGGTCAGCTGGGGAGTCTGACTGTAGAATTTCTTTGTGGTCTTCAACTTTGGCTGGATTTTAATTATAGAACTTTTGTATGTGCTGGGTGTGCTGATTCTTGTCTCTGATCCAAGTATTCTGTATGTTAAGGCAGGAGTATTTTAAGTTTGAGCCAGCCTGGGCTACATACTGGGTGAGCCCTTCTCCCAAAACATCATCATCATCATAATCGGCCAATGAACCAACAAAAACAATGAAAAAGAAAATTTTTGCATAGTACATAAGGGCTAATTTTCTTTATTTATAACCACTTGACCTCAAGAAACACAGGATACAGTCAGCATTCAGTAGGAAAGTGAGCAGGAAACCTCACATTAAAAAAATGCAAACTAAACTGACAAGGCATATTTTCAAATAATTAGCTCATTAAAGATTAGCTAAGTGGGCACACAGAAACTCTCATGTGGTTGGTAGAGGAGGAGGTACACTTGCACAATAATATTGAGACAACAGTATACAATCCTGTGGCTAGTATGTGACACAGACTTATTTTCTCATAAAATAGTGATCATTGCAGTATTCCATGTAATACTAATAAATACGATAGATAAAGCAGTCTGAATGATTAGCAGAAAGGAACTAGATTAAAAAACATCCTGGGTCAGTGACATAGCCTAATGGATAAAGGCGACTTCTCAGGACCCAAAGGGAAAGAGCTGATGAGCACAGGTTGTCCACTGATCTGTATGCGTGCTGTGGTATTGTGCTCATATTTGTGTGTATATACATGAACACAAAATAAAAATTTTAAAGTAACTAAAACATTTTACTGTAGCTATTTTAAACTAAATATTTAAGCTAAAAATTAAGCTAAAATAAACACAAATACAAATTCTATATGTTAGCCTGTTGTGGTGCGTGCCTATAATCCCAGTACTTGAGGAGGCAGAGGAAGACAGGTATCTGTGAGTTTGAGGCCAGTTTTGCCTACAAAGCAAGTCCAGGACAGCCAAGCCTACACAGAGAAACCCAGTCAAATAAATAAATAAATAGATAAATAAAATACTTTATGTCTACGCTGGTTCTCAACTTGATTTTAGTTACTATATTTTTACTTTATGATAGTGTGAAAGTGATAGAATTCAGTAGACACCATATTTCAGATTTTTTTGTTTTTGTTTTTTGAGACAGGGTTTCTCTGTGTAGCCTTGGCTGTCCTGGACTTGCTTTGTAGACCTGGCTGACCTCGAACTCACAGCAATCTGCCTCCCAAGTGCTGGGATTAAAGACGTGCGCCACCATGCCTGGCTTCATACTTCAGATTTTGAATATTGATCTTTTCCACACAGTGGCTCACAACCATCAGTAACTTTATTTCCAGGGGCTTTTACACCTCCTGACCTCTGCATATCAGGTATTTTGGCTTTGAGTGAAACTCAGCCTGGTAAGGAGCTCTACCACTGAGCTGTAACTCCGCCTCCAAGACTTATCATACCTCCCCCCCATCAGCCATGCAGTCATATGCTGCATTGTTAAGAGTATCATGTTTTCAATTTATGATGGGTTACTAAAATATAATTCCATTGTCATAGTATCAAGCAGGTTTTATGCCATAAAGTGTGACTATAAAAAGAAAGCAGGTTAGTGTCTGAAGGACTAGACCATCTTTCAGCACTGCTGTCTTACTGTGCCTGTTACCTGTAGGCTCACTCCTCCAGCCCTTCAGAGCTCCTCCGAGCAGGAGAATTATCTAAGCAGTGTGGGAAGGTAATTTCTTTTTCACCTTAGGGGTTTGTTTGTTTGTTTGTTTCAACTAGAAATTTTGGAGGCAGGACAGTTACAAGCACATGTGGACTATTAAAGCTTAACGCGTTCTGAAGGTTGGCTTAGTGTATTAGAGAGCTCTTACATGCAAGGGGCAAGGTAGAGCTCCTTAGTGCTGATTTGTTTGTTTTTAATTTTCTTGTCATTAAAGAGATTAAAAAGTAATAAGCTCCTTTTTGTATGTTAGTTCAATTTTTAAAAAAGTCTTGGATTTATGTATTTGTTTTGAGTGTTTTGCTTACATGTATGTATGTGCATCCTGATGCCCGCAGAGATCAGGAGGTGTCAGATCCCCATACTGAAACCATACTTAGTCCTGTCTGGTATCCTGCCTATTAGAAATTGTTCTATTATTCTTGATACTATGTGAATTCTGGGTACTGACACTCCACCTCCTGGTTTTGGGTTGGCTTCCACCCCCCCCCCCCCAAATGTATGTCTTTGCTGATCAAGATGATGAGAGCTAACCTGGGGACTAGGAGGGAGCCCTGTCCATCTTTGGAGCTCTTCCTGTGCAGTTCCTTTCTTTCTGCTTACTCTTAGCATGAATTTTGGACCCCTTGGCCACATCACACTGAATTTTTATGTAGGCCTCTTATATATTACTGGCCTGTGTTTAGTTGTCCTCTTCCTTTGCCGTTGCCTCCAAGGTTTGGCTGGCCTGTTGCAGAGCTCACCTTCTGTCTCCTCTCCTAGAGGTGTATTGCTTTGAACTGCCTCTTTTAGTACCTGAATATTCTTTCATTTGTCCAGGATTCTTGTCTTAGTTGTTTAAGGTGGATCGTTTTGTTCTTTATTTGTCATGGCTAAAAGCAGTTGCCTGCATATTTTGAAGTGGTGCTGTTTATCTTTCATGCCTAAATATTAGGTGAGGTACTGTCCTTCCCAAATTGCTTATATTTAAGACCTTTTTAAGTTTTTCATATTACAAGGTAGCTTCTAAATTATTTTCAGAGAGTAAATGACTAGAAAGGAACACATTGATTTAAAATGCCCCTCGTCAATGTCAGTTTGGGTGTTGATTGGTACAGAATATGCAGTATTTAGTATAGATTACATGATCATTCCTGAGTATGAGGTGCAATATCAAGCTTTGTTGAAAGATAATTAAGTACGTTGAAAAGGTAGTACAGTTACATCATAGACATTGCAAATGCACAACTACTGTCCAAATAGGGAAAATAGATGCACTAAAAATGGGTACTAGTAGGAAATTGGGTAAATGGTCAGGTGACATTTTCATTAAAAAAAAAAAAAAAGTAACATCTCATGGAGTTTAGATTACATAAAATTGCTGTTTAAAGTTAATAGATTTGGTGCGTGTGTGTGTGTGTGTGTTGGGAGGTGAGTATGCAGGCACACATGCACTTGTGTGTTGAGGTCAGAAGACCCTCTTTGGTATTGTTACTCATTAGCTGTGTTTGAGGCAGGGGTCTTTGGTTGGCCTGCGCTACTGCTTTAGCTAAGCTGGCTGGCCCCCAGGCCGAGGTCTTGTCTCTGCTTGTCTCCCAGTACTGGAATTACAAGCATGAGCTACACACTGGCTTTATTTACTGTTTCAACATTTAAATGTGGGTTCTGAGCATTAAACCTAGGTCCTTGTGCTTACAAGGCAAGCACTTTATCAACTGAGCCATCTCTCCGGCCCAAACTTGATTAGTCAAGAGTGGTTTAGTTATATGGATGACTCTAATGTCTAGGCTGAATGTAGAGTCCAACTAAAATTATTTCCTAAAATGTGAATGTTGTTAAATATGTATCAAGCTGACTTAAATTTATTTGTTTATTTATTTATTTATTTTTTGCTGACTTAAATTTAAACTTGGTTATTTGGCTATTTAAATCTATATTCCTACAAGTTTATAATTGAGTTGGCAAAAGTATTTCAGGGGTTTTCTTGGAAAAATAAAGTGTCTCATTTTCAGAATCAATTCAGTATTTCAGTTTTGTAATTGCCTACAGTTTAGATGTTAGAAAGGCTGCTCAGTCATCAACACATCCTAAGCCACGGTGACATTGTGGTCCCAATATGCTAACATATGCTAACATACGCTAACATATGGGTGCTGGGGGTGAAGCAGTAGGTGCAGGAGATGTTTTGTTGTTTTGCCCTTATTGGAACTTAGACGCTATTAAATATAAAAAGTATAACAAGTTATAATTTATCATTTATAAAACACGGCGTGTTTGATAAAAGGGAAAACTGAGTTGTCCCTGTGCCCCCGACCAGGAAAGAAAACAACTGGTTATACAACTTATTTTTGGGTTGAACCATACTTTTGATTTGTTGTTAGGAGGTCTGTCTTACTGAGGAAGACCTCCCCTCTCTGGGCAAGACTATTCTAGGCATCTTAAAATTTTCCTGAGAGAAATTTCAGGACAGTAAGAAAGAAACCAATAAATTCTTCTCCTACTTTCACAAAATGCAATGCCTGGTCAGTACTTGAATATTACATATACTGTTTTTAATATTCTCCTTTAAAAAATGATATATTTTATTAATGGGACCAAAATTGCAGATAATGCTCTTCCTTAGTATATGTTTTCATAGGGAGGTCAGAAGCTTCTGAAACTGAAAGGCTCTTGGCATCTGTGTCTTTTCTCTTCTCTGTTAGCCTGTCTAACTCTGTTCTTGATGATCTGAGAGCCAGACATAATTGAAAAAAGTTAGATGAATTCTGGGCTTAAAAAAGTACTTACTGAGGAGTTTGAAATGGTACAGTTATAACTGCTTCTCTCTGGCACTTCCTCCCTGTGCCTAAGGGACAGGGAATTGGGTGAAGTGGATTTAGTAATGCAATAAAGTAAAATTACAGCTTCATTGTAAAATGTTATTTATTTTGGTAAAGAGAGAAAATGGAAGTTTTAGTAATACTTTACATCAATGCTTTGTTCTTCCTGCTCCCCTTCTTAAAAATAACACTTGGAATATTCCATTCATTACTGCCGAGAAAATCATCACTTTGCAGGCTGCAGTTGCAGAAATGGTTTAGTGGAAGAAGTGTTTGCTTGCGTTTTCTAGTGATTTTTCTTCTTTTTTCTTTCTTTCTTTTCTTTTCTTTTTCTTTTTCTTTTTTTTTCTTTTTTTGTGGTGGTTCTTTGAATATCCAAACTATAGCAAACAAGGAGAAATAGATTTAAATTTGTGTTGGGGAAACCTTGTGGGGCATTTTATCAAATGATTCCCTGGCAACACACCCTGAAAAGAGGGCTTAATGAGGTAGCGTCTGAAGCAGCAGTGGGCTCTCTCAGAGTCAACCCGCCAAGTTCCTCAGTGTTCTGTTGGATAATTTCAAGTTCTTCAGAGACATATTACATAAAGAAGATTGTAGAGCACGTGATGCATTCTGGCTTCTTATATTTCAGATAGTAGAAAAAATTGCTAGCTCTAAGAATGGATCCTGGCGAGATCTTGGCACTGTCATAACTTTTCATCTATGATTTTATCTAACAACTTTTTTATTTGAAGTTTTTTGTTATTGTTGAAGTGGGCCATTTGAATAGCTTTGCTTCATGTATAAAATATTGTAATGGTAGAATAATGGATTGCCTGTGCATTGTAACTACAAAGGTAAGATACAGTATGATTTTCTGTGTTCATTCTCTGAGCTGTAACTACTGTTAGAGGCTTGACAACAGATACTTGAATCTACAAGATGCATTGTTATCAAAGGCAGTAGTTTGAAATGTATTTCAGGTAGATAAAAATGGGGTTTTAAACTGATTTTTTTTCTTTTGAGATTTATAGGAAGCTCTCCTCCTAACAGCATAGGTCTGGAGAGCCTTGATATGCTTAGGTCTTGTATTTTCTCAGAGTTATTCTCTTCCACTTGGGCATGTCGTGTTGCTGAAAGTGTAGCTCATTTTGCAAACAGTTTCTGGATTCTCCCTTCTTTTTAAACAGCGGGGCTCTCCTGTGCTGTTAGACACTGGTCTGGACTGAGAGCCCTTGAGCTTGTTCAGGCACTTTTGAAGTACTTTAAAAGCCTGCTTTGCTTTTTGTCCTGCCTCACTTAGTCTCTAAGCAGACTACTTTGTTTTCTCAGCACCGGTCTGTGGACCTTGTGGGACTGTGCGGTTATATGTTCAAGTGCTTGCATTTAAACTGCAGATTTCGGTTTTCACAACAGGAAATATTTTGGTTTTTAATTCTACACACTAATGTCACATAGTGATTTTTAGACATAACTGTTGAGATTTGAAGATTGTGTTTAGTGATAAAAGAACAAGTATTTCTGAAAGCAGGCTATTATTATTTCTGTGTAATGAATTAGTTCTCAGAAGTGGGAAAACTGATGGTATTGAGTTTTGTTTTTTATTGCATTCAGAGCTGTGGTTCAGCTGCCAGTGTGCCTATGAGGTGGGCTTGTCCTCGGCTATAAGAGGACAAGCTTCTCCATGACTTGTTTGTTTGTGAGTTTTTGAGTTTTACTTCTTCTTTTTATTTTATTTTTTTATTTATGTTTGGCTTTCTCCTGTGAATTACTTTGTGTAATTTCATTTAGTTAAATTTCTTCTAATATTATAGCAAAGTTATTTGATATATCTCTTTAGTCTTTATTTGATAGAATTAGATTTATTTTTGCACCCACCTTTTCTTAAGCAAAAGAGAATGGCTTTTTTTTTAAATTGTCTAAAAAACATTGGCTATAATCACTGTCCTTAAAATATTTATAAATTATTATGTAACTGTGAAAATAAAAATAGGAAAATATGTAGGTTGGAAATTAGGAAGCATAAAACATTATTTGTAGTTTTGAAAATGCTAAATTAGATTCATTTGTTCTATGATTAGAAATAAGCACTTTGAACATTTTTGATCAATTGCTACAGCCAGATGAGTAAAAAAAAATGTTTCTGCTCAGTTGAAGGCTTCAGTGCATCCTCCCTCTCCCTTCCTGTCTTCCTGTCCTCCTGTCCTAGGCTCCTTTCTGATTTCTGGAGAGCTTTATGGTTTCTAAAAATCTGACAGTGTAGTTGATACAGTTCTATCATGTTAATACTAAAACACCTCAAGTAAAAATTTTTCATCATCCGCCTCCCCTTTCTCCCACTTGTGTAGGCAGAGCGCACTAGGTAGGCATGTTGCATCATTGCTACCATGGATACCCTCAAGAACAGGCATGTGGGTTGAGCTAAAGCAATGATGATTAGCTTTTTAGTCCCCCCATAACTATAACTATATGTTCTTCACAATGAAGACTTATTTTAAAATGCTTTCAAATGACTAGGTAGTGAGATGAGATGACTAAATCTTCACTGTTCTGAACTGCTAAATCTTGGCCTCCATCTACAGTAGTATAATTGGCATTTACTAATTTAAGACAGTCATAAATAACCATACGTTCCTCTTCTGATTAATACATTCCTTAAAAGGAACTGAGTTGGGTTTCCTCCTCCCAGAGTTGGGATTTAGACCTGGGACTGTGCATATGTCAGGCAAGTGCTCTACCACTGAGCCACATACCGAGCCCTGATTAATAAATACATTTGAAACAGAAATGTAGTGGACTTGAAAGCATGCTTCCTCCTTGAATTTAAAAAAAAAAAAAAAGTTCTGCGTTTAAACACTTTCCAAGGGAAAAGAGCACTTACAATATTGTTTCTGGTTAGTTTTACATATATTAATGTAGATTATATGTTATTTAATCAGCGTAGCTAAAATATTTTCTTGTGTTTCCCGTATAATGTCTTAGAAGACAGGTACTTTTCTCCTTGAGAGTTCTTGGGTTCTTAACTAGCCACTTTATAAATATATCAGTGTGGAGTTAATACTAGGGCCTAGGTAGAGAAATAGAGTTTTATCAGGTTCATAATGACTGTAAGGATGTTAGTTGTTAGCATGCTAGATTTAAGGAGTACTTCGGGAATATTCCTAACTAGGCTTTTTGTTTATAGTTTAAAGTGCTATGTGTCAACTGCAATTCAGGGCATTTACATTCTTATCCATGGAGGATTTTATCTGATCAGCAATTCTGGAAGGAAATAAGAGAGGAGGGGCTAACAGTGTAACGTTTAGTATTAGGATTTCTTGTAGTAGGATCGTATCTTTCCCCACCTTTTGTTACACTCACTTTCCATCATTTCAGTACGAAGGGTCTTCTTAGATCATCTGATAAGCTGAGAGGTGGCAGGGAGGAGAACTGGAAATTTCACTGCACATTTTATTTTATGCATATTGACTTTTCCCTGTGCTTGAGTTTGTGCAGTGCCCAAGGAAGCCAGAAGAGGGAGTGGGATACTTTGGAACTGGAATTACAGACAGTTGTTAACTAGGTGCTGGGAATTGAACCCAGAATTCTCTGGAAACTCAGTCAATACTCTTAACTGCTGAGCTGTTAATACAGTTGTTAATACTTCCTTTATTTAATATGCCAAATCTAGTAGTTCATGTTAGGTGCTGCCAGGATAGTTTTGATGCTTTTGGGTTTTCCCCTCCCAAGTAAGAAATTGCAATATGTATGTTTTAAGAACTGTATCAGGTTTCCATTATTTTTTGTTAATAGGGCTTTTTTCAGTTCATCCAAGGTGTTTCTTTTCTCTTTGAGGTATTTATGCATAGCAAATTACAGGCTTGTGTCCTCCAGGCTTACCCTTGATTCCAGTTTATGGATGCTTCATCAGGGACTCTACTTATTGTACCAGCTAGATTAATTGTGCTTCTATGAAAGTATGCCTCATTTCCCTCCTAACATACAGTAGATCATGCACATATATTCTTTATGATTGTGGTGTTTTGTTTTCCATGGTATTTCCGCCTGACCAAGTGTTCAGTATTAGTAGGTACTAGTAAATACTTGTTATGTGTGGAACTTTGGTCTAGATAACCCAAACCTGAGGCCTAAAAATTTTGTAGTGCATTTATAGATATTTCAGAAAACTGCCATTAATATTTATTAGGGCTGGAGAGATGGCTCAGTGGTTAAGAATTCTAGTTACTCTTTGAAGGATGTGGGTTTATTTCCTAGCATCCATTTTGTGGCTCACACTGTATGTCAATCCAGTGCCAGGCAAGCCAGTATCCTTTTCTGGCTTCCATGGACACCAAGCACACAAGTGGGGCATAGACATACACACAGCCAAAACACACACACAAGGTAAAATATTGAAAATTACTTACCATTTTGTTTCTTAAAAATAATGAATTCAGACGGATCCAGAAAGTAGATTTTTCCTGTTGTTTCTACTCCTTTTTGTTTTTAAAAAATAATTTAATTTTATGTGCATTGGTGTTTTCCTGACAGCCATGAGCTGCCATGTGGGTGCTGGGAATTGAACCTGGAACCTCTGGGAGAATAGCCAGTGTTTTAACCACTGAGCCATCATCTCTCCAGGCCCTCCATTCATTTCTTGTTCATTCTTATTTGGCTACTCCTCACTTAAATACCAGAATGATCCATTGACTATGTGAACATTTTGGGAAACAGAATCCTTTCTCACTTTAGTGCTTTCTGTCTCTGAGATGCAAAATGTCAATAGCTTCAGCATTGCACAGTAGAACTTCATACAATGATGGCAACATTCTGAAAATAGCACTGCTCTTTCTGCTAGATTGCAAGATGTGGCGAGTTAGACAAAGTAACAGACCATTTAATGTTAAATTTAGTTAGTAGTATTGGTCTGTAACAACCATTCTTACTCAGCAGCCAGTTTTCACTTTCTGAAAACTTGAATATTTTTTAACATAATTTTTGAGTGATAAGCCCAATGTAAGCAAACAAACAACTAGCTAGATATGGGCACATTGCTGTAATCCCAGCTCCTGAGTGGTAGAGGCAGGAGAATTGCAAGTTCTAGGACAGTCTGGGCTACTTGGCAAGAGCCTGTCTAAAATCAAACAACAAAATCAAAACTGTCATTAAATAGCTTAGCCAGGCATTGCCCTCTCTGCTATCTGAGCATCCAGGAAGCAGAGGTAAAGGAAGATCACTGTAAATGAAGGTCATCCTAGTTTACATAGAGTTTTAGGCCAGCCAGGGCTCTCTAGACTCTGCCTCACTGTCTCCCCTCCGCATATTGTATGGCTCTGTCTCGTTTTTATTCCTTATCTCTGTGGCTCCTATAGGAAACTGTTGTTTGTTTTTGTCTGTCTGTATGTGTACACACATGTGAAGGCCCAGATTCTTCCTCAGTCACTTTTCATTTTTTGAGACAGGGTCTCACAGAACCTAATCTTTCTTCAGCCATCAAACCAAAGGATCTTCTGTCTCTAGCTCCCAAGTGCTGGGATCATTGTGCACTCTGCCTTTCTTGCCTGACTCTTTCACATTGGTGCCTGGGATCTGCCCAGCAAGTGCTTTACCAACTGAGCCGGCTCCCTAGCCTTAGAGACTGTTCTTATTTGTTCTCTTTTTCCAGGACTTAATACAGTTTGACAAGTAAAAAGAATGTTTTTATCTTTCTCTTATACAGTTAATTGGTAGTGTGTTTTACATTTGTGTGACTTTTCACCCTTTGCTGATTTTACTTACAAACATTTCCTCAATATTTTTTAAAAATAAATGATTGTGTTATGTGATTATATTTAAAAAAAAGTGGAATTTAGATCCATACCTATTTTAGGTAAAATTCCAGATCTTCAAGATATATGCTAAAGTTTGAATGATAATGTCACCTGCCATTCATGTTAGCCCTTAATACATATAATGTATAGATGTTGAGAGTTTCTGCTTTGGGAAATAATTATGTCATGAATGCTTTGACCTCCTGGGATTAGTAGAACCCTGATGAAGAGGGGCTCAAGGTTGAAGGAGCCCCTACTGTCCTTCTACCCTTTCTGTCTGTCAGTGAGGAGGATACAGTGTTCTAGAGCATGCCTCGTGCCTCCTTCAGATACCTGTCCTGCAGGTGTTCTGATACTGTGCCCTCCAACTTCCAGACACACAGGAAATACATCTCAGTTCTTTATTAATTACTTAAGTCTTCGGTATTCTATTCTAGCAACACAAGTGAGCTGAAACAATTATAAATAATACTTGTAGTGAACAGATTCTTTTTTTTCCCACAGTTAGAAACAGTGCTTCAGTAAGCCGCATTATCATTTTGTATGTGTGAACGTCTTGTCTGTATATGTGGCATTGTTAGTTAAGAGAAAAATGCACCTTGGTTTGGTTACTTATTGTTAGAATAACTCCATAGGAATTGTGCCATTTTGCAAATTTCTTAGCAGTGTATGAGTGAACATTTTTCTGGAAATTACCAAAAGAATTTTCAACTTTTTACTTTTTTTTGCTGAATAAACAGTGTCATAGAGGTGAAGTTATAATTTGCATTTCTTCAGTGTTTTTAATTAGGTTTATTATACTGTATTAATAGGAGGGGTGGTGATTTTCTTTGTAGTTTGTAAGAACTTTTTTTTTTAAATCAGAGATTAACCATTGTCTGTGATGTCAGTTGTAGGTTTCACTTCTCTCATATGTTTTGTCATGCCTTAACTATGTCAGGCTTTATATAGTGTAATTTAGAATTTGATAAAGTTCTTTATCAAAGAAGATAATTGCTTCTCTGTTTTAGAGCTCTGCTTACTTATTCCTTTCTTTGTTTGAGTAAGGGTTTCATAAAGCATGGACTGACCTCAGAGGCATACTTTTCAAGTTCTGAGTTTCTAAGTGTGTGCTATTACACCTAGCTTCATTTTTTTTTATATATATATACAAAATTAGGACTTTAACAAATTTATTAATAAGCATTTTGCCACTGAGAAGACCTCCAAAGAAGCAGCATGACAGCCTTGGGAATGTTTCTTATCTAGTACAGAGAGGCTAGAGAGCTGGGTAAATTCATCTCTTCTGTATCTTTCCAAACACCAATATGAATTAGGTATAAAAAGGTTCTGTAGGGCCAGTGAAATGACTCGGCAGGTAAAAGTGCTTGTCATGCAAATCTGACCACCTGAACTTGATTTCCAGAACCCACAGTGGAAGGAGAGAACTAACTCTGAAGTCGCCCCCTGCCTTTCATATGTATGCATGCCATGGCTTGTGTCTCCACTCTCTTGCACACAAATAGTAAATAAAAAATACTTTAAAATAAAGCACTGTAGTTTTCCTAGTTCTGAAAAGCTGGATTTTAAAGTTCTCTAACTAGAGGCCTTACGGGTTGACACAATATGAGAGAGGGTTAAAGGCATTTTACCTATTTCCTAAGTTGCTTTTGCATCATGATTTTAGTAATTAAGCAGGTGGGGAAAAAAAAATCTATCCTTTGACTAAAACAAGCTTTTTTTTTTTTTTTTTTCTAAAAGCAGGGTCTCAGCTGTGCTGTTCTGGCTGGTCTGGAACTCATTATGCGAAACAACAGGCTTCCTCTAACTCAAAGAGATCTACCTGCCTCTGCCTCTCAAATACTGGGATTAATGGTGTGTGCCACTGCACCTACCCCTTATATCAAACATTTATTTCTGGTGCTGACTCTGGTTGGTGTCAGGTGTGTGCTGATGAGGTACTCTGCTACTGAGCTACAAACATTCCTAGCAGTTGAAGTAGAAATTCTTGGGCCTGGAGAGATGGCTGAGAGGTTGAAGGCATTTGCTGCTCTACCAGTGGACCTGGGTTGGGTTCCCAGCACCCACAAAGCAGCTCACAATGGTCTGTAACTCCAGTTCCAGAAAATCTGGAACCCTCACATAGACACACACACTGGCAAAGCATCAATGCACATACAAATAAGCAAATCTTTAAAAGAAAGACTTCTGATAAGAGGGTGAAGGCAAGAGTGCTAGGATCAGTTGTTTGGTATCTTTGGTATGGCTGAGGGATTGGACACAGATGGAATGGGATATTTGTGTGTAATGCATTTTGAAAATCACTTGAAATGTCACTGAATGTTTTCCTGTAGCATTTAAGATGATTCCATTGTTTGGACTTTTTATAATTTAATCAACACTTTTATTTTCCTTAAAATATGCTGCTAAATCTGGGCATAATCACAGTCTTTTTAGTGAAGAATTTCTAATGCAAATGACAAGATTTTTTTTTTTTTTCTTTTAGACAAGGTTTCTCTGTGTAGCCTTTGCTGTCCTGGACTCACTTTGTAGACCAGGCTGGCCTTGAACTCACAGAGATCATCTGCCTCTGCCTCCGGAGTGCTGGGATTAAAGGTGTGTGCTAAACCCCACCTGACCTGATAACATTTTCAGTGTTTTGGTAAATATTGCCAAGTGTCCCACAGTTTAATTACCTTCAAACTGTTTTTTCTATTGAACACCATAGTATATATTGATTGTCTTTCTGTTAAATTGTTTACATTTGGGAGAACGCATTATTATTTATTTGAACCACAGTGATTAGGTAATTTTGAACTTTACAGGTTTTGTTGCTGTTTGGTTTTGGGTTTTAGTAACAGGGTCTTACTATTCAGCCCTGGCTTGGAACTCACTAAGTAGACCAGAGTGGCTCCCAGAGATCTGCCTGCCTCTGTTAACCTGTGATTAAAGATGTGTCCTACCATGTGCAGTAGTATATAGTGTTTCTTACCTCACCCTTAAGTGTCTTAATAGTGCTCATCTGGGTCTGTCTTATTTGTGATCTTCTGAGTTGAAATAAGAGACCTTGTTTTCAGGTTCTGCCTTTATTTTCTGTTAATCCTTTTATAATTCATTCCAAATGAATAAATAAGGCTTCCTTTTTTCTTACTTTGCCACTTTCACTTTTTAAATTCTTGTTAAATTCCTGTTTTTGCCTATGTTACCCAGCAGATGTAGTGATAGGTAGATGGACAAGAGCTTAAAGACAATTGGGAGGCTGAGCCGCTGCCAGAGGCCACTGAAGGCCACTGAAGGCCAGTCCCGCATCCGATGATCTTAGTGGGGCTTCAGTTCCCTGATCTGTGACAGGGGAGATAACGTGTTATACCTTTCTTACAACATGCTAAGGATCAACTCGTGGGACAGTGACTGGCTCATGGTCATTTAAGTAACTTTTATTAAATAGTCTTATTCTGATAATTCCTTTTCTGTCCCTTTATAATTTCTGTCTCTTGCTGGGGTGGTGGGTGGGATTTAAATGCAGCCCTATCATCAGAACAAGTCTGAACTTAGAGTAACAGCAGTATAAAAGATGTCAGGTTTAAATCTGCTTCCACTCATGCCTGTTTCTGCTCTGTCAGCTCTTTTGTCCCTTTTGCTTTGTATCTTAGAGCCAGCTAACCCTGGCACTCTGTGGCAGTTCCAAATCTCTGGATGTTAAAGGGTTAGGGTTATGATAGAGTACTTCTTCCACTGTTAGTGTGTAAGTATCCTATGTGGAGAGAAAAGAAACGCCTTTATATGGGGATTACTGTTTGTCATTCCAGTGTGGACTCGAGTATTTGTTTTAACTGGGTACCTGCTGAAATGTCAAGTACTAAATTACACCATTTTTATTTTGCCTGTTTGAAAACTAGGAATACCAAATTTTATCTATTTGGACAAAGTTTTCATATATACACTAGGATATGCTTACTTGTAATAGTACTTGTAGTAGATTGTATTAAAATTGCATCTCAGCCCAATGCTTTGTAAGGGTTGTGAACTCCTTTTTAAGATTTCATTTTTTAAAAAAGTTAAAATGAATAGAAATGCTGCCCTCTACTGTTAACTAATGCTTTACTGCCACACAAATGTTCATAATTCGTGAGCCTATAGTAAGATGACAATTTTTTAGTATTTATTATTGCCACCAGATTGAATTTTGATAATATAAAATGTTATCGTGGTGATTTGAGTATTTTATTATAATTAAATTAATATTGACCTCCATGAAATATGTTCTCATATTGGCCTTTGGAAAAACTTTGGTCCTAAAATAAACTTTTGCTTAGTTACAACTTTGCATTTAATGTAGTTGCTGCATTGATCTTCTTTTGCTTGTGTGACTCAGAGTTTGCAGTGGTAACTGTACACAAACCATATGTAAAGATTTTTCTAAAATAATTATTGTTTCAGTTTATGATTTTGTATTTGAGGTTCCAGAACTTCGATGTTTCAAAATACTTCAGATTTTGAAATTGTAATATTAAGTAAATATCTAAAAGAAGACATTTCTTTAAACATGTTGAAAAAATTTTAACCTGACTTTACAGTTTTCACTGTAAAATGAAAAGATTAGAGATATATTTTAAGATTGCTTTTAGCAGCCGGGCGTGGTGGCGCACGCCTATAATCCCAGCACTCGGGAGGCAGAGGCAGGTGGATCGCTGTGAGTTCAAGGCCAGCCTGGTCTACAAAGCGGGTCCCGGACAAGCCAAGACTACACAGAGAAACCCTGTCTGGAAAAACCAAAAAAAAAAAAAAAAAAAAAAGATTGCTTTTAGCGTTGTTTTATGGAGTGCCTTCTCCATGTAAAGCTCCGTAGTATAGAAAATAAGTGTTGGAGACGAAGACTGGCAAACCATGAGCAGTAGGTCAAAGCAGGCTACCCTGGTATTGTGTCTGGAGGGTATGCCGACAGTTGTAACGGGCTGAAAGAGTGGCTGCTGAGCGTGGCTAGTAGTCTTACCATGGTCATGGGGTTGACAGAAAAATGAGGTCATTGGCATTGAATCTGTTTCAGAAATCTTGTACTGGTTTTGTTTTTGTTCTCCTCATGTGTCCTGGATATTAATCCCTTATCAGATGTATAATTTGCAAATACTTTCTCCTGTTCTTTTTGTTGTTGCTTTGGAAACAGGTTCACTGCTGGCTGTGGCTGGTCTATAACTCACTGTGTAGACCAAGGCGTCCTGGAACTCATAGAGATGAGCCTACCTGCCTCTGCCTCCTGAGTATTGTAGCCATCCTCTCCCGTTTGTTGAATTTGCTTTTTACAAATATAGATACTATATTGATGCATGAATTAAATTTTTCCTGAGATCCAGTTTGTCTATTTTTTTCTTTTGTTGACTGTATTTTTGTTGTCATATCTGAGGAACAATATAGTTCCTCAGTATTTTATGTTTTGTCCCTTGTTGTGAATAAATTTTAAAAAAAAAAACATGGTTTAGGTAAAGGTCAAACTTGAAAGGTCAAAAATTTTTTTTTTTACTTTTTTTTATATATGCAGGGGTAGTTTTTATACCACTGTAGGTTGATTGACTGCCTTTTCTAATCAAATGATTTTGACATACTTGTAAAAAATTATTTGACCATGTATTTAAGGGTTTAATGTGGGCTTTCTATATTATTCTATATAGATATATTTTATATATAATTATATATTCTATATTATTCTGGTTATATATCTGTTTTCAGTACTACTGCTTTCAGTTCTGTAAAGCTTTAAAACTAGGTAGTTATTTTATTTTTTTTTAATATTTTTTATTTAATTTCAATTTATGTGCATTGGTGTGAGGGTGTCAGATCTTTAGAGTTACAGACAGTTGTGAGCTGCCATGTGGGTGCTGGGAATTGAACCCAGGTCCTTTGGAAGAGCAGGCAGTGCTCTTAACTGCTGAGCCATCTCTCCAGCCCCAGGTAGTTATTTTATTTCTCTCTCTCATAGTATCTGTGTGTTTGTATGTATTGTAAACGTATATAGGTGCATGTTCGTGTGTATCTGTGTGGAAGCCAGAGGTTGACACTAGGAGCCTTTCTCTCACTCTTCTCCTCACTGAATCCAGACTCAAAATTGGCTAGATGGCTGGCCCGTGAGCTCTGGTATCTACAGAGTTTCCCTAGCTCCAGCTAGGGTTTAGATGCACGTGATCAGACCTTACTTTTATGCAGATGCCAGGGATCTGAGTTCAGGTCCTCATACATGTTTGCCAAGCACGTTACTGACTCTTTATTTCCAACTCCTTAGTGATGATCATTTGAATAGAAAATTCCCCTTAGTTTGGGGGTGTGGCCTTGCTGAAGGAAGTGTGCCACTGAGGGTGGACTTAGGGCTTCACGCCTCCCACTTGTAGTTTGCTCTCTGCTCCCTGCTTGCATTTGAGGATGAGTGCTCAGCTTCCTGCTCCTGGCACTGTGCTTGTTGCTTTGCTTCCCTAGTGTGCTGAACTCACCCTCTGGAACTCTAAGCCAAAATAAACTCTTCCAGGAGTTGCTTTCATCATGGTGCTTATCATAGACACAGAAAAGGAATGAAAGTATTATTAGCTTTTCTTTGATGATTGTTGAAGATCCCTTGAGATGCTGTATGAATTTTAGGGCTGTTTTTTTATATTGTAATGAAAAAAGTCACTGGAATTTTGATAGTTTTCCTTGTATATGTAGATTGACTTAGAAAGTAATGACATCTCAGCAGTATTAAGTCTTTCTTTCCACAAACATGGGAAGTTTGTTGTGTTTTCAGTCATGTTGTAGTTGCTGTTTTCATTGTACAGTGGTTCTCCACACCCCTAGGCTAGGAATCACCTGGATTCAAACCACCTGTTACTCAGAAATACTTAAGGTGTGGAAAGCAACTGTATGAATTGAACTTGTGTAGACTTTTCTTACTCCTCAAAGAATACAAGATTACTAATCATGGTATTGCTAATCATGGAGGGTGTGTGTAGGTTATTTGAGCATACTTATTCAAGTGGCCAAGGAGGCCCTATTACCAGTCCTTCTCTACTTTTTAAAGGACCTGACGTCAATATTCACAATGTCTTTTGTCATACAACAGGTTTTTGTTTGTTTTTTTAAATGGGTAATGCACATGGAAGTACTCCACTTCCTACTATTTTGGAAATACATTTTGTTTTTCTTTCTTCTTTAATGTGTAGTCCAGGCTGGCCTTGAACTCGTGATCCTTCTGCTTCTGCCTCTGCCTCCTTCAGCAAATCCTACCGGTGTGCGCCACCACAACCGGTGGAAATACATTTTTAAAAAACTTTTGTTGTTGTTGTTGGTTTTGGTGTTTTTTGTTTGTTTTGGGAGTGTTTTGGTGTTTTTGTTTTGTTTTGTTTTGAGACAAGGTTTCTCTGTGTAGCCTTTGCTGTCCTGGACTCACTTTATCGACTAGGCTGGCATCCAACTCCCAGAAATCCACTTACCTCTGTCCCCAAGTGCTTGAATCACAAGGATGCGCTACCTTGCCCAGCTAGAAATAAATTTAAGAGGGGTTTTAATGTTTGCTTTTAAAAAGATGTAGTGGAAACTATTGATGCCACTGTTTTGTTTTGTTTTTTAACTAATTTAATGCAGTTAAGTTTCTTTCCTTTGTGGTTTGGTCTTAAAAGGCCTCTGCACACGCTCCCTCCCCCCTTCCTATTCCCCCTTTTCCCTCTCTCCCTCTTCCGTCTCTGTCTGTCTCCGGGGTCTCTTACGCTGTCCTCTATTCACACGTCTGCCTCGGCCTCGGCCTCCTGAGCGCTGGAAAACTATTTCCTTTTTTTAAATCTTCTGATTGTTTTACTCATAGAGAATATGATTTCTCTAGCTATTATTGTAAAATTGAACTTTCTGCAGTTCTACCAATTTTTGATAGTGTGTGCATGTTTGCAATTATTTATGTCTTCTTACATTGAAACTTTATTAATATATAGTATCCTTTTTTTTGTCTGACAACTTTTTATTTTATTTTTTATTTTATGTGCACTGGTGTTTTTCTCCTGTGTGAGGGTGTCTGATCCCAAGTTAGAGACAGTTGGGAGCCATCATGTGGGTGCTGGGAATTGAACCTAGGTCCTCTGGAAGAGCAGCCAGTGCTCTTAACTGTTGAGCCATTTCTCCAGCCCCTTGTCTTCATAACTTGTATTGATTTGAAATCTTTTTGTCTGATAAAGCTATAGACATTCAGCAGTGTATAGTGTTGCACACTTGTGTGTGTGTGTGTGTGTATCTGTCACATACTTTTAATTCCAGCACAGCACTGGGAGGCAGGAGGATCACTGATTAAAGTCAGCTAAGACCACATAGAAGAACCTTGTCAAGAAACATATGATGGGGGGGGGAGCGGGAATTGCAGGATGTGATGGTGCACACCTTTAATCCTAGCACCCAGGAGGCAAAGGTAGGTGGATCTCTGAGTTCTATGACAGCCAGGGCTACACAGAGAAACCCTGTCTCAAAAAAGAAAAAAAATGTAGACATTCCTGTTCCCTTTTTGGTACTATTTGTGTATAAAAGCAATTTCTGGTCTTTACTTTAAGTATATGTCTTTGGATTGTAAGTTGATCTGTTTTGGACAAATAGTTAAATTATGCTTTGTTTTTAAAAAATCTGTTCTTCAAGTCATTATTTTTGTTGTTAAACAATATCACATAATTACTAATTCTGCAGGGTCTTCTGCCACTTTATGATTTATTTCTTGCATATTTTATGGCAGTTTTGGTCTTCATTTCTTGTATTCCTCCTCTGTGTTTGATTGATTTTACTTAGAACATTTAAATTTCTTTCTTGGCCCCTTTTATGTGTGTTCCATAGCTATTTTCTTTGTGTTGGCCATGAGAATTACATTCAACATCCTAAAGCTACAATACACTATTTTGAACTTAAACTAACCCTCAGTAGCACACAACAGTTACTTTTCGACAGCTCTTTTTGTTGTTGACATCTAGATTATTTCTTCATGGTTAATGTGTTAATGCATAAATTAACATCAGCTCCTTTAAATGTAATAGTCCTTAAATTTTATAGAACAAATTTATGAGGTCATAAACAAAAGTAAAAAACTATAATACAGGCTAAATACCTCTTATCAGAAGATTTGTGTAGGCTTTGAACTTTTTCAAACCTTACTTTATTTGGGATTCTTTAATGCTTATACCTCCCTTCCAACCTACCTACCCTAGAAAGGAGAGAAAAGGCTATTGGGACCAGGAGAAATAGACGTTTGTAGACTCAGTTCCTTGGAGCGATTCCACTGGCGTAGCCGGCAGGATTCCAACAGACCTGTTAAACAGCAAGCCAGCAATTCAACAACAATGACTGCAACTGCAGCCCCTGGAACCTGGAGCAGCAGCTGGAACCCAGAACCTTGAAGCATTGCTGGAGCGGTTCTCTAGGAGCATCTCGAAGTAGGGTGATAAATAGCCAAACAGTAGGAAATTATGCCAAGACTAAAAAGTCCCACCTCTTGTTTTGGGCTCATATATATAGAGGGCTTTTCTACCCCAGCTAGTCCCCAAATAATCAAGACAGAGAGATACCTTTTGGTTTTATAAAAGCTTTATGGCACCATAACTGGCCATATAACCACTCTGTAAGATCTGTTGCTATTTCCCAGCTATAACATGCCATAATTGTTCCTGCCTGTGCTGCTTCTGTTCCATCAGGCCGTCCCTCATGGCCATGTACTCATCTGCCCCAAGGCAATGACTTCTCTCTGGCTTTCTTCTCTTTCCGCCTTTTGGTCCCATCTTACCCAAGCCTGGTAACCTAAGCTCTGCTTACTTCCTTTCTGCCTAGTTACAGGCTTCAGCAACTTTATTAACCAATTAACTTTAAATTAGGTAGATCAAAGTTCACACAAAAAAGACTGGTGCCAGATTCTGCCTCCCAAGTGCACCACCATGCCCACCCACTATATTTGCTCCTAATTTGTTTTTTACTTTATTCTTTATTATCTCTTACAGAGCAGTTTTTAATATTAATGAAATCTATCTTAACAGTTTTTTCTTCATTCATGAGTCAAGTTTTAGTGGTATATCTAAAAAGAGTTACTGTTGATACTAAGTTCTCTTGTGTCATTTAAAGTTACAGTGTTATACAAATATCTTTTAAAGGATTTTAAAATCAAGAATAATAATTTTACTATTCACCCAAATACTGCCATTTTTGATGATCTTGTTGGTTTTTATCTTTTAGATTATCTGATATTTTCTCTTATTAAAGAGACTTCTTCAGTTTTTTGCATATTAATATAGTCTTTATTATCCTTTTGAATCTTATGAATTAATCACATGTGAAGTCATACAATAAATATTTCTTTCTAGAGAGTCACAGAAATTGAGATTTTGAAACTATACATGAAGGTTCAAATGTGTGTGTATGTTTAACCCAGTTTGTTTTAATGAAGTACTTTTACTATATACATAAGACTGTATTCAACTTCCTGTGTAGCACATGTCTGACTTTTTAATCATATGGAGTTTTACAAAATGTTTCAAAGCCTTTGTTTGCTGACTCTTATCACCTAGCATTTTTAAATCTGTACCTGTGGACTGACTTACTCCTGAAACTGGATCGGTTTTCTGCTTCTTTGCATGTAATTTTTCACTGGCTACCATACACTATTGCTCATAAGGATAGAAGCCCTCTCCTCATACCTGTGATAGATATGTCCCAAGAACTCCATTGGAGTTCACAGTTAAGAGATTATCTTGATACTGGATGTGGTGGCTCATGCCTGTAATCCCAGTACTCGGGGGCAAAGGCAGGTGGATCGCTGTGAGTCAAGGCTAGCCTGGTCTGCAGAGTTCCAAGACAGCCAGGGCTACACAGAGAAACCCTGTTTCGGGTTGGGAGAGAGAAGATTACTTTGAGTCTCAGATAAGACTTGGACTTTGCTTTTGAAAGATTTCTTTTAATGTGTTTGTGTGAGTGCCTACATGAATATTTGTGCACCACCTGCATGCCTTGTTCTTGTGGAGGCCAGAAGAGGGTGCTAGGGCCCCTGGAACTGGAGTTAGAGGCAGGTGTAAGTTTCCTTATATGGTTACTGGGAGCTGAACTCAGGTCCTCTGCAAGAACATTTAGTGCTGTTAACCATGGAGCCATCTCTCCAGCCCCCTGGTCTTTGGACTTTTTTGTTTTGTCTTTTGAGACAGGATTTCCCTGTGTAGCCTTGACTGTCCTGGGCTTGCTTTGTAGACCAGGTTGTCCTCGAACTCAAAGCGATCCGCCTGTTTCTGCCTCCCGAGTAGTGCTGGGATTAAAGGTGTGCGCCACTATGCCCAGCGGTCTTTGGACTTTTAACTGTTGGAAAGACTGAGAATTTTGAGGTTTAGACTTACTACAGTTTGCTTATGAGCTGGCCGTTGGCCTATGGAGACACAGTGTGAAAGATTATGTTCGGATGTCAAATATACTTGTGATACTGGTTTATTAAAATTAGATTTTGCACATTAAGCCACAAATTTACATTTCTTGTACTACCTGCAGTTTTAAGTATTGATATATTATGGCTCCATAAATTTATCTCCTTCATTTTATTTAAAAATCAAATAAGAATCACTGAAGTTCTTTATTATTAAAATTATTATAACATAGCATTATAACTGAAAATATTGCATGTTTATATTGCCATGCAACCAGCTTTCTAAGGTAAGTCCATTATAAAGATCTTCAGCTGAATAATAGTTGTATTTGAACTCTGCCTGACATTTTCTCCTGGTAGACTCATACTAGGTGAGCAAATATGTCAGTATATAATTTTTGAAGGCCCATTACTCAGTCTACATGAGCAGTGAGACAAATCCTACTTGTACATAAAAATTAGAGAAACTATTTTCATACTTATACAAAATAAATGCAAGCATTACAACTTTCAAACATTGATAACATTTCTTAATGTATACAACTGTGGTTGCCTGGACAAGACTTGTTTGTACAAGGTCAGACCAGTCAGCATTTCAGCATGGAGGGCAGAGGGGCTCACAAGTGCCTGTCCCTGTTTGTAGAGCACTAACAGTCAGTCAGTGGCTGCTAGAGCAGGGGGGAGTGTTTTCTCTACAGATGGAGCTCCTGGTAAGTGGACCATGCTCTACTGGATAGGGAGCACAAGTTGGACTTAGTGGGTTATATTTTTAAAAAGAAAAAGAATATGAAGTTATGGAGGAGAAGGAGGAGTTAGGGGTAAGAGTTGGAGTGTTACATGAATGAACAAAATACATTGTATGCATGTGTGAAGTTCTCAAATAATAAAAACATTATGTACTTTTAAAAAACAAGCTCCGCAAGACTCGAGTCCCAACATACAAGGTTGACCTCTGGCCTTCACATACATCTGCACACAGAAGAACATGCACTTACGCATACACATTGTGTAGACATGCATCCAGTTGTAAAAGTGCCTGGAAACTAGGAAGTTATTTCATAATTTCAGAAAGTGATAGGCTGACTCAATTCTTCCTGTCATTAATAATCATTAGAAGTACTTTAGGATGGCTGTTAGCCAGATGTATCTAAATTATTATTATATTTTATTAAATTAGAATATATGTACTATGTTTATATAATTTTCCTTTTCACCCATGTCTCCTGCTGCACAAATTAATGGTCTCTTTATTTAACTATTTTAATTTTTTTTGGTGTATATGGGTATATATATATAACTGCTGAGTCTGTTTAGTGTTGTTCATATTATATGTTTTTAGGGCTGACCACTTGGATAGCTAATGAGGATATCATCCCTGGGGAAGACTCATTCTCATTCTTTCAGAAGTCATTGACTGCCAGTAGCTCTTCATTTATGCTTGGGACCCTGTGAAATTTCCCCCATCCATGTTGGGATGTCAGCTGGTGGTGTGATGATTGTTCAGGTCTTGTTTGGGCAGTCATGCAGAGATTTAAATGGCTCCTACAGTCTTTCTCCCCATCTCTTTTGGATGTTTCTGTGCCTTAGTAGAGGTCAGGGTAAAGGTCAAGACCTGTGTTGTTGTTCTTCCTCTCCTCTCCAGCTCTTCCTCCTTGCCACCACCGTCGCATGTGTGTATGTACATGTGCATGCCATTGCATATACACATGTAAAGACCATAGACACTTTTGGAAGTCAGTTCTTTTACTACCATGAGATCCAGGGTTCTGGGGAAGTTTCAATTCTCCATGATATTGGTGTATTAACAAAATCAATGTAGTGACATTTTGCCTAGTGATTGATTTTCCAGGACTGGGTATCAAGCCTTGGGTCTCACATACGCTATACCCTGAGCTACACTCCAGCAAACCCTGACTTTATTTTTGTGTATTCAGAATGTTTTACCTCATTGAATTTTTTCTCTATTCAAGATAATTTTATTATTCTGCTTACTTATGCTACACAATTGATTTTTGTGGTTGTTGCTACTTGAATAATTTAGAGAGAAGAAAATCACAAAATACAAGTGACTGAGGTATTCTCATTACATATAGTAAGAAAGTATCATATTCAAAAATCTCATTTCTTAGCCGGGCGGTGGTGGCGCACGCCTTTAATCCCAGCACTCGGGAGGCAGAGGCAGGCGGATCGCTGTGAGTTCGAGGCCAGCCTGGACAACAAAGTGAGTCTAGGACAGCCAAGGCTACACAGAGAGACCCTGTCTCGAAAAACCAAAAAAAAAAAGGAAAAAAAAAATCTCATTTCTTACCAAACTGTGCAAAGTCCTTGCAATGACTTGCACTTCCCTAAACTTCCAGCATGTATTTGAATAAATGTAGTGGCTCCCTTAAGTTTTACCTTCAGCGTGGAGAAGTAGTGTGTTTAGACTGCAGCAGGTGGAGCCTGTAAGGGCCTTGCAGAAGACATCCTGAGATCTGGGAATCTGATTGTGACTTATTAAAGTAGCTTTTCTTACATAAGGAAAGGCCATCTTTGGGTTCTTTTTTTTTTTTTTTTTTTTTTTTATAATTTATTTAATTTTATTTTAGCGTGAGGGTGTCAGAGCCATTGGAACTGGAATTACAGACAGTTGTGAGCTGCCATGTGGTGGCTGGGAATTGAACCCGGGTCCTTTGGAAGAGCAGACAGTGCTCTTAACCACTGAGCCATCTCTCCAGCCCCCATCTTTGGGTTCTTAATCCCAACCGTAGGATGCAGATCTACCTCAGTGTGGAGGGGAGACAGCTGAAGAATGCAGCATGTAAGATAAATCTTTTGGAAAGAGTGCTTTGGTTAAATGTTCAAGATAGTAGGCAGCATTGACCCAAGAACTTTTTCTAGAAGTGCTCAGGGTCAGGGAAAAACAAAAAAACAAAACAAAAAACGAACATTTTAGAATCAAAATCAAACCGCTTATCCACAGTGGCAGTACAATACCCTTAGTGTTTGCTCATAAGGTGATCTGGACAATACTTTGTAAAGAAGCTTGGTGTTAAAATCTAGTATTTCAGAAAATAAATAACTGTAATTCAGGTATGATAGATGGAGTAGTTTTTAATTTGTGTCAGGGACTTTTGTGCCATTTGTCTGACATAGGAGCTCTGTTGCTTGTTTGTTTTTAAGATTAACTTTAATTATGTTGTGGCCTGGAGAGATGGCTATGGTGAAGAGTACTGCCTGCTGTTCCAGAGGACCCAAGTTTGATTTCCAGCACCCACATGGCAGCTCACAACTCCAGTCCCAGAGATCCAGCATCATCTTCTGGCCTCTGTGGCCACCAACCACACACACATATATATGCTGGGAGTACACACCAAGCACACACATATATGCTTGTGCACAGACATGTGTACTGGGAGAACACCAATACTTATAAAAATTAAATTTAAAGAAAGGTTAACTTTTGTTTTATTCCTGTGAATGGCACCTGTGCAGGTGCCTTCAGAGGCCAAAAAAGGGCATCAGATCCCCTGGAGCTGAACTTAGAGGTGTTGTGAGTCTTCCGTGTATATGCTGGGAACCAAATTTAGTCTCTGAAAGAGCAACACATGTTTTTAATAACTGCACCTCTTCTCTAGCCCAAAGCTCTACTTTTTATGGGAGCTTTAATGTTTAATGTTTAATGTTAGTCTCCGTTGATACAGGATTATTTACTTCACTTTTATGTTCTGCTCATATGGAAAATTAGGTATATAGGAAACTACACATGGGACTGGGAATCTTTTGATGTAACCAGTAGTTGGTTTACTATTTAAATTAATATTATAGGCTTTAAAAACTAAATCAAGTTGATCTTATATTGTATAGAGAAAAAAAAAAGCCTCGAAATGAAGCAACAAAGCATGCTCCTTTACTCACTATCTGTAAGTCAGGGTTATGTTACTTTAGTGATGGTTCTGACTTTTTAAAGGTAAATGCTTATCTGTGAGTCACAACCTCCTGAGGGTCCAGTGACCTTTCACAAGGGTCCCTAAGACCATCAGAAAACATATTTACATTACGATTCATAGCAGTAGCAAAACTGCAGTTATGAAGTAGTGGCAAAATTAATTTTATGGTTGAGGGTCACCACAACATGAGGAACTGTATTAATGGACCGCAGCATTAGCAAGAGTGAGAACCACTGACAGAACATTATTAAACAGCATAAAGAAGTGATGGTATTAGGGTTGGGCAGATGGCTCAGTAAGAGCACCCCATTGTTCTTGCAGAGGAATTGGGTTTGGTTGCAGCACTCACATGATGGCCTCATCTGCAGCTCCAGTTTGAGAGGATCGGACCCTCTTTTAACCTTTGCAAGCAGCAGGGACAGATGCGGAGCACATACATACGTGAACTCAAAACACTTGTATACATAAAATAAAAAAAATTTTAAGTGATGTATTTACGTAATTTCTGTAGTCAAAAATAGTTTTAACTGGTTTAAAACCAGTTGAAAACAGGAAGGGCTTTCTAACATATAATTCTAGGAACAGTTAGTTATAAAGAAATATTTAATTTCTTGTATATATTTACTTAGTATATGTGTAGGTGTGCATGCGATGGTGAGAGGTCAGTTTGCAGGAGTCAGTTCTATTATGTGGGTTCTAGGGATTGAACTCAGGTCACCAGGCTTGCCCCAGAAATAATTTCAAATAAAATTTTTCTTAGTTTTTGAAGAACTGTAAAACCTCCCAGTTTATGATATGCATATGACTTAAGTTAGTAGTGGATTAAATTATAATGAAGCTTTTAAGAAATGCTTATTAATGAATATATTGCTTTTCTGGTCACCTAAGGGAGTATTTGGTTGTTCTTTTTGTTTCTCCTTCATTACAAAAAGTCTGTACTGTCAGAAAATCCCAGTAATATTTTAGAAATGCCAAATGGAAATGATAGAACAAGAAAAATGTTTCTATTAATATGTTTGTTTTAACATTTTGTTTGGGCATTAAATTTTGAGCCAATGGAAAATTTGTATGGCTTAGACCACTCAGGCTACATTTATGTGTCTCAGTGTTTTAGACCTTTCTTCATGTGTTGTATACAAGGGATGTTTTGGGAGAAAGGCTTTAAAGATTTAAAAGTGATATATTTCAATTAAACTGGAAATTTTTTTCTCATTTAAAAATATTTAAGCTGATTATATGTAATGAGGGCTATAGCATAGACATATGTCTTTGTCATAGGATCATTCTAGAGGTTGCATATCACATGGCCATAATTAGTCCAGTATTCTTTGTGAATAATGAATAATATCTTTTGTAAACCCCATCACTTTAAACCACACTAAGATTCTATGATAGGTACTGCAAAATGCCATTTGGGATTCTTGGTGGCCCTCTAGTGGAAAAGTGAAGAAAATACACTGAAAATGTCTTCCAGGCATATATAATAAAGATAGTTGAAAGGGCATCTAAGTTATACTTGAATAACTTTAATACTTTAATAATTTGAAAGTAAAAAGAATGTGGATTGGCTAGTATAATCATATGGGAGGCTTAACTTTATAGTTATACTTTTTAAAGACTTTTTTCCAAGATGTTGTAGTAAACAGTATATATTATTGACAAGATGCTGTATACAGAAAAACACCTTCTAAGCTAATTAATGAGTTACATTTTCACTGATGTATTTTATATATTCAGGGTTTTATTATTTAAAGCTTTGTGGTAAAATAAATTAAGATCAAAATGTTAAATGTACAATCAAAGCAAGACACTTTTGAGAGGTGAATTGTTCAGTAAATTTTGGTTAAAGCATGCCAGAAACAGCTTGAAACAGTAATGGAAAGTAAATCTTTCCCCTAGCACATAAGTATAATACTTGCACTATACATCTACAAAAGGATTGTTTTTAAATAATGTACTTTTAAAAGTTTGTTTTTCCCATGTGGTTTTTCTTCTGTCCTTCCTTTTGAAGCTGGCTAGCCCTTTACATGGGTTCAGTAGAGGCCACGGGCAGCACCAGCAGATGTAAGTTACAGTGGGGGTGTTTGGTCCTCCCCAGCTCCCTCAGATCAGTGCCTGACCATCCTGCTGTGAATGGCGCATCACCACGCGGAGTGTGGTTTGACCTCAAGCCTGGGAAGCACAGAGGTGTCAGAGAATTGTCCCTGACAGCAGCGGCCTCTATTGTATACCAAATGACAAAATTTTAATGGTCTCATTTTTGGTCATGTACCATGCATCCAATTTGCTTGAGTTCCTGCCCTGATTTCCCTCAGTGATGGGCTGTGATGTGGAGGTACAAACCCAATAAACTCCTCCCAAACCAAGGCTGATTATGGTGAATTTTACCATAGCAGCTAAAAGCAGACTAGGCAGACACCACAGCTTAGCACCTAGGAGGAAGCTAGCGGTGTGGGCACTTCACAGTCATTGTGCATCAAGTGTTCTAGAGTACATTCTTAATGAGAAAAATACTTCAAAATTATATTTATACTGCAGCTGTAACCAGACTGCTCGGTTATGGGTATTTTACACATACACAAGTATAGTATGGAATTTGTGGTAAATACATGATTTTCAAAAAATACCATTCCTGGTACTGGAGAGATGGCTCAGTGGGTAAAAGCACCTGGTGTGCAATCAGAAGGTCCTGAGTTCAGATCCCAGCACTCAGGTGCTGCCCTGAGCAGGTGTCTGTAATCTTGGTGGCTATAGAGAGGAGACAAGCATCACTGGGCCTTGCTGGCTGCCAGCCTAGCTCCAGATTCAGTGAGAACTCTGTGTCAAAAAAGAAAAAAATTAGATGGAGAGTGGTAAAGAGAAGACCTGATATTCTCTTGGCCCTTGTGCAGGTGGTTGGTTCTCTTTTGTGTCTGTATGTGGTGGTGTGTGTATTTACAGGCAAGTGGATAGAATTGAAGATCCCACAATAAGGGCAATAGGCCCAACTCGGAAAGAGAAATACTGCATGCTTTTCTTCACACGCGAGCCCTTGTCTTGGTGCTCTTAAGACTTACAGTAGTGTATTGTGGGAGAGCAGAAACCCTTGTTTCAGATTTTAGAGAAAATGCTTCCAATTTCTCATTTAGGCTATAGGTTTGTCATGGCTAGTGAAATATTCTTTTATTCTTAGTTTCTTTGGGGCTTGTTTTATGACTGGGTTTTTCTGTGTAGCACTCTGTATACTAGGTTGGTCTCAAACTCAGAGATCCACCTACCTGTGCTTCCTTAGTGCTGCGATTAAATGTGTGCCACCATCGCTCAGGTCTTTGGGGCTTTTATCATAAAAGGATGGTGATCTTTTGTCAGAGACTTTTCTTGGATCCTTTGTGATGATTGTGATTTCTGCCATCCAGTCTCTATATATGCTAGATTTTCCTTACTAATCTCTATGTGTTGAACCATCCTAGACTCCTTGTAATGAAGCCAGCTTCATTCTACAAGGTGGAATGGGTGTATGTGTCTTGATGTGTTAATTCAGTGTGCAAATAGTTTACTGAAAAGAGTTGCATCTGTGTACATCAGGAATAATGGTCTATAATGATTTTTGTTGATATATACTTACCCAATTTTGATATTGGGGTAATGCTGACTTTATAAAATGAGTTTCATAGTATTCCCATTCTTCTTTATGCTGTTAGCTCCTATTTGAATGTCCAATAGAAGTTAAGCTTTTCAAAGCACTATTAATTAGGGTGGAGAGGTGGCTTGCTCTGTAAGCATGGTGACCAGAGTTCAGATTCTCAGAATGCATGTAAATTGCTAGTACATGGATGTGCCTCTGTTCTCTGTTGTGGTTACTGTTCTATTGCTCTGATAGGACACCATGGCTGAGGGAATTTAGAGTTTATTTGGGCCTTACATTTTCAGAGGGTGAGTCTGTGACCGTCATGGTGGGGAGCATGGCGGCAGGCAGGCAGGCATTGTTCTGCAGCGGTAGCTTAGAGCTTACATCATGATCTGCAAGGCAGAGAGAAAGACACTGAGAGTGGCATGGCCTTTTGAAGCCTCAAAACCCACCCCAGTGACACACCTCCTCTAGCTGGCCACACTTCCTGATTCTTCCCAAACAGTTCCACCAATTGGGAACCAAGCCAATAATTCTCATATGTGAGCCTGTGGGGGGCAGGAGGGCATTCTCGTAAACCACCACAGCCTGTAACTCCAGCACTGGAGAAGAGCAGTGTTGATCTCAGGTGCTCCCTGGTCAGCCAGGCCAGCCAAAACCACAAGCTTTGGCTTCAGTAAAGAGACTTTGTCTCAGAAAGGAAGGACTCCTGATTATCAGCTCTGGCCTCCACACAGTCATATGACTAGCACACTCCTTTCTCTCCCTCTCCTCCCTCCCTCCCTCTCCTCCTATCCCTTCCTCCCCACTCCCATTTCTCTCTCTCTCCTCTTTTCTCCTTTCTCCCCCTCTCTGCCCCTCTCCTTCCCACTCTTCCTTTCCTCCCTCCCCCCATTCTCTCAAGTCTGTCAAAATTAGCCAAAACTGGGTTTAGACTCCATTTTCTTTATTATTTATTTTCTATTGTATTTTATAATTCATATCTCTCCTGTTATAACTTCGTTGTTCCAGCCTTCAGGACTAAAAAATAAGTATTGGCAAAAGCTATCTTTGAATTAGTCTGTACATACTGAAGGCTAAATTAATATGTCCCCATACATTAGACTATAGTATCTAATGCTGTCTTGAAACCAGTCACTAAACATTGGTAACTTACCCTGTTCTTGTGTAAGAACATTCTTTTTACACATACCACATACATGACACAAAATAGAAGTTCAAAGTGCTTTTGAACACTGTTCTACTTTGTTGTGAACACCACATTTTTAGAATCCACACTTACTTATTTAGCATGATCTTCAGTTCCATGCATGTTGCCACAAGTCACAGGACTCCCTTTCTTTTTAATACTGGATAGTGTTCCATCTGAACGTGTATATGCACCGCCACCTTTCCTTACCCATTCACCGAGTGGTGGACACTTCAATCACGTGTGTTTCTTAGCTGTTAGAAGCAGGCTGCAGTAAGCACGGGAGTGCAGCTATTAAACTCATACCTTTGGATGCAAACCCTGTAGTGCAGTTGCCGGAACCTAAGGTAGTTTTATTTTTTCATTTTTAAGGAACGTCCAGTACTGTTTTCCATAATGACTGTACTGATATACAAAGATAACTTTTTATCTTTTGAAGCCAGCCATTGTAATTGAACTCAGATGATGCCTGTGTGTCTTTGATTTGTATTTCTGTGGTGGTTACTGATGGTTGACCCTGTTTCACATGCCTCTTGGTATTTGATTGACCTCATTTTAAGAAATGTCTGTTCATGTCCATTCCTCAGTTTTAAATTGGGTTGTTTGGGAGATTTAGCTATTGCATGCTGTACGTTCCCCTTGTTTTCTGCTTGCTGATCCTGTGTTAAAGGTGAGGTTGCCACTTTCCCCATTCTGTAGCCCATGTTTTCAGTCATGAATGCTTCTTATCCTGTGCAACAAGTTTTTATTTGAAATCTCATTAGTCTGTTTTGGTTTCCTGTCTCAGAGGTCTTATACTATTTATGTAACTTGGATCCAATTGTTGCTTAGAAAAATAAAGGTGTTTTAATGTGAAAAAAAAAAATCTCTTGCCATTCCAGTGTCCTGAGGTATTGTCCCTATTTTCTTCTAGTGATTTCATAGTTTTAAGCCTTACACAACTAAGTTTTTAATCTGTTTTGAGTTGATTATGTGAATGGGGATTTAGTTTCATCATAGGCAGTCCAATTTTCTCAACATCATTTAAACTAAATTAATTACATTTTAAATCCCAGTAGCATAATGCTTCCTTTTTTTTGTTTGTGATTGCTTTGGCTGCTTTGGCTGTGGTTGCATTTAAATGGCAGGGTTTTTTTTTTTTTTTTTTTTCTAGTTCTATAGACAATATCACATGTATTTTGATGTGCTATATATTGAATATATAGATCATTTAAATTTATTTTTATTGTGTGTATGTGTGTGGTGGTAAGAAAATAACTTAGTGTAGTCAGTTCTCCTCTTCCACTTTTATCTGGGTTCCTGGGATCGAACTCAGTGTGTCACACTTGTCCAGTAAGTACCCTTAAAGTCTACGACTGAGCCACCTTGCTACCCCTCATCAGTGTATTGTAGGGTTTTTGTTTTTGCTTTTGCTTTGTGTTTTCCTAAGTCTTCTTGTGGGGAGGGTAGCTGGTATGCATAGTACCTTTTAATTTCTGTTTCTGATTATTTGCTATTGACTTTTTATGGTGTACTAATTTTTGTCTGTTGATGCTATGCTGCAACTTTGCCACCTTTGATTTTCTGATAGATTATTGATGGAAAACTTAGGTGGTTTTGGTTTTTCTAGACAGTTTCTCTGTGTATCCCTGGCTGTCATAGATTCACTTTGTAGACCAGGCTGGCCTTGAACTCACAAAGATCCGCCTGCCTCTGCCTCCCAAGTGCTGGGATTAAAGGCGTGCGCCACCATGCCCAGCTCAATACTGTTAGATTTTAAGTAGACTTCCCACCTGACATCCGAGCACAATACTTTCACAAACATACAGCTCATGGTTGGGAAAGAAGTTGTGTCTTCCTTTGTTACTCTTTAGTTTATTATCAAGGTAGGGTCTCCCTCTTGTTGAATCTTTTTTTTTTTCTATTTTTTTTTATTTATTTTTTATTAATTTATTCTTGTTACATCTCAATGGTTATCCCATCCCTTGTATCCTCCCATTCTTCCCCCCCTCCCATTTTCCCCTCCCCTATGACTGTTCCTGAGGGGGATTACCTCCCCCTGTATATGCTCATAGGGTATCAAGTCTCTTCTCGGTGACCTGCTGTCCTTCCTCTAAGTGCCACCAGGTCTCCCCGTCCAGGGGACATGGTCAAATGTGAGGCACCAGAGTACGTGAGAAAGTCATATCCCACTCTCCACTCAAGTGTGGAGACTGTTCTGACCATTGGCTAGATCTGGGTAGGGGTTTAAAGTTTACCGCCTGTCTTGTCCTTGGCTGGTGCCTTAGTTTGAGCGAGACCCCTTGGCCAAAATCTGCCTACCATAATGTTCTACTTGTAGGTTTCTAGGACCCACCCATCAGAATGGCTCTTGTTGAATCTTAAGCTTGCCAATTCTGGCTAGTTTAGCTAGTGAGCTTGCCTTGGCCAATCCTCTGCTGATTATAGATAGCTTCAATGCCTGTTCTGGTTACATGGGTTGTGGGGATACAGACTGCAGTCCTCAGGCTTGTGTGACAAGCACTTTACCTGTACTGAGCCATGGCCCAGCCTACTGCTTGTAGCTTTAAGCAGAAGCAATCCTCTTGAGATCTAAGCTCTTAGACAGGAGTCCTTTTCAAAGACAGTCACTTAGGAGTATGTAATTCTTCCTATATACCTCCAACAACAGCAAAAGTGATAGACAGGACATTTTACAACTGCTGACCAAAACTTAAATACATGTTCTATCATTAATTTGATATATAATTTGAATATATATACTTGATATTTGAGACTATCAATCCTTTACATGACACCACTAAAGTTTTCTCAAATTCAAAAACAGATGAGTAAATAATTAAGGACAAAAAGGAAATATAGCATTTTCATTCACTTAGTTACTAAATAAGGATTTTCTAAAAAAATATTTATTTATTTTTATTTTATGTACATTGGTGTTTTGTCTGCGTGTATGTCTGTGAAGGTGCCAGATGTCCCCTGGAATTGGAGCTACAGACAATTGTGAGCTGCCATGTGGGTGCCGGGAACTGAACCCAGGTCCTTTAGAAAAACAGCCAGTGCTCTTAACCACTGAGCCATCTCTCCAGCCCCTAAATAAGGATTTTTATCATGGAGTATTTTGTGATATATATACAGCCACAGCATCTTTCCCAAGTATGAGCCATTACGTTTGTGAAAATACTGTGCTATGATGTCAAGTGAGAAGTCTATTTAAAATCTAATCAGTATTACCAAATGAGTAAATAATACACAGTCTCATATTACATGAAAACAGTTTTATTGTGCTTGTGTCACTAAGGAAAATGAAAATGCTCTATAGTTACAGACCAAGATTCCCACTAACTAGAAATACGATGTTTTGACTTTCAGGAAGATTATTTGCAGCAAATGTAAACCAATCATATACATGTAATTCATCAATTTATAATTTAGAGTCTCATATTAGGTGGACTTTACCTTTGCATAGAATGCAGTTCTGTGCACAGAAGGTCTGCGGCTTCTGCCATTTATTCTAGAATGTATTCAGTGTACACAAGAGAGATTTTATACACATTAGCAGTTGATTCCTATGTCCTGTCCTGGGAAAACTTGTCTATTTTCTAAGTCTATGAGTTTACCTATTCTGAAAATTTCTTATAAATAAGGTTTTATAATGTGTAGCCTTACTGATATGTTGTGTTTGTTGTTTGTCAGCTTGACACAGGGTCATATGGGAAGAGGGAATCTCAGTTGAAAAATTGCCTCCCTAAGACTGGCCTGTGTTTGGCTTCTTATACATAGTGCAATGTTTCTAGGTTTCTCTGTTGTCCTAGCTAGTTTTATGTCAACTTGACACAAGCAAGAGTGATTTTAGAAAAGGAAACCTCAGCTGAGAAAATGCCTTTACCAGATTGACCCATGGGCAAACCTGTGGTGTATTTCCTTGATTGATAATTGATATAGGAGGGCCTAGTTCACTGTGGGCGGTGCCACCCCTGGTTAGGTAGGTGGTCCTGGGTGCTAGAAGAAAGCAGGCTGTGCAACCCATGAGGGACAAGCCTCTAAGTAGCATACTTCATGACCTCTGCATCGGTTCCTGTGGCCAGACTCCTGCCCTGTTTGAGTTCTTGCCCCGACTTCCATCTGATGGGCTATACGCTGTAAAATGAAATAAACCCTTTCCTCCCTTGTTTGGGGCTCTAGAGTCAGTAGGGCCTAGGGGAGTGGAGCCGATGAATGAGGTGGGCTTGTCTCACAAGTAAAGCCTACAAGCACAAGGACAAGCTGTACTGGCACGTATAGACTAAAAGGTAGTTAGAAAACAGTATAAAATTTCCTATGGTGCCTGTGTTACAGTTTACTTGGGTGTCTGTGTGTACAGGGAGACTTTTCATTTATTAAAAACAAAAACTCTGAAGTCAGCAATGTCCTCATGGATGTATCTCTCCTAAAGTACATGCTAGTTGTGGAGTGCCTGTAAAGTTGCAAATGTGGTTTCTTTCTATTACATCTGCTATGAGTATTTCAATTTTACTTCCACTCAACTGAGTTATGTATTACTGCAGAAAGTACCTTTTCTGATGAGGGTAAGAGATTCTCTGTGTACAAAGATAAGAACTTAGAGTACCTTTGCATAATAGTAGTACTGTGTTCTCCCTTAGGGACCGTGACCTAGACAGCCAGGTAACAGAACTGGTGTGGGTTCCATCTTGTGAAGTGACTTTAAAATCCAGTCAGAGAGTTGGTTACTCTCATAGCATCCAGGCCACTATTGCATGAGAGGGCATATCTTGCCAGGCCTGTCATTACTCTATATTCAGCCAGTATTTGTGTTCATCATTGATACTATTTTTGTTGTTGTTGCTCTATTCTGTTTTGCTTGTTTTTTCTGAAAATGATGCTGGTTAACATAAAGACATTTTGATACAAGTATATAGTGAAGGTTTGAGAATATTTCTCCCATACAGCACGATCCTCCCATATACTTCCCTTCTTTTCTCATTAGTCACCTTTTCCCCCCCTGAATACTTCCACACCATGTGTACATATATGACTTTATGTGTTTACACAAAGTCTGGAAACCACAAATGATATAAAATAAATACTATTTACGTTTCTGAGACTGAGTTTATTTGCCTAATGATTATATCCAGGTGCATTCATTTTTCTGTGAACAAAACCTCCTTTTAGTTAAAAGAGTTCTGTGTGCATATGTGCACGCGTTTCTTTTTATTCATTCCTCTGTAGATGGATATCTAAGTTGGCTCTCTAAAGCTGTTGTGAACAGCATATGGAGTTGGTTTTTTGTGCAGAGTGAGAAGTAAAAATTTAGTCTCATTCTTCTACAAGTGTCATTGAAGATTATCATTGATAATGTTTCTAAGATTGATTTCCAGAAGTGGAATCACTAGGCAGAGAAATAAAAATATTTTCAGAGCCTTTGAATCATTGCCAGACTGCCCTCCAGAAAGACTCCTAATACAAGTTGATAAAATTTGCATGCTGAATTTCTTCATGCTAACACCTTTCCTGCTTAATAAACACATTGAACAATTTTCCTTTAAGTTATTGGCTTATTTGTTTGACTTTGAAACATACTTATTTGTGTTTTCTTTTCAAATAATTTGTAAGAGCAGCTTTTAGTGGCCAGTAATATTTTGAGTATTGGGCTTTGTTTCCTGGTATTCCTTATTTTAGTTCTTCCTTTTTTCTTCATTAGGTTAATATGCAAATGGTCTTAGACTCTTTTATTTTGACTTTTTATAGTAGACAGACATAGCCTGGGTTGAAAAATACACCATATTTTTTTCCAGTTTCTACTATTGTAATTTAATTTTATAGTGTGAAGTAAATTTGTTTTTAAAGGTTAGTTTTTTAAAAAACAGATTGCATAGGTCTGGGTATGACAGCACGCACCTTTCAATCCCAGCATTTGGGACAGATAGCTATGCTTCTGTAAAATTGGAGGACAACCTGGTCTACATAGTGAAACCCAGTCTCAAACAAAAAAGATTGCATAGGAAAGAGAAGTGTCCGCCTGCCTGTGTCTATCTGTCCATCATACCCAAGTGATTTACGATTATTTTGTTAGATAAAGGAAAATGCTGGTTTTCTGCTGGGCTAATTTTCAGCTCCAAATTGAAAGGGCTGACTGGTTTATTTCTTTTTTTGTGCAAGTTAACTGAACAAGAAACCAGACCAGTTTAGCTAAGTCAGCAGATTTTCATGCTGACTTCATTCAAACAGCTGCCTTTTAGAGATAAATGTAGCATTGGGTAAGAAAGAAATGGGCAAATTAATATTTAGGTTTCTATTGTAATTTAAAAAACTTTATCATGACTTTTAGAATAGAGTCCTGTTTCTCTCAAATTTTATATATTTAGCCATACAAAACAGCTTGATATTCTTTATATTTAAATTTGAATAGTTATGAAAATCACTATTTGAATTAAAGCTTCCTTTAGTTTTCGGGTTTCTTCATATTTAATAGTGTTCTTTAATTCACAGAAATACCGGTATCAGGATGAAGAGGTACTTCCTCCAGAGCACGTTTCTCCACAAGTCACTAACGAGGTGCTAGGTCCAGAATTGGTTCATGTGTCCGAGAAGAACCTGTCAGAGATTGAGAATGTCCATGGATTTGTTTCTCATTCTCATATCTCACCAGTAAAGGTAGGATAGCTGTTATTATTGTTTATTGCTTTGGCTTAAATGCCACTTTTGTTTCTAAATAATTGTTCAAGTTCATGTAAATTTCCCCCTCTTTGGGCTGGTTTCAGTTTTAGAGTCTGAAAGAATTTTGTGCTGTTTATTAGTATTTCAAATTCATTTTTAAACCCTTGATTAACACCATCTTTGAAATCTTATATGTGAATTTTCTTGGTCTTGTCTCTTCTATATAATCACAATCCTGTTTTGATGTTTACCTTTTCTTAAAGTTCTCTACATATTTAGACTTTTAATAAATGTATTTTTTCTGTATTTTGAATTGTAATGGATCCATGCACCAACTTGCAGTTTTGTGCAACAGTATATTCCTACAATTCTTTACTTAATCTCATAATCTAGAGTTTTTATTTTATAAGGACTCATAATTTTTCTCCCACCGCCTCCTCCTCTTTGTTTGTTTGGTTTGGTTTGGTTTTTGGTTTTTTTGAAAGTGTGTTTCTTTGTGTAGCCCTAGCTGTCCTGAAACTTACTCTGTAGACCAGGATACCCTTAAACTCAGAGATCCGCCTGCCTCTGCTGGGATTAAAGGCGTGCACCACCACACCCCACCTTTTTTTTCTCCTTTTAAATGGTATTGAGTTATTTTTAGGCTATTGCTAAATAAAAATGCAGGAGAGATGCACAGCCCCCCTCACCCCAGATTAATGGTGCCAAACTACAATATTTGTATAATTTTCACTTTCTAAAGCAAGATTTAAGGCTTTAATTGCTCTGTAGCCTCATAAATCATGGTGGTCTTCATTTTCTCATGATTTTGGAATGTTATGTCATTGTGGCTTGAATACATATATTCCTTTTTATTAATGAGCTTGGATATACTTCCTCATCAGTCAGCTGCTTGTTTTGTGACTTGCCTACTTACGATTTTTGACTGCTTTAAATGGAACATCATTTGCACCAGTTTGTTTAAGTGGGTGGGTTTATATGTTTGCTTTGTCATTGTTGTTATCTACGCTCCACCTCCCATCCCCCATTCTGATAGCAATCCTTTGTTTATAAAGAACAATTCTTTTCCTTTTTCTATAGCTCACACTAATTTGGGATCTTGAGTCCTTCTATCTTAGTCTCCTGTGTGCTACTAGGATTATAGGCCTGGGCTGCCAGTACTCAGCACTATGTCAAGTGTTTTTTTTAGTTAGTGTATAATATCAAAACTTTGAACTTTAAGAACTTCCCCAGCATGGTGCCATATACTTAAAATCTATATACCTTGGGAGGCTGAGCTAGAGAGACTGCTGCAAGATAGTGACTTCAAGGTAGTGGCTACATGAAGAAACTGATTTCATTCCCAAAATAAAAGGAAAAGATTAAAAATTGACACATATTACAGAGTGTATTTGTACTGTGTATATTTTTACTGTGGACATATTCAGTCTTCAGTATTTGTTCCTTATTTTTTATCTATCTGTATATCTATTTCTCATACAATACATTCCAACTATAGCCTTCTCTCCCTCCACTCTTCCCAGTCCTCCTCTCGCCTTCTCTCTCCCCCGGATTCACACTTAGCTCCCTGTCTCCCTCCAGAAAAATAGTAGGTCACCCAGGGACATCAGCTGAACATGGCACAAGATACAGTAGTCACAGGCACACACCCTCCCATCAAGACTGATCAAGGCAACCCAACATGAGGAAAAGGGTTCCAAGAGCAGGCAAAAGAGTCAGAGTCACTGTCAGGAGTCCCACAAAATACCAAGCTAACCACTATAACATGCATGCAGAAGACCTAGCACAGACCCACACAGGCTTCGTGATTGCCACTTTGGTTTCCTTGACCCCATGAGCCCTGCTTGGTTGATTCTGTAGGCTAAGCTCTCCAGGAGTGTCCTCGACCCCTCTGGTTCCCACAGTTCCTCCTCCCTCTCTTCTGCGAGAGCTCTGTGGGACCAGATGGAGACCTCTAACCTGGGCTTTCTCTACCTAATATTTGGGTGTGGGTGTCTGTATCTGCTCCCATCAGCTTCCAGAGGAAACCTTTCTGATGATGCCTGGACTACACACTGATCTATGAGTATAACAGATTAGAAATCACTTCATTAATTTTGGGATGGGGCAGGATTGGGGCTAGTTGTGTTTGGTTCCACCCTAGGTCTCTGGGCTATCCACCTGAGTAATACTCCATTGTGTAAATGTACCACGTTTACTTTATCCATTCTTTGATTGAGGAACATCTAGATTGTTTCCAGTTCCTGGCTATTGTAAATAAAGCTGCTATGAACATAATTGAACAAGTGTCCTTGTGATATGGTGGAGCATCCTTAGTATATGCTCAGGAATGCTATATTGTTGGGTATTGAGATGATCAATTCCTAGTTTTCTGAGGAACCACCATGTTGATTTCTAAAGTGGCTGCACAACTTTGCACTTCCACCATCAAAGGAGAAGTGTTCCCCTCACTCTGTCCTTGCCAGAATTATGATTCATATTCTCCCAATGGCTAAGGATGTTGAACATTTAAGTGTTTCTCAGTCATTTGAAATTCCTCTATTGAGAATTCTCTGTTTAGATCTGTATCCCACTTTTAATTGGATTGTTTAGCTTGTTGATGTCTAGCTTTTTGAGTTCTTTATATATTTTGGATGTAGAGTTGGTGAAAATCTTTTCCCATTCTGTAGGCTGCCATTTTCTCCTATTGATGCTGTCTTTTACCTTACAGAAGCTTTTGAGTTTCATGAGGTCCCATTTATTAATTGTTGATCTTAGTGCCTGTGTTATTGGTGTTCTGTTTAGGAAGTTTTCTTCTGTGCTAGTGCATTCAAGGCTATTCCCCATTTTTTCTTCTATCAGATTCAGTGTATCTGGTTTTATGTTGAGGTCTTTGATCCCCTTGGACTTGAGTTCTATTCAGGGTGATAAATAAGGATCCGTGTGCATTCTGCTATATGTAGACATCCAGTTAGACCAGCATCATTTGCCAAAGATGCTTTCTTTTTTCCATTGTGTATTCGGTTTCTTTATCAAAAATTCGGTGTCCAAAAGTGTATGGATATATGTTTGGGTCTTTGATTCAGTTCCATTAATCAACATGTCTGTTTTTATGTCAATATCATTCTGATTTTTATTACTATACCTCTATAGTACAGCTTGAAATCAGAGGTGGTAATAGCTCTAGAAGTTCTTCTGTTGTTAAGGATTGTTTTAGTTATCCTGTGTTTGCCCACCCCCATATGAAGTTGAGTATTGCCTTTACAAGGTCTGTAAAGAACTGTGTTGGCATTTTGATGGGTATTGTTTTGAATCTGTAGATTGCTTTTGGTAGGGTGGCCATTTTTACTGTTACTCCACTGATCCATGAGCATGGTAGATCTTTCCATTTTCTGCTATCTTCTTCAGTTTCTTTCTTCAAATCCTTGAAGTTTTTGTCATACAAGTCTTTCACTTGCTTGGTTACTGTTACCGCAAGATATTTTATATTTATATTATTTGTGGCTCTTGTGAAGGGTGTTGTTTCTCTGGTTTCTTTCTCAGTCCATTTGTCATTTGTATATGGGAGGGATACTGATTTTTCTTTTTTTTAAGTTAATCTTATATCCAGTCACTTTGCTGAAGGTATTTATCAGCTGTAGGAGTTCCATGGTAGAACTTTTGGGGTCACTTGCATAGCTATCATACCATCTGCAAATAATGATATTTTGACTTCTTCCTTTCCAATTTGTACCCCGTTGACCTCCTTTAGTTGTCCTGCTGCTCTAGCTAGCACTTCAAGAACTGTATTGAGTAGATATGGAGAAAGTGGACATGTGTCTTGTTCCTGGTTATAGTGCAATTGCTTTGAGTTTCTCTCTGTTTAATTTGATGTTGGCTATATACTTGTTACAAATTGTGTTTATTATGTGTAGGAATGCTTCTTGTATCCCTAATCTCTCCAAGACTTTTTATCATGAAAGGCTGTTGGATTTTGTCAAAGGCTTTTCAGCATCTAATGAGATGATCATTTGTTTGTTTTTTGCTTTCTTCTTTCAGTTTGTTTATATGGTAGATAACATTGACTGATTTTTTTCATATGTTGAACCATCCTTGCATCTCTAGTATGAAACCTCTGTTGGTTGTGGCAGATGATCTTTTTGATGTGTTCTTGGATTGAGTTTGCAAGCATTTTATTGAGACTTTTTGCATCAATGTTCATAAAGGAAGTTGATCTGTAATTCTCTTTCTTTCTTGAGTCCTTGTGTGGTTTGGGTATCAGGGTGACTGTGGTCTTATAAAATGAATTTGGCAATGTTCCTTCTGTTATTTTGTGGAATAATTTGAGGTGTATTGGTATTAGCTTATCTTGAAAGCCTCGTCAAATTCTGCACTAAAACCATCTGGCCCTGGGCTTTTTTTGTTTGGAAGACTTAATGACTGCTTCTGTTTTCTTAGGGCTTATACGTCTATTTAAATTGTTTATCTGATCTTGATTTAACTTTTAAGTGGTATCTATCAAGAAAATCATCCATTTCTTTGAGATTTTCCAATTTTGTGAAATACAGGTTTTTAAAATATAACGTAATGATTCTTGAATTTCCTTGGTAGCTGTTGTTTTGTCCCCTTTTTCACTTCTGGTTATTAGTTAGTTTGAATAAGAGATTGTTTATCTTGTTGATTTTTCTCAAACAAAGCAAAAACCCAAGTCTTTGTTTCATTGTTTGTGTTCTCTTTGTTTCTATTTTATTGATTGCAGCCTTCAGTTTGATTATTTTCTGCCATCTACTCCTCTTGGTGTGCTTACTTCTTTTTGTCCCCGTGCCTTCAGGTGTACTGTTGATAGTATGAGATTCCCCTTTTCTTCTTTCTTTTTCTTTTCTTTTTTTTTTAAATGTAGGCACTTAGTGCTATGAACTTTGCTCTTAGCACTGTTTTCATTGTGTCCCGTAAGAGTATGGTGTGTATTCATTTTCACTGAATTCTAGAAAGTCTTTAATTTCTTTCTTTATTTCTGTCTTGACCCAGTAGTCATTCAGTTTCGATGAGTTTGTAGGCTTTCTGTTGTTATTTAAATCCAGCGTTAATCTGTGGTGATCTTATAGGATGCAGGATTCAGTTTTCTTGTATCTGTTGAGACTTGCTTTGTAACTGGGTATGTGGTCAATTTTGGAGAAAGTTCCGTGAGGTGCTGAGAAGAAGGTATATTCTTTTGTATTTTGGGTGAAATGTTCTGTAAGTTCATTTGATTTACAACTACTGTTAACTCCAGTATTTTTCTGTTTATTTTTTGTCTGGATGATCTGTCCATTTATGAGAGTGGGGTATTGATGTCTCCCATTATCAATATGTGAGAGTCAATGTGTGTTTTAAGCTTTAATAATGTTTCTTTTACAAACATAGGTGCTCTTGCATTTGGGGCATAGAAGTTTATAATTGAAACATCATCTTGGTGGATATTTCCTCTGATGAATATGAAGTCTCTTTCCCCCTTCTTTTTTGATTAATCTTGGTAATATAATGTCTATTTTTTGATGTTGTGTGTTTCTTGTTAGTCTGTCTTTCATTGAGGAATTGAATCCATTGATATTGAGAGATAATCAGTGAACAATAATGTTTAATTCATGTTATTATTGTGGTGGGTGTGGGGGTGTGTGTATTCCCTTCTTTGGTTTTGTTGGTGTGAGATTATTTCCTTTGTTTTCATGGGTGTAGTTAACTTCCTTGGGTTGGAGTTTTTCTTCTAGTACATCTGTAGGGCTGGATTTGTAGATACTTATGTTTAAATTTGATTTTATCATGGATGTTCATAGTTTTTAATTTTTATTGATTCTTTATAAGATTTACATCATGCGCTCCAGTCCCACATCTCCCTGTTCCCTTATAGCTTCCCTTTGCTCTTGCAACCTCCCCCCTCAAAATAAAACACACAAAACAAAGCATAGAAAATATATCATGAAAGCTGTAGTATGTCACAGTATGTCCCACAGTGTGTGTGTCCCTGGTCAGAGCCAGTTATGCACAGCCCCTGGACATCACGTGGTTCCTGGTGGCTGCCCTGACCAGGGACATCCCCATGTCCTCTAGTGGTGATATGAGCCACAGCCATCACAACCCCTGCTGCTGTGTAGCCACAGACTAAGACATGGCCCTTAGTGGCAGCTCAAGCTAGGATCTCATCATGGCCCCAGGTGGCAGCGCTGGCCACACCTAACAGGCTACTCTTCTGTACCCTCGAGTCTCTAGTTCCATTTCTCGTCTTAATACTCAAGTTACTCTACCTCTCTTTCTCTCCCTTCTGCCTACCACATACTTGTTGTACATTGTAGTGACTCCATGCAGTATGGTGTGGTGACAAGCAGCCTGCCTGTGCCATGGGTTGGAGGGCAGATTTGTGGGTGGCATGGCAGTCTGCAGGTCTCTGTCTTCCTCCTCGTGCACTGCGCTGCCTGGATTTGATTTGATTTTTTTTTTTTTTTTTTTAAATGAGTCCTAGGCTTAAGACAGCTTTGGCCACCAAGCCGGGCATCAAGCTAGGAGGAAGAAAGGACTGCCATCTGCTCTGCCCCTCACTGATACAAGAACACCACGACCACCAAGATGTCTCTTTGCCCCATGCCAAGGGTGGAATATCTTTCTTGTTTTCTCCATTTACAGTGATTGAAAGTTTTGCTAGGTATGATAGTCTAGGCTGGCAAATGTGGTTTCTCAGAGTCTGCAGGACATCTGTCCAGGCCCTTCTGGCTTTTAAGAGTCTCCATTAAGAAGTCAGGTGTAAATCTACCTAATAGGTCTGCCTTTACATGTTACTTGGTCTTTTTCCCTTGCAGCCTTTTTGTGTATTTATGTATATGCATACTCTACTTGCATGTATGCCCACATGACAGAAGAGGGCATCAGAAAGAAGGGCATCAAACCCAGTTATAGATGAATGTGAGCCACCATGTGGTTGCTGGAAATTGAACTCAGGACTTGTGGAGGAGTAGCCAGTGCTCTTAACTGCTGAGCCATATCTCCAGCCCCCACCCCACTGCAGCTTTTAGTATTCTTTCTTTATCCTATGTTTAGTGTTTTGCTTATTATGTGGCAAGATAACTTACTTTTCTGGTCTCATCTAATTGCTGTTCTGTGTGCTTTTTGTACCTTTATAATAGGTATCTTCTTATTTAGGTTAGGAAATTTTTCTTTTATGACTTTGTTGAAAATATTTTCTGGTCCTCTGTGCTGGAATTCTTCTATTCCTATTATCCTTAGGTTTGGTCTTTTCATGGTGTCCTAGCCTTCCTGGATGCTTTGTGTCAGGAGTTTTTTAGATTTAACATTTTCTTTGACTGATATATTTATTCCTTCTATTGTATCCTAAACACCTGAGATTCTCCCTTCCATCTCTTATATTCTTTTGATGAAGCTTGTGTCTGTACTTTCTGTTCCTTTACCTAGATTTTTTATTTCCCCAGAATTTACTCAATTTGTGTTTTCTTTATTGCTTCTATTTCTATTTTCAGGTCTCAACGCATGTTATTCGTTTCCTTCAACTGTTTTTTCTTATCTTTAAGAAAAAAAAGGATTTATCCATTTCCTTTTTTAGGACCTGTATCATCTTCATAAAGTTGGTTTTAAGGTCTTTTTCTTGAGTTCCACCTATTGTGGAATATTCAGGGTCTGATGAGGTAGGAGAGCTGGTGGTGACATGCCACCTTGGCTATTGATGATTGTGCTCTTACACTGGCCTCTAAGCATCTGCTTTTGGGGTGATGATAGGTCTAGGTGTCAATTTCTGAGTTTGTCTTTGTTGGATGGGTGTTTTGTTCTTTGATTTCTCTTTTCTGTCTGGTCTTTTCGCTGGTATGGCCTGTGGTTGAGCAGGAGGTCTCCACCTGAATTAGGGGCTGGACTTCTGACAGTTGCCATGGCCTCTGGTTGGAGCAGGGAGAGTGTCTGCCCAAGTTGTGAGCTGGGACACAACAATGAGGAAGGAAGAGAAGGTTGAGGCTGGTGTCGGGTGAAGGAGTACCGAGAGAGCGGGGAGGTCCACAGCTGGGGGGCCTGTCTAGACTTCTGGCTTGGCCTCTGGTCAAGCAGGGGTTCTCCTTGTTTGCTTTTTAATTAGGGTAAGATGCAGTGAATAATGTTTGGGGGGAAGTGCACAGGAAACCTTCCTTTCTTTTTTAGAGGAGGTAGAGGAAGGTGGTGGTTCTGGACAGGGTTTCTCTGTGTAGCGTACCTTTGCCTCCCAGAGTACTGGGATTACTGGTGCGGTGGTGCACGTGTGCACACATTCATACAATTTTTTTTCTCTGACCTCCACATATATATTCACTATGGCACATACGCACACAATAAAAAATGTAGTAATAAAAGAATGAAAGCTGGGTGTGATAGGGTACACCTGTAATCCCAGCACTCTTGAGAGGAAAGAGGCAGGCAGATCACTGTGAGTTTGAGTCCAGCTTGGCCTACAAAGCAAGTCCAGGATAGACAGGGCTACACAGAGAAACTGTCTAAAAAACCAGAGAAGAGTGGGAGGGACATAAGGAAGGAGGGATAGGAGAAGAGAGAATGAGAATGAATGAGAATGAAAAGTAGACATCTTGATTAGGACTGAACACACAAGTATTGATTGTTTTCACCACCCTGAGCAGCCATGAGTCTCTGAATTCACCACTATTCATTGCAAAGAGACGTTTCTCTGATTGGAGGTAAGGTTATAAACATAAGTGTATATATAGAAATTAGTCCAACAATGTGTCAGTATAGGTTAACAGTGGTAGTAAATTCTTTCCAAGGACCTTTCTAGCCACAAATCATTTTCCAGATTTACAGTATGAGATATGGATTCTGCCTTGTGGATCTGGGCTCATCCAATTGGAGAGTAATTGGGTCACTCCACTCCCACCAATCACACTGCTATTGCACCAGTGGGCACATCTCATCTGGCAGATTGTTGTTGTAGCTAGACGGCTGTTGGCAGAGCTCATCTTTAATCCCAGCAGAGGCAGGCGGATTTCTGAGTTTGATGCCAATTTAAAAAGCTAGAAAGGATATTTTCTGGCTAATGTTGGGGAAAGTCTCAATAAGGAAATTAGTGATAATGTTTTAAAAATCCCAATATGAATAAAAAGTACATAAGGGATAAAATCAGTGGTTAACAATAGTATCAGGACTCTAAAAGCTATGAGTTGAGATCTGAGGAAAGTAATCAGAAAATTAAAATAAGCAGAAATTTCCCCCTGAAGATAGGTCCAGTTTTAGGTGAAGTAACAGGGCAGTTGCAATGACAGTAATTCATATAATTCATATGATGTTCTTCAATGGCAAGGAAGGTTTTTTGTTTAAGCCAGTATGTGCATCTTATTGTTAAGAGAAACTTGAATAAAAGATAAAGAGGGGTAAATGAATGGCCAGGTAATTTCCCTAAACTGAATTTATTTTCTGCTTGAATACATTTCATACAGTAGTTAGTAACAATGTTGCAAAAGGAAGTCATTTAGTAGCACTTACAGTTTTTCAGATATTATCAAAGGAGATTTACAGAACAAAGTTTATAATCAAATATAAGCCTTTTTATTGAATGCTATGTGTAATCTTTCCTGTTTCGTGAAAATAATGTGCACTTTTGAAATTAACTCATTTTACAACTCTGGGACATATATATATCTTGGACTTTTTTATTTTTAAATATTTTAAAAATGATGTGGGTATGTCAGGTTATGTGCACACACACAGATTCAGACACACAGACAGATGCACACATGCACCCCCCAACTCCCCAGTTAGAGGATCCCCAGGAGCTAGAGTTATGGGACCCTCTGAAAAAATAGTATATGCTCTTACCCACTGAGGCATCTCTCCAGCCCAAGGGGTTCTCTCCCCCCACCCCCCACCCCCTTTTCCTTTTTCCCTTTTCCATTTCTTTTTGGAGTGGCCTTAACATAAGACCATATAATTTGTATACAGTTTGACCACTAGATGGCACCCGTACAGAAGGGATTTACTTACGTGAGAGTGGTGTGTCTGTGTGTTCACTGTTCTAAATAAATAGCACTCTTTGTTCACTAAGATTACTTAATATGTAGTTTTGTAATTTTACCTCAAGGTTTTGGGGTTTATTTTAAAGTTTGTAAACATGTTTGCAAATAACTGAGGACCTATTCTGCAAAATTTTGCATTACTTCTGTCTTACAATACTTCTGTTTAATGTTATAAGGTATATATTACACTCCTAAGCTGCTTATGATGCTAAAGTTTTGCATAACGATCATTAAGTATATGCTTTGCTGGGTGTGTATAGTCCCAGCATGCAGAGGCAGAGGCAGGCTTCTGTATGAGTTGAAGGCCTTAGTGAGCTGCATAGTGAGTTCCAGTTTAGCCAGGACTGCATAGTGAAACACTGCTTCAGAGTGTGTGTGTGTGTGTGTGTGTCTGTGTCTGTGTCTATGTGTGTGTGTCTGTGTCTATGTGTGTATACATGTACATGCATGTATATTGTATTAGTCTGGGTTCTCTAGAGAAAACACACACACGCGCGCGCGCGCACTTACAAAGCTGTCATCCAGCTAGTCTAACAATGGCTGTCTTCTGATACAAAGTTGTTGAGTCCACAAGGTTTTAGCTGGTCTTAAGCATACATCAGAATTTCAAAGAAGTAGTCTCTAATACCAGTGAAGGAGTGGACTTGTCAGCAACAGTGAGAGCAAGCAGGCAAAGAGGAAAAGCTTCTCTCTTCTGTGGCCTTTATATGGGCTGCCACCAGAAGGTGTGGCCAAGATTGAGGCTTGGTCTTCTCACCTCAGATGATTCAGTTAAGAAAAGTCCCTCACGGCTGTGGCCAGCTGCTTGGCTTTAATTTATTTCAGATGAGGTCAAGTTGACAACCAGGAACAAACATCACATGTATGTGTATGTGTATGTGTACTTCGCTGGACTAAATTTTCTTCAGTTGTTGAGGTTAGAGTTCTAGCATGAAATTCTAGTGAAAAGGTTGCTCAGTAAACGGGCACTTGATGCTTTTCCAGAGAACTTGAGTTTCATTTCCAGTGGCCACATCAGTTGACACACAACCACCTGTAACTCCAGCTCTCTGGGACCCAAAACGCTCTCTCTGGCCCCCATAAGCACTAGCACACACATGGCAGACACAGAAGTAACACACACATAGATACTTTTAAAGGAAAAATTAAACTGTATAAAAAGTTAATTTCTAGTATATCCTAAGATGTTAACAATTATTTTGGTTGGTTGTTTCATGTTGCATATTACTTTTATTCACCATTTTATATAAGCTTTCCAGGTTTTTCTATAATAAATTCAAATTTTGTTTTTTTGAGGTTTATCTTTCAGCTCTGTTGTAGAATAAAAAAGGTTTGGGTAAAGCATACTTGATTGCCTTTTATATCCTGGTCAAATTATGTGGATCCAGTTATGATTTTGATACACAGATTGTTTTGTATGCATATACCACCGGGCAGTGAATGACCTATCTAGACCCTAGATTTTTGTACTCTGGATAACAAGACATTCATTTTCATAAAGAAGCTTTTTAAGAAGTTGGAAGTTGAAGCCAGACACAGTGGGGCATGCCTGTAATCCCAGCACTCTGGGAGGCAGAGGCAGGCGGATCTCTGAGTTCAAGGCCAGCCTGGTCTACAAAGTGAGTCCAGGACAACCAGGGCTACACAGAGAAACCCTGTCTCAAAAATCGACAAAAAAAAAAGAAAGAAAGAAAGAAAGAAAGAAAGAAAGAAAGAAAGAAAGAAAG
>OU015745.1:85538017-85551593 GCA_907169655.1 Acomys percivali
AAGAAAGAAAGAAAGAAAGAAAGAAAGAAAGAAAGAAAGAAAGAAAGGAAAGGAAAAGAAATTGGAAGTTGTGTAGTGAGTAGATTTGAATAGGAAGTTTATATATTACAGCATACTTATTTGTACTTTGGAGAAATGTGGAATGGAGTGATCTCTTTGGCTTTCTAGGATAAATCTGTGTAGACTGAAGGATTATTCTTGTGTATGAGTAAGGCAGTTTACATTTAGTGTCCTTGTCATAATAATCTACAATATCAAGGTCTTTATCAAAACTAGAGTGTTATGTTTGGCTTTTGTCAGAATGTATGGATCATGACACATTTTGGAATCAAACTAATGATTATACTATCTGTATGAGCTGCTTAATGAATTCTTTATTAAAAACTTGGCATAGTAAAATTTTCAGGAGGTCTCATTCTTTCCTTAAAAGAGGATTCTTAGATTTGTGCAGCTTTTAATGTTTTCATATATCCCGCTACTGGACTTAGAAAGAATAATCTCTTTAGAACCACAGATGCAAGCTTGCTATCCTAAGAAGCACAAGCTCTGCTCTACTCTCTGTAAGGCATCTTACCCCAAGAACCCATGTGCTTCTCAGCTTTTTGGGGACATGTCTTTGGTAAGGAATCAAAGAGATAGTATGGGTATCTTTTCTTTTTAAACCAGATTTACAGTGGACTCAGGATCGTGACTTGCAATTCTATGTCCAGTAGGTTAAATTTAACTCCTGCCTAGAAATATATAAGTAAGATTTTGAACACATTCGTGACTGGACCTGGAATTTGGGATATACTCCTACAGGACTAAAAATTGATTCAGTTATTATCAAGTATCACTTTGTTCACATATTCTTTTTCTGTTTATTTTTCTTCTTTTCCAAGGCAAGGTCTCTCTGTAGTGTTGGCTGCCCTTGACTCACTTTATAGACCAGGCTGGTCTTGAACTCACAGCGATCTGCCTGTCTCTGCCTCCCGAGTGCTGGGATTAAAGGCGTGTGCTCACACATAATTTTTCAATTGACATATATTATAACATATACTAATATAGCATAGTATGGGTTAGGCTTCAGAATCTACTCTTAAACTTGAGGGCATTAAGAATTACTTAGGGGCCATATGTGGTGGCGCACACCTTTTTAATCCCAGCACTTGGGAGGCAGAGGCAGGTGGATCTCTGTGAGTTTGAGGCAGCCAGGGCTATTACACAGAGAAACCCTGTCTCAAAACAAAGAAAGAATTACTTAGGGGAGCTGGGTGCCCTGTCATCCCAGAGAGATGGTTCAGTGGTTAGAAACATGTTTTACTCTTCCAGAGGACCTGAGTTGAGTTCAGGTACCCATAACAGGCAGTTTCCAACCACCTGTGACTCCAGCTCCACGGGATCTGATGATCTAAGGCCCTCTTCTGGCCTTCCTGCTCAGTTGTGTACATGTGGCTTATATACATAAACATACACATACATGTACACTAAAACATTTAAGTGGTTTATATTAAACACCAGGCAATTCTAAGGTTAACTACTATGATGAAAAAAACAGGAAATAAATAGTAGATTAAAAAATGTTCATTTAGGAGGGGGGGAGGGAATTCTAAAAAAATGTTCATTTAGAAATCAAGCAGTATTACTTGATGAGCCAGAGTAGCATTCATAGCGTTTCATAATAAAAAAATTATTGATGTTCTTTTGCATATTATAAACTCATAATCTCATAATCTTAATGATTATGATAAACTAGCAGGACAGTGCCTGTTTCTTTTTATCATAAAAGTTCCAGTGGCCATGTATGTAGTTTACCAATTAATCTCTTCAAGACTCAGTCAGTAATCAAAACATTAGAAATCAATATGCTATATAGAATGATTTTGCTATATTATAAACATATTTCCCTAACATTAAATCCTCAGCATTCACATGGTATCTTCTAACAGTTTTTTTAAGTGCTAAATAATGTAAGATCCTTCCTAATATCAAAATTTGTGAATAACGATACTCTTTTAATGAAATTACAGTCAGAGCTGTTAACAGAAAGAACCCTTGTATTTTAAAATTCAGTTGGTATTTATAATTTATGTAAGCAGTGAAGATGCCATTGGATTTTACTCTACACTGATTAAAACTTCGTAACCCGGGCTTTCTCCACCCAGTGCATTAAATCAGTCAGCCCCGAAGGGTCTTGGTAGCCCAGTGTTTGTAACATCCTTCTGTACCTGCTAATCGACCTCACTTCCTGGATTTCAGTCCGTCTAGTTATCAGCTAACAAAAGAACAGCTTTTGGTTCCTGCAGACGCTGGTGAAAAAATAATCACGAGAAAGAAATCCACCTTATGTCGTCTTTTTCTGACTGCAAAAATAAACTCAGCCATCATACAGCTAACAGGTACAGAAGGAAGATACAAGCTCGTTCATAGGAAGAAACCACAGAGAAAATGAGCATCATTTCTCAAGGTTTTTATTTTCCCTGATCTACAAGTGATGCTGCTGTAATTCTAGCTGCAGTTTTTACCGATCATTCACCACTCAGCAGCTGGTAGAGAAGTAGACTGCTTGGCAACCACCTGCAGGGCTGCAGAGATGAATTACATTTTCGGAAACAACACACTGCTGTACTCTCGCGCCAGTCGAGGAGGCAATACTAGCTCTAGCCATGGCTCAGTAGGCCCTAAGCAGAAACACTGGGCAAAAAAGGGCTCGTCAGATGAACTGCAAGCTGAGCCAGAACCTTCACGCTGGCAGCAGATAGTTGCGTTTTTCACTCGAAGACACAGCTTTATTGACTGCATCTCGGTAGCCACCAGCTCCACCCAGGTAACATGCCACTTGTTGAAATTATTTTCAATATATTTATGTTCTATATGCTTTGCTGTGATGTCTTAGTGTAGATTTATTAATAAGAATGAGTCTTCGGTGTTATCTTGCCACTGACATTTTATGTTTTTAGTCCATCTATGCAGGTCTTTAGCACAGGAGGGAAAATGAAAAACATTTTCCCTATGTTATGTAATGCTAAACAAAACAGTCTGCTATTCTACTAAATCACTTCTCTGAAAATGTAAAGTCATTAGCACATGAGTTAAAATGCAAGTTAATGCTCATCTTATTTTTAGATGGTGTTAAATGCTATGAAGAATGAATGATGTTTGAGCAAAAGAAAATAACCTAATTGTTTAGTTTTTGTATGTTAGTAGATAACCTTAGGGAAACATTATAGTAAAGAAACAAAAATTAGCTTATATTTTTATTTTTAATGTTTTGAGAATAGATAAAATGTGATACAGTTAGCTGATATTATATATTTATCTTAATGTTATATTAAATTGATTTATCCAAGAGATTAATGAGTCCTTCCATTTTAGAAACATATACCGTCTAAGGCTAATCTGGAATTAGAAAACTTGTACAATTGCACAGTCATGGAATATTTAACACATTCACATTTTAAAGAAGCAAGCAAACATCAACAGTCCTAATGTTTTAAAAAGTCCCATAAAATTACCTCTTTAAGGAGAAATAAATATTGAATATAGGAGAATAAAATAAAAAAAAAAACCAGTTGAATGAAATGCTTGTGGTTTGGTATAAAAGAAGATGAAAGGAAATATTAATTTTTTTAAAAATATGTTTTTAGCAGCTAGTCATTCAACTAGTAAAAGTGAAAGAGTAGAAAATAGTCTAAGAACAAATTAAGAGTAGTTTTTCCTTTCATATCAGTAATTCTTAATATGCATATAATGCATATATAATCTTTTGGGCCTTTAAAAATCAAATTTCCTTTAAAATTCTTTCTTCAAGCACTAGAGACACACAGTAAACATAAATAAAACTGCCAACCTGGTTTATTTGTTTTAGCTACTGGAGTTTTCTCAATGAATTTTGGTAGTAAAATGGCAACTTCTATGGAAAGTCAGAAATTCTACCCATTTCTTACATGCTTAAGAGAAATGATAAGAGTAGGATGAATCATCATCCTATATGTAGGCACTGGGTTACTTCCAGTCAGAACTTACTGAAAGGCAGTGATTGACTCTTCAATTGAACACTGACTAAGGATTTTTTTTGTCTTGGTTCTGATCATAAAAGGATGAAAATATTAAAGGCTAATGTTACTATTTGTTATAGATGAATAAATGATATTTTCATACCAATAAAAAGATACCTCAATATTGATGGTTTATATAAACAAACTACTGCATATTATGTGTATATACATATTGATATATCTGACGTTCATCTTAAGCACATACAAATGTAAAGGCCAATAGTTCACACATAAAACCATAGAAAGCATAGAATTAGAATACAGTAACTAGACACTAAAATGGCTATAACCCATATATGCTGCTGAGTATTATTCCTCTCCCCCACAGCTGGTCTTGTTGTGTTTGTGTGCTGAAGAATGAGCTAGGCTCCCTTGCAAACCTCCTGAGAGTCCTCTTGCCCTTTCCATTACCTTTGTGCTTTGCCTATGGAAGTATAAATACCTAGGTCAAAGATTCTCACTTGTTTTTTCTGATGTAATTATATTTCACTTTTCTTTCATACCCTTTTCTGATTGATGAGTTGTATAATTTATATGTTCAAGTCTTTAGTTATAACTTATGGAAATTTGCTTTATAGGATAAAATATAGTGGAATTGAAAAAGAACTTGGAGACATGATTGTATCTCAGTTAATGCTGGAGTACATTTTTATAATAACTCAGGCTTGGCAGTTTTATTTTGTAGCACCAAAGAAGTTTGCATGTTGTTTGTCAGGAGCAAAGCAGATGAATGAACGATACTTCATATTTGTTGAGCAGATACTGTGTAGTTGCTGTGAAGGTGCTTTGTATTGTGCTTGGTAGATAGCAGGGTTTCCTGCCTTGATGTTATCCAAAATGAACTTTTTAAAGATTTGATAGGAAGATTAACTTTTAATCTAATTCCTTTTAACTGGGTTATACTTTACCAAATTGGAGAGTTATTACTAAATTAAGTTTTAATTGTTATCTCAACCACTGCTCTGATTCCCAAACACACCCTGCAAAAGGAACTGTACTTACAGATTCATTTTAAGCGCTTGTCTATTAGAGGCTTTTATGTTCAAAACTAAGATTGTGCCAGGTTCCATGGGATATTTGGAACTTTTAGGAAGTCATTGCATTCTAAATGATAAGGAAACCAAATAGTTACAGAAATCTCCAAGATACCAAATGCTTTGATGCACAAGAAATGTTTGTTAAATTAATATCTGCTTCAGTTACTTGGAATGTTATTCCTAATGACGCACTCTTCCCTTACAGATGCTGTCTCTAGCTCTTCAGAGTGCTTCATTTCTTTGTCTTGTCTTTTCTTCTCTTGCTTCATGGTATCCTCGGGCCACACAAATCCTGTGCTCCTCACCCCTTTAACCCTCACCAATAATGATAGAAATGTTGCTTATGTTACTGTCACCTTTTATTTGGTTTTACTTCAGAAGTTTACACTGTGAGTTGGGAAAAAGGACTTTTTATTTATTATTAAAATGTGTTACAAGTTAGTTTACCTTCCTATAATTTTTTCTTCAGAGATTTTATCAGAGGCTTTATACTATAAATATACTTTGTTTTGAATAGTTAATATAGGTGTGTGCATGTGTGTGTGTGTGTATATATATATATGTGGTTCCTCACATCATCACTTAATGTCTTTCTTTTGTTGTCATTACTAGTTTGTAGATAACTAGACATCATCCCCCTTCTTTGGTTCATGACTATAAAAACTGCTTTTGGGGCCAGTTGGTGCACATCCTTCATCCCAGCACTCGAGAGGCAGAGGCAGGAGGATCTCCTAAGTTCGAGGCCAGCTTTGGTCTACAGAGCAAGTTCCAGGACAGCCAAGACTACACAGAGAAACCTTGACTTGAAAAAACAAAAAAACTGTGTTCTGTAATCTCAATTCATTCATCTTTCCTAAGACTCCCACCAGTAAAATCAGCTACCATCAGTCAGTATTTCCTTTCTCTCCCTGGCATCCACATTTCCTCTAATCACTGTGACTTGCTGAGTATTTACGCAGCTGACTTACTATCTTTGCCCACTATTTGTATAACCATTCTTAGTGACTTTCAGTGTGCTTACATAATCTACCTAAAATCTTGGCTCTTCTACTTTTGATATCTTTATCCATAGGGATCTTGTGTTTTCTGTCACCTGAACAGTCTACTCAGATGATTATGTTCAGGACTTTTCAGTACCATTCACCATATCACTTAAATCTCTGATGCAAGCATTTCCCATGGCTACCACTGCTTTCTTTTCAGCTCACTTTGTTCAGTACTTCCACCACAGTGATGTTTTTCATCCTGTTAAGATCCCAGGCACCAGTGATTTTCTTTTTTTTAACTGTCTTTTGCCACTCATTCATCCCCTTTTGCCTTACTCAATCGAACTTTTTGATAATCTCAACTCTCTTCCCCGTCACTGTATTGGAAGCATCTATACTTTAATTGCAGCTTCGCCGTCTCCACAGAAGTACTGAAACCTACCCAAAAGCCTGCCGTACCCATTTTCTAGTCTCATTCTAAGTTGATAATCTTCTTCTATATTTTAGCTGTTGCAGTAAATTCACTTCCCTACTAGATCTCACTCCCGTTTGACTATTGAAGGCCTCATCAGACTCCTTTCTTCATGCTGTCATTCGCGTGTCCTTGAGTACTAGGTAACTGCTGTAAACTGAGACATCTCCCACTAACATAAACAACTGCAAATGCCTCTCTGTACATTATATCAAATCCAGCAGCCAGTTTCACTCATTTTTTCACCTCCTGAACAAGAGATTATAACACGATTGATTAAAGTTGTTTTCACTTTGACTCTTGGATGCTGACCTTCTAATGTTCTACTAGCTTTAATTTCCTTTGGAGTATTTTCCACTTTGTTATTGCTAAGTAGGGTACAGTCTTGAATTCGTGTGTGTGTGTGTGTGTATGTGTTTGTATTTTCAAATAATCTTTTCAAGATTTCTTTCTTTAGCTCAAAACTAATTTTTGTATATTAGATTTTGTAGCTATAGCTTCCTATTTACTCATATTTTCACTTGAGTTAAGCATATGAAATATGAAAAATTATTATTATTATTATTGACTTTCTTTGTTTTCGTTTAACTTTAAATCTTTCATTTGTTTTCTTTATTTTCTTCTTTGTTGTGGTGGTTTTTTGATGGGGGAAAAATTAGCATAGCCTTGCCTACGCTAATAAGCATGCTCTGCCACTGTGCTACATGTCAGCCCCAAGAGAGGTTTTAACCTTATTACTTCCTGTTCTTATGTATGCTGAGAATCTAAAGACAAAGCCCGTGGGGTTACCTTCTTTTCCTTTGCTCCACTTCCAAGAAAAAAGCAAATCCTATTGGCTTTGGGTTTAGGATCTGCTTCTCCCTCTCTTCCCACTCTCCACCTGTCTAGGTGATGCCTTTCCTACAGACACCAGTCTCCTTTTACTTTTCTAATTTTCTTCTTAATATTTTAGTATGAACTGGATCTTGTCATGGTTTTGTTTACTTGTTTGGTTTGTTTGTTTGTTTTTTTTTAAAGCTTATAGCTTTAAAAAAGATTTATGGCGGGATGCATTGGCGCATGCCTGTAACCCCAGCACGAGGGGAGGCAGAGGCAAGCGGATCTTTGTGAGTTCGAGGTCAGCCTGGTCTACAAAGTGAGTCAAGGTCATCCAAGGCTACACAGAGAAACCCTGTCTCAAAAAAACAAAAACAAAACCCAAAACACCCAAGATTTATGTTTAACCATCTGCATGTCTGTGAGCATGTGCATATGAGTGAGTGGAAGTGAAGTTTCCTTCACCAGACTGTCAGTTCCCTGTAGGTAGAGTTTTCTGCTTTTGTAGCATTGTTGTAACATAACAAATACAACAACAACAAAAATATTGAATTAGGGAAGAAACAGGCAGCTCAGCTAGTGTAGATTTTTCTGTCATTTCTGTCTTAATCCCTCCTCGAATCATTTATGTATTGCCTTAGTGTTAAGCTGATAATCTGCCTGATAACTCCTTTCTTATGTGTCCCACCAGAGAGAAAGGAAGCTGGAAAATGTCTTTGGTCTTTGTCAGAGTGAGGATGACTGTGTGACTCACAGGTGTTAGGTGGAAAGAGGGTACTAGTAATAACTAGAGGGGGACAACCAATCTAAACACGCATCTCCCAGGCCAACAAGGGCATATGGTTACCTATGTGTGTCCATTGTCTTCTGACTTACAGCTAGGCAACAGCTGTCAGGGTTCCTACCAAGACATCTTCATCTTGGCGTCTCCTAGATTCCCACCTTGATATGAGTACTGTTTTCATAAAGCTGGTCCCAGAAAGGGAGGGAGGGACAGTCCTCGTCTTTAAGAGGCTGCTTATATTTAGTGGCATGGTGCCTTTGCATTAAACTGGAATATATACAAAGTGTGAATGTGTATATAAAGGCAGCCTTTTCAAACTATGTCAGAAATGCTGACTCTGATTAAGAGTAGGATAGTTTCCCAGAGAAAGGGGTAGAAATGGTCTGTTTAACTGGTTATAAGATGCTTCTTTGGGCCGGAACATTTATTTAATTCCTCACTCAAAAGGCCACAACTTTGTAAGATGAATGCTGTGACTCACAGTCATTCTTTCACAGGAAGACTGTCGAGGGGCAGGCATATGTTGTTATGTTTCCATTTGTCTTACAGCACACCTATATGTGTTTAGTGTTTAAGGACCAATTATTGGTACAGAAGAACACCTTAGAAACTATAGATATTAAACAAAAAGTGTTTTACAAAATTTATCTTTGACCATACAACCTAGCAGTGATAATCTTTAGAATCTGTTCAAATTTATTGCACTTAGGTCCACACAAAAACTGTAGATAGGTGTTTATAATTGCTTATCATTGTCAAAACCTAGATGTCTATCAATTCACCCACTGAAGGGCATCTTAGTTGCTTTTAGGTTTTGACAATGATAAGCAATTATAAACATCTGTCTGCAGTTTTTGTGTGGACCTAAGTTTGTAATAAATTTGGAAGAGATTTCTTTTACTGGTGCAGGATGTTGATAGTGGGCGGGCCAAGGGTATGTAGGAACTTGCTGTACTCGGCATTCAGCTTTCTGTGAACCTAAATCTGGTCTGAAAATTAAATTCTATTAAAAAATACAAACTTGCTATCTTAAATTTAGATTGGCTTAGTCTGAAGAACTAAATGAGAAATATTTTATGTAAGTTTTCATCTGTGCAGCTTCTATATAATGTCTTGATGTAGTTGGCCCTTCTGTCGAGGACAAATAGGCTAAAAGAAACACCATATTTCTGCGTATTTTAATATATTCAAGTATATTTTAAAGTTAACTTTAAAGTAAACTGCTGAAAAAGCATGGAGCGACATATCTATGTAGTCTTCAGGCTTATTGGACATGTACTTGGCTCTTTGTTTATTTTTAGGCAGTGTCATTTTTCTAGGAGTCAAACTGCATGCTTCTTACCACGGTTTTGTTGAGTGTCATCTGTTGAACTATAAGCTTCAGAAGGGCTGGTCCTATAAAAAATGATGCAGCTTCTTTTATATTCCTAGACCTAGCATAGTGAACATATTGGTAAGTTCGTTGAATAATAAGTAAATATAGGTGCTTATTTCCATTTCGTCTTGTAATGATTGAAAGGAAGCTTAGAACTTCAAAATATGATTTGTTCATTATTATTTTCACAAACTTTGTGTAGAACTGTGGCTTAAAAATTGGCACATCTACACCAAAGGTTTTATAAGATAATGTATATTTCATAAGTAGGTAGAAACCTGAGGAAAAAAAATAATGTTTGTTATGTGGGGTCCAACAGTGAGGAGCACTGGCTAGCAGTGGTGGTGCTTTAGTCCCAGCACTCAAGAAGCAGAAGTAGGTGGATCTCTGGAATTTTGAGGCCAGCCTGGTCTACATAACAAGTTCTGGAACAGCCAGGCAACACAGAGTACTTTGTCTCAAAAGACAAAAGCAAGAACAACAGAAAACCCACTCTACCAGACACACATATGGGGCACTAAATGCACAAAAGCAGAAACACTTGCACACATAAAATAATTTAGAAAAATTATGTGAGGTGATACACTTTACATATAAAGAACTTAAATTGTATCATTAAAGCATGTTTTTAAAAGATCGTTTGCTTTATTACAATCCCACCAACAATGTTATTCAATTTTAGAATTTGAGAAATGTAAAAATAACTGTTCAGATCATGTGGAAAACAGTAGGCTATAATTACTACTTTGTTTAAGAAACTTTTAAGTATGCCTACTAATGTGATCATTTTACAGTTACACTATTTTATGTATGTATAGATCAACTGGCCATGTTATCTGACAGTAGGAGGATTTTTTTTTTTTAATGTGTATGTATGTGTATGTGCCGTACGTGCTCAGGTCACTGTGAAGGCCTGAACAGGATGTAGGATAACATGGAGCTGAAGTTACCTTGCAGTTGTGAGCTGCCTGGTGTGGGTGCTGGGAACTGACCTCCAGGCCTGGAAGGAGCAGAAAGCTTTCTTCACTGCTGAGTTAGCTCTCCAACCAGAAGTAGAATTTTAAAAGGAGTCTAACCCAACTTCTGACCCTGGATATTTAAAGACATTGCCACTGTACACATATATACAGAGATGGTTCAGAAGTTAAGCACATGGATGTTCTTTAATAGGACCCAGCATCCACAACCATTTGTAATGCCAATTGCAGGGAATCCAGTATATTCTTCCAGCCTCTCTGGGCATAGGTTTGCAAGTGTTACACAAACAAGTATGCTTGGACAAAACACCTGTAATCATAAAATAAAAACAATTTTTTACAATGTATGTGAAGAATAATCTTAAATTTGAATTCTATACCAATGTATCAAAAATAAACTTACTTTGCATCAATATACAAAACTCTATACCAATGATTAAAAATAACTATGTGAGTAACAATTAAAGCCTTAAGTTGAGGAGTAGATTCAATAATCTACTTTTTGTTCTATCTTCCTTATATACTTTTATGTTCCCCCTTCTTTCTTTTCAACCCCTATCTCCAAACCTAAGAAAGAAAGATAAAGGAAAAGAGAGACATCCTTGAGTCCAACCTCATTTTTCTCTGAATAAGATCAATAGTAACTTATAACCAACTCCCAATGAAAATAAACATCTATAGCCCAAGAAGGCAACCAAAAACCTACCCAATCCCCCTTAAAGGAAATGGGGTGCTGTTCTTTTAAGGATTCTTCCAGCTGATTTGGGACAAATAACACCTTTCTAGGGGCCCAAATAAAATTGGGGAAAATGGCTAAACAAGCTAGGAATAGCATTTGTGGTCCAGTCTCTAAATGTTGAGAAATTCCAGGCTTAATAGGAGTCCTGTGTGGGACAGTCTGAAAGGCTGGACCAATTGGGATCGGAAGCATTCTTCGAAGCTGTCCTAGGAGCTGTCTTGTTCTGATGAGGAACAGCAACTGCAGCACTTGGTGCTGGAACATGAAGGATGCAGGAAGTCAGCCTCCAGCATACTGAAAGGAATGAATCCTGTCAGATCTGATCCAGCATCAGTGTCCAGTTCTTTTGTTCTGAAAACATGTAATTTCTCACAAGCGTTATACAGTCCTAAATTTTAATACTTCTACTCTAATATGAGACATTGTACCCACACAACTCAAGTAGAATACAAGGTTTACTTTCAATGCTTTGAAAGTGCTGTTGCAGGCTGTTTAGGATAAGTAAGTTATACAAGTTAATTGTTAATTGATCATGTCAATTACTAGTCTATTTATATTATAAGGATATACATTAACATAGATACGATTCTATAGATAGATAAGGTAAAATAGATAAGGCCTTCAGAAACCTCAGAGACCTACAGAATATGGCATGTAAAGATGTTTTTAATTATTTTAAAGATTCATTGACAATAAGACAGGTTAACTCCTGGCAATGTCCACCTTACCTCAAAGAAGATGATGAGCCTCAAAGAACCTCCTTATGGAGATAGCTTCAAATGTGGCAAACCAGCCACTGGGCAAAATGTCCTTTTCAGCCACAGATAGAATTCTGCCTAAAAATGGGCAAGTTGGATGCAGGCAGAGTCTATGGCCAAACTGCCAAGACAGGGTACGCAACTCATCAATAGTTCTTGCCACATAAATATGTCTGGGCCAGACAGCTGAAAATGATGCTCCAACGTTATACAGAGTTCAGGCAGCAAACTGTCTCTGTCACTTTTTTCACTTTGGAAGCTGCTAATCTGTACTTCCTATTTACTCAGGTAATTAATTTTATTCCTTCTCAAATCTCTGATGGGGTTGAAGACCAGATACTTTAGTCTTTTTAATTATGCTTAGTTGTTTAGTGGTTAAAATGTTTTTAGGTCTAGATACATGTTTTAAGTTGATAGAGATGAGATATGATAGATATTGATTTACACTCAGAATTTTAGACTCACCAAGATAGGAAAGATGTTTTCTTCAAGGTTGCCAAATACAAATAGCCAAATCACTATGAATGTAACATTTATAAATTCCTGATTGTTTTGTGATTCTTCTTGCTGTATGTAGTTTATCATATATATGTGTAATAATATAAATGTATATGTAAAAATATTTTTAAAGTAATTTTTTTAATTTATAAAATTACAAGTTGACTCTGAATAGGTTTTTTTTTTAGTGTTTGCGAGGTTTTGTCTATTAGTTAGCCATGTATGTATGAAAAGATAATGACTTTTGCAGAGTACATGGTTTTTTACATGGTTTTCAGAAAATAACTAGAGATTATAATCTGAAATTTAAATTAAAATGGATATATCTTGATTTTTGTATATTGACTATTCTCTGTAAAACTATTTACTATAATAGAAGATGGTTAGTTTGAAATTATTTTAGAAAACAAATATGAAGCTTATCAATGCAGTGCTATATATTGCCTTCACTGTTATAGTGTTTACAGTCAAGAAAAACTAACTCATCTTAAGCTATTTAAATAGACAATATTCTGCCCTTTCTTGGGACAGCACTGAGTTTGTTTCCTTGTCTGTTAAAAAAATAGAAATTGAAATATTATCTGGATCAAGATTCAGTGAGAATTATATAAGACAGTGCCACATGGAGGTCAGTTTCTGACTTTAGTAGCATCATTTCACCTTCATTCATCACCACAAACACGATGATGTCTACCACCATTATTAGCAGTTCCACAAAATATTGTGGCCTTGTAAGTAAGGAATCTGAAGGAATCTAATTCAGAATTAAAAATAATTATGTCTTAATTTTTTTAATCAACAAAAATAGGTGTGTGTTAGGTAGAGGATATTTAACCTTTAACAGGGTCTAACCAAGAGAAAAAACAAAACCCACAATAATTATTCTAAAAGAGAATATAACAGAAGATTAGCTGAAGAAGTACTATAGCAGACCTTTAATCTCAGTACTCCTGAGACAGAAACAGGGTCTCTTACATTTGAGGCCAGTCTAATCTACCTAGAATGTTACAGGCCAGCCAGGCTTCCATAATGAAATTTGTCTCAAAAAAAAAAGAAAGAAAGAAAGAAAGAAAGAAAGAAAGAAAGAAAGAAAGAAA
>OU015745.1:85558193-85677220 GCA_907169655.1 Acomys percivali
TGTGTGTGTGTGTGTGTGTGTGTGTGTGTGTGTGTGTGTGTGTGTGTTTTCTGCCACCATGTATGTCAGGGTACTTGCCCCCCATAACAAACATCAGATCCCCTGGAACTGGAGTCATATATACGGGAACCTGAAACTCTGAAACTCAAACCCAGGTTCTCTGCAAGCACAGTCAGTGCCTTTAACCCCTGAGCCATCTCTCCAGACCCTTATTTTAGCCTTTTAAGTATATAATTCAGTGACATTAAGTATATTCACAATATTATATAAATGTCATTACAAAAGAATTACTTCTTTTGGAGGAGGAGAGATTGATTTTTTTTCCTGGATAAAATCTAATGGCTAACAATGTGTTTGAAGGGAAAATTAGAAATTCAGGTAGCAGAGTCCAGCAATTCTAGCTCATATATCAGGGTTACTATTCTTACAGCATTACTGAAATTCAAAATGTCTTTAGAGCAAATTCAAATTCAAAATAAAAGCAAGGGTGGGAACAATCACAGTCCTGACCGCGTTGTTAACTTTTCAAACCTTTTTTTCCATTTTTCATAAGTCTCATCTCTTCTAACTTGACTTGATTTTTAACTTGACTTATAAGCAAGTATGGATTATTTTAACTGCTTCCTAACATTTAATGTTAGTGGCTAACATTACATAAAATGTCTTTGGTTATTTAGGGTATTATACAGTTCCCCAGTTGTAAGCATTGTATACCTTACAAGTTTTATATTTTCAAGTTGTTCCTTGAGAGTAAATTAAACTAAGTCAGAGTTCAGACAGTAGATGTTTACTGACAGATTACGTTTTCTGCTCCCTGCCCCAGTTTTGCCATTGTCTGGCACATAAAGGTTAATAACTTTACCGGAACATTAGGTAGGTTATTTATTGTTCTTGGTAGCAGAGTTTTAATAGTATGGATTATTTTAAATGATACAAACTCAGTTTGGAGATTTTCTTTTTAAATTCTTTGTATGGATTTATAAATTTATTACTTATATGGTAGACTGATAATTTTATTTCATTATGAAAAGGGAAAATAGTCAGATACCTTCTGGATGCTAGAAAGGTTTCTTGCAACTTGTCTATAAAACAAGCATGTCATAAAGTAGTTCATGATTGTCTTTATTGATATGTCTAAAGTGCAGATCTTAATCAGAGACTCTGACACATTATTAAGTTGATGGCCATAATTGTTGCTGAAATAATTAGGACAGTCCATTACTTAAAGTAATACCTTAATAATTTTCCATTTATTAATTATTATGAAGAACTATAATTTACCTTTATGGTACAACTTTTTGTTTGTTTCTCTTTTATTTGCTGTTTGTTCCTGATTTTTTGTCATTGATGATTTTAGCCCACAGAAGCTGTTCCTCCCTCTCCCACTGTCCCCGTGACCCCTGCCCTGCCAGGCCCTGCTGAGAGTACTGTCGTCCTGCCCTCCACACCACAGGTTCTTATTGGTTTCTTTTTTCTTTTTAAAAATTTAATTTGCATTCAATGTTTTATTTGTATCTTTTAAAACTGTTGAGGTATTTTTGTTGTCATTGTTGTTAGGTGTATTAATTTGCTTTGACTTGAGTTGGGATTTAAGATGGGCTCAACATTTGCCAATTTGGTAGTCTACAAAGTGGAGTGTATTCTGAACTTAACATTATATCGAAGCTTTGGTTATTTGTTATCATGCCTTTATACTTGTAACTGTGTTTAAAGCAAGTTTTCTATTTTGTTTTTATAAACTTGTCTAATTTTTAAATGTAGTGGTCCTGCTCATTTGCTAGATCCATTCTTTTATATGGCACCGTTTCTCGGTGTATGTTTTTCTTCTTTGGAAATAGTCAGCTTTTTGTTATTTGGTTAAATCCCATACTTTACACTTATTAAAATGAGTTATATCTCAATTGTATGCAAACTCCTGTTTTAGAGACAAGGCCTAGTGTAATCTGTGTTGGCTTTGATTCTGGTCCTGCTGCCGCTGCCACTTCCAGAGTACTTTGGGTATAGTTATGTGCTGTGGTGCTCTGTTTCTTTGGGAGCTATTTACATAATCTTCATTACTGCTTCAAACTAAAATCTACTTTTTTCAAGTATATGGAACAGTAAGACAAAATAAAATGATAGCCAAATGTCAGTGAATTTGATACTTTTCTTACAAGTTCCAAGGAATGGTTTGTTGACACTTTACTGCCCTCGCAGCTCAGTTATTCAGTCAAATTAATACTCAGTGTTATGTATAGTATTAATGATCTTTGGATTGAGAGCTTTTAGTACCACTTCAAATGTAAATGTGTTCATAGATACTTTTGCTGAAATTAATGAGTCACGTATATCTAGGTATACACAAGGTAAACATAGTGTGTGTGAATATAATTGCAGCCCCATTGAGAGGGAAATGAAGGAAATTGTGGCCACTCACATTTGAGGATTTCCCCTCTGCTAAAATTAGAAAATCAGTCAGAGCAGCCATACTAAATGCGTTTCTAGGAGAAAGCATCAGTATTACAGTGAGACCTTAATATGTAATGACTGGTTTATACTAATAAGACTTCTGTAGAGTCTTCACCTTTTGTGGAAATCATTCAGAATTTATTCACTTTATTCACTAGAACCATTATGAACTGAATAGGTAAATCCAGATACATATTATTTCCCTATTGCAGAGTGAGCAGTAAGCAAGCTAAAAGTTATTATAACATCGTAGGGATAGATGTGTTTTAAAATGTCTAGTGGTATGACATTTTTTGAAAGCTTATTTTACTTGCTTCTTCCACTATTTTGTCTTAAAATAGTTTGCTAGAATCCCTTTAAATTTTGTATAGGTCTCTATATTTAATTAGGAGCCTGTCCTTCTTTCTTCAGATTTCTTTTATTTATTTACTCAGTGCCCCTAACTTAGCACTCTACTATTATTGTAAGTTGTTGAAACATTCATAGTCTTAGAATTTAAAAAAAAAAAAAAAAAATTCTAGGTCGGCCTGACTTGGTTTGAGCTCATTCCAGCCACCACCGCTGCCAATTAAGTGTTCACAGTGATGGGTCCTTTCAGCAAATCTGCGTTACTAAAGTGCAGCTCTCACTTGAGCCATTATGCACAGATTCGGAGGCTAATATAGGTGATGTGGCTTTAAGTCCCAATTTCAGTTACTAGAAGACGAGAGAATAGTGTATCTGCATAGTGTCTTGCACGGAATCCCCTCATACTATCTACTTAACTTTTAGGGGATGGAGGGGAGAGAATGAGAGCACCAATGAACAAATTTAAAATTAAGTGAACAGCCAGGCAGGGTGGCTCACACACCTTTAATTCCCAACAATGGGGAGGCAGAGGCAGGAGAATCTCTTTGAGTTCAAGGCTGGCATGGGCCTACATAGCGAGCTCCAGAACAGCCAGAAATACACAGAGATTCTATCAAAAAACAAACAAATCAAGAGCCTATGTATACAAGAAAAGAAATAACCTCAGTAAGTTTTGTGAACACTACTGATGTCCTCAGATGATGCTAATCCATGCTGTATAATATGAGAAAACAGTAAGTTTGTTCCCACTCTTAAATATAACACATTTATTGTAAAAAAAAAATTAATAGAACATTAGATGTTTGTTCACAGATAAGCTTTGAAACATACTCTTAAGGAATGTGGTTCAACAAGTAAAGTAAAGGTCAGGTGGCTCACAACCACCTTTAACTCCAACTCCAGAGGAATTAGCACTCTCTTCTGGCCTCTGCAGGCACTTTTTTAAAAATTAAAATTTAATTGTTTAACTCTCATCCAAGAAGTTTCTTCCTATAGTAGATGGGCTTTAGCACAGAGACCCACAACTGAGCAGTGAAAGGTCATGGAACACTTAGCCCTAAATGGGATGCCTTCATCCACCCCCTCACTTCATACAATCCTCTTGGGTAAAGAGTTTGAATATTCATTATGGTTTCCTATAGTCAGATGTCACTGAATAACTATGAGGTAGAGATCTTGGGCCAGGTCTTGGCATATTTTGTCTTTGGAAGTGTGATATAGGAAGTGCGTTTTTCTTTTCCGACCTAAAATAATAAAAAAAGCAGAAAGCAGGGCCTATTCCAGTCAATATAAAACCCTGAAAACCTTAATGGGACAAGACGCAATGTGCAATGAGCATCCTTGCTCATAAGGAACAACAGAAGCACTCAGAAGGATCGTGTAAAATTCCTTTCAGGTGTTTACTACAACTATAGAAACACGTTTATTTTCTATGTAGCTACACTTTCTGTCTTGTGTGAGAAACGGCCTGTTCTTTATCTTCTTGGTAGTATAGCTTAACTTTGCTCTGATACATATCTGCATTGTGTATGTGTCTTCCAGGTCAACTCAGTTGTGCTCCTCCATACATTCCTGTTACTGCAGATTAGACAAATATAAAACACTATCTTAACAAACATCATGTCTACATCTTATAATATGTAAAATTAGAAAGTTTTAAGTTAGTGGTTTTCATTTCCTACCTACGGAAACCATCTTATATGTTACCGTCTCTTTAGGTGCTTAAACTTGAAGTAGTCAGACCATTTTGCCATTGGAGCTTCATGTCTGTAAGCTCTTACTTCAAATAACCTTTTATGGCATATTTTTCTTTCTTTATAATTGTTTTTAATAATAAAATATATGGTAAGCCAAAAACTAACACATTAGAATGGGGCAAAACAAAAAAGCAGAAGGAAAAGAGCCCAAGAGACGGCACTGGAATCAGGCCCACTCATTGACACACTCAGGAGTCCTATAAAAACAGTAAGCTGGAAGCCATAATCAATACCTGGGGTCCTAGTGCAGACTCTCTCAGGCCCTCTGAGTTCAGATGAGCTTTGGTCGTGTGTATTTAGAGGGCCTTTGTTTCTTGGTGTCCTCTATTTCCTTTGGCTCTTACACTCTTTCTGCATCCTCTCTTGTGGGGTTCTCTGATCTCTGCGGGATGGGATTTGATGGAGACATCTCATTTAGGGCTGAGTGTACCAAGTCTCTCTCCTATTACTACATATTTTTTTCAGATTGCTAGTTTTTCTTAATGTCGTGATAGATGTATCTCCCAGATGCTAGATTGATTTAAATTTTCATTAATCCTTAATGTGAACATTCATGGTTTTTCCTTTCAGTTTCATGTTTCTTGAGGTTTCCCCACAGGTATGGTCACTCTTAAGTTTTAGCTATATCTATAGACAATGTATTTACCATTGTTTAATTTTTAATATAAGATTGTGTTGAAATATACTATTTCAATGTTATAAATCACTAGAACAAAAAAGAAAGCATCTATACAGTGATGATTAATTAGTCCTAACAGGTAGCTAATGTGGTAATGATTATGTTTAATATATTAATAAGTTATGGAAATTAAATTTCCATAAATAACCTAGCCATTGGTGATTGATATAGATAAGCAGAGAGAACCAAATGGCTTTCCTTCCATAGTGATTGAGGAATATAATTCCTTTTGTTTCTTCTCTGAAATTGTTTAGGCAGAATATAGTGAAGCTGTGTCATGCATAAGGTAAAAATTATCAGTCTGAATAATCTCATTATGCCACTGAGAAATGAGTCATTTCATCTGTCTGTAAAGTCTCAGGTATCTAAGCTTTGCTTAGTAGTAGTTTACAGGTAGAATCTTTATTATTTTTAATGTCACTAAATCGTCAAAGATAGACTACTTAAACAGGGTTGAACATGTAGTAGTGCATGTTGTCTTTGTATATAGTGAAATACTACCAGTTCATTTTAAACTGTCCTTTATGCATGTAACCAAAAAGGAAACTGCATTGCACTTCCTGATTTTATCATATCATTCAGAGAAGTAGTTGGATGATAGTAGGCTATCATTTGAGCCTCCGTTTGTAGTTCAGGTTCTTGAACTTGAGAGTCTCTTCTTCAGCCTTATGGAGGGATTGCAAGCAGATGCCTCCCCACTTTTTAAAGTAAATTACTTTTTAAAGTAACTTACATAGTTGGACATGGTGGTTTATGCTTGTAATCCTAGGATTTGGAAAGCTGAGTGAGGCAGGGGCATTGCTATGAGTTTAAGGCCAGCCTGGTCTACTACATAAAGAATTACAGGTCTTGGGTTTCACTGTGTGACTCTACCTCAAAACAACAAAAACCTCAATTTAAATACATAAATAAAAAGCCATTTTACATATTTTGAAGAAATCTCTTTTGGTTAAAATGTGCTTTCATACAACTTTTGCTGTGTAATTGAGGTTTTATTGTTGAGTTGTTTTTTGTTTGTTCGTTTTTCTTTTGTTTTTGTTTTTTTGTGGTTTTTGTTTTGTTTTTGTTTTTCGAGAACAGGTTTCTCTATGTTATCTTGGCCATTCTAGACTTGCTTTGTAGACCAGGCTGGCCTCAAACTCACAGCGATCCTCCTGCCTCTGCCTCCCAAGTGCTGGGATTAAAGTGTGCCCCACCACACTCAGCTTTGTTTGTTTCTTTGGTTGGTTGGTTTTTGGTTTTTCGAGACAGGGTCTCTCTGTGTTAGCCTTGGCTGTCCTGAACTCACTTTTGTAGACCAGGCTGGCCTCAAACACATAGGGATCCACCTGCCTCTGCCTCCCGAGTGCTGGGATTAAAGGCGTGCGCCACCACGCCCAGCTTGTTTGTTAAACAGTTTTAAGATAAAGGTTTCCCTGTATAGCCCTGGCTGTCCTGGAACTCACTCTGTAGACTAGGCTGACTTCGAACTCAGAAGTCCGCTGCCTAAGTATCTCTTTCTCTGAAAGTTTATTTAAAGGATAATCTCCTTTCCTGTTCAGTTAACATGTTGTTTGATTTAGCACTCTTATCAAACTTAAATCTTCTTTTAATGTTGGAGAACTTATCATTTTTAGTATGGTTTTCATTTGATAGTTAACTTTATTCCTTAGTATCATTCATGTAAAAAAATGAATTTTAACGTAACAGGAAACCAGGTTTTTTTCCTTTCAAACTTGTGTAGATGATCATTGTTGTACTTGTTTGTGTGCTGTAACAGATTATTACTATGTAAATGGTCTAGAATAACTTCAAAGAGCAGGACTTGCAGCCCAAAATAATCTAGAGCCTTTACATGGAGAAATATTCTAATTTTCTCTAAAAATCTGTGATTGATTTTTCTGTGTGGCAGATAGTTTTATGTTTGTTTTGAGGCGATTCTTTTTTTTTTTTTTTTTTTAAACATTCAAACAAATCATTGTTGGTGGATTTTTTTCCCCCCAGGTTGAAAAATGATTGGAATCTTTTTGGGATCTTTGGAAATAAAATACCCGAGCTTCTACGAAAAGTATTTTTGCTTTGTTTTACTAAAGCATGTCAGTTTTAGAGAAGACTATGGTGGCCTTCTTTTCAAATCCTAAATTTTTATCTGTTTCAATAGAAATAGAACCAGGGGCTGGAGAGATGGCTCTGCGGTTAAAAAGTGCTTGCCATGCAAGAGTGAGGACCAGAGTTCAGATCCCCAGAGCCCATCAAAATTGTGGTGGGTGTGGCGGCCCTGCCTGTAATTCTAGTCTTCCAGATTTAGGAGACATAAAGGGAGGGGGAAGGATCCCTAGAGTAAGCTAAGTAGCCACACAAGCCGCATCCGTGAGGCTGGGTTTTACTGAGAAAACCTACCTCAAAGAATGATGGACTAGCAGTCAAGGGTGATTCCACACATTAACTTCAGATCTCCACATACACATTTTCACATGTGTGTCACATATATGCAAATATGTGCATATATATTAACACACATGAAAATAGAAAAAGGAAAACAGAATAACATATTTTTTTCTCAAAAGCAAATCTAGTTCCAACTATGTATACCTTATTTCCCTTCACTTCGCTCTATCATTTATTGTATCTCACCTGAATATATTGTTTAATATGTAGAAAGCTCAAATAAAAGCATAACCTCAGAAATAGCAAGCCAGTGAACTGCAGCCCCTGGGAGGCTGCATCAGGAGGATCACAAGTTCAAGCCCAGACTGGGCTACAGTGCAGTACCCAGTATCAAACCAAAATGAAAAACTAACAGCAAGTCTTTTGTTACGTGGTAATATTTGGAACATGATAATGTAGCTTGTTGGTTTCCTCGTTACACTAACACTTTACAATTCTTTCCTCACAGGCAAATCCTCCTCCAGTGCTGGTCAACACAGACAGCGTGGAGACACCAACTTATGTAAGTTCTATTTTATCACCAGAGTTAAATAACTCAGCGGTTTTCATTCAATTTGATGTAGTCACAAAGACCACAGCATTGTTTTCTATAATCAGTTTTACTTAAGACTTTGTGTACCACTGCAAACCTCATCATGATGGTACACAATTATAATTCTGGCCTTCAGGAAGCAGGACCAGAGTGAACTACAGTGTAAGATCAGCCTGGGCTACATGGTGAATTTGAGGCAAGCCTGGAATACATGAGACCCTATTCCAAAACATTTTTTGTTTCTAGTAGTATATAAAATATTTATAATTGGTAGTAAATTAAATCATGCTATCTTGTTTTGGTTGATTTGCTATAGTAAATGAAACAATACTATCTTTTTAAAGGACTTAAGGAAGAAATGGTAAATACAGAAAAAAGATTTGAGTTTATTAATAACTTTTACCGAGTGCTTTTATATATTCAATCAGTTAAAAGGTGGGCTTTATTTATTTGTTTTTCATATGTACGAGTGTTTGACTGGCTACATGTCTATGTAGCGTGTGTGTGCAGTGCCTCAAGAGGCCAGAAGAGAATGTAAGATCCCACCTTAAAGTGGAGTTACAGGTAGTTGCAAGCCACTATGTGGGTGCTGGGAATTGAGCCCAGATCTTTGGGAAGAACAGCCCATGATCTTAAACTGCTGAGCCATCTCTCTAGCCTAACCCATAATAATTTTGTATAGTCACTTACATAATGCTTATAGTCACAGTCATTGTAGAATTTTAATTGCAAGATTAGTTTTTTTAGCAAGCTGATTTGTATATTTGTATGTGAAGAAATAATTAGTTAAAACTCCAATTCTAAGTTTATTATTTTTCATAAACTTACTTTCTTAGAAAAACACTCTCCTTTCAAGATCAGTAGCCAGAGCAGTATGATCTAAAATTTTCATTTGAAAGAGAAATGGCTTTGCAGGCCACAAGCTGGCAGCCTGTGCATTAAGTAGAAGCGGTGCTCTCTATGCTCTCAAAAGGTTCAGCTCGTTTTTAATGGTGCATCATTTTTATAGTCTTAGGAGATCCTTTTACCAATTTTTTTTTAATTCATAGTTAATTTTCAGTCTATATAATAAGCATTTTATTCTGTATCTGTATAAATGGTGTGTGGCATATTTGGGGGATTTAAAAGACCCTGTAAGAAACTTAATGCAAACCCAAGAAAGCTGTTCTCTCTCTTTGAACGTCTTCACTCATTCAGTGCTGCCCCTCACACTGACAGTGAATACTTGAAAAGAACTTTGTTAGAGACTGTTGCTGACATTTACATGTTTGGTGCAGAGGCTAAGGAGGAGGATGCGGCATGGAAGCTAGAAGACAATTTTCAGGATTGCAGGAGTCTTTCTTCTGTAAGGGATTAGACAGTTGAACACAGGCCATCAGCCTTGGCAGCACGTGTCTTTACCTACTGAGCCATCTTACCAGCCCAGAATTTTGTGCTTTTGTTAATATGTTCTTAGCACACTTTCTCTAGGTTTTTTTTTTTCCCTCCTTGAAGTATGTTTTTTTTAGGGGTAAAATCAGCGATTACATATTTGTATTTTAAACTCTTTTTAGCTAGTAGGTTATAAAATATAACAAAATTACAGTGTCATAAAGAAAATGAATGCATATTTTAGAGAAAAATAATCACATTGAACTATGAAGCAACAATCTTAAAATCTGTGTAGTTTCAACTTTTAGTGGTATGATATTGAAAATATTTTTCAAGCCAAACAAGATATATTGAGGGTTTTCTAGACAATCCCCATGACTTGAGATTTGATCAGAAGATTCAAGACAAAACAATTTATTTATTATTGAGAAATATATTAGTAGCTGCTGGATATGGTAGCCTACATCTGTAATTTTAACACTTCAGGTTAAGGTGGGAAGACTGAATTTGAGGCCAGCCTGGGCTACAATAAGAGCCTGTTCCAAACACAAGGATGGGGAGATGGTTCAGTCAGTAATTACTTATGGCCCTCGACCTATTTCCAAAAACACTTGTGAAATAAAGCCAGGCGAGTTAGGCATGGTGGGGCGTGCTTTTAATCTCAACACTGGAAAGGCAGAAGCAGACAGATCTCTGTGAGTTTGAGGCCAGACTGGTTTATGTAAAGAGTTTTAGACCAACTAATACAACACATTTGAGACCCTGTCTCAAAATAACAACAACAAAAAGCCAGGTCTGGTGTCCTGTGCTTCTAATACCAGCACTGCAGAGCCAGAGATAGGTGGGCCCCAGGGGCTAACTTGGTGAGTTTCAGGCCAGTAAAAGACCTTATTTCAGAAATCCAGGCAGACAACATCTAAAGACCACCACCTATGGTTGCCCTCTCGCCTGTCATGCCAGCATGAGCACCTGCAAACATGTGAGTGTTCCCCCACACAAATGCTAACCCTTCTATCTTACTTACTTTCTATTGCTGTGAAGAAACATTACGACCAAAGCAACTGACAGAAGAAAGAGTTTATTGAGGACTTGTTTACAGTTCAAAAAGTTAGTCCATGAGCATAGTGATTGGGAGCTTGGTGGTAGGTAGGCATGACAATGAAATAGTAGCTGAGAGCTTATATATTAAGGCAACAGTCACAAAGAGTGGAGAAAGATAGCTAACTGGGGGTGATCTGGGCTTTTGAAACCTCTAAACACACTCCTAGTGTCACACCTCCTCCAACAAGGCCACACCTTCTAATCCTCCCCAAACACTTCCACCCACCGAGGTCCAAGCATTCGCATTTGTGAGCCATTGGGGGCCACCGCATCACCTTAACTATATAGCAAGTGAGAGTTTACAGTCAGATTATGAGGCTAAGTAGCTAGAAGAGTTCATGTTTAAACTTTCTTAGCTTTGTTTCCCCCACATGAGGGGTCACACATAGCACTCTTTTCTACCTTCAAGGAAAATGAGTGTATACAGTGTTCCTGATCAGGGCGCCCAGGATGACTGAGTGCCTAAGGTTTCGCTTTCAGTTGACCATCTATAGGCCAACTTTGCTTAAATCTCCAGTTTTGTTTTTGTTTTTGTTTTGTTTTTAATGTAAAATGTATGTCTGTAGGCATAGTAAGTAATCAACCTAACAGTTATGGAATAATAGTAAAGCTCCCCAAATCTAAGATCTCAGAAGCTAGCTAAGACCGAGTCTTGCACTCAAAATCTTTTGGAAGTTTCAGCTTTGGACTAATGTGTTATCTTTTCCAGCTTAACTAAATAAGGCAAATTCCAGTTCCTCAGTCAGGACTTACTAGGGCATAGGTCATCCTGCTTTTCTGAATAATGTACAAAATCTTTGGTAGTAGCTGGGTGTGGTGGCACACACATTTAATCCCAGTAGAAGAAGTAGAAGCAAATGGATCTCTATGAGTTCAAGACCAGAGGCTAGCCTGATTCTCTATGTACAGGTTCTAGGACAGCTAGAGCTACATGGTGAGATCGTGTCTCAGCTCCCCTGTATCCTCAAATAAATATTAAGTAGTAAATTATTCTCTCTGGTTATCATAATTTCTCATGCAGACAAATTGTTAAAAGCTAAACACTTTATGCTATTAGGAGATTCGGGAGTTTAGTTGCAAGGTTTTAGATATATTCCAAAGGTGTTTTTAAAACTCATTATCCCCTTGTTAATCCTGACCAGTTAATATTAGCCAGATAACTGAACTAAAAGTAAGAAAAAAATATGTGCATGCCCCTATGTTCAGTTCCCAGCAAGTGTGCAAGGAGGAGGAAAAGAGAGGAAAGAGATTGAGACATAACTGCTCAGAAAACATTTGTCCTGGCTTAGGTTACCACACCCCAGAATTCACTGAGTTAAGGATACATGTATATTTTGTAGCCCCTGCAAGCATATCTAAGTTCAGTGCTTCAGACTTCCGGACCATAGCATCACAAGCATATCTAAATGTTTTTAAGCCTGTGGTGTATCAATTACTGTAAATGACCATAAAATAAATGACCAGAAATGGCTTAAGAAAGGAAAGCTTTATTTTAGCTCGTAGTCACAGTCAGGAAGCAGAGAGACAGATGCTGGTGCTCAGCTGACCTCCTCTTTTCCCTCACACTTGGTCAGGACCCCAATCCATATATGGAGCCACCCACTTTCGGGGCAGGTTTTCCTTACTTAGACCTCTCTAGAAGTATCCTTATGAACACACCCTGAGATGTATTTTCTAGGTGCCTTCAGATCCTGTGAAGCTTACAGTGACGATGTCCCACCTGTGCTGTAGTGATTGCTCAGGGCTGTTCAGTGTGTGCACAAGTACATAATCAAAACATTGACATAGGTGCAGCTGCTAGCCATATGTATGCACACTGGTCCCTAAAGTCACAGCCTTCACTAGGTAGAAACAGAAAGTCAAGGCTATACTCAGTTTCATAGCAAGCTTGAGGGCCACCTAGGCTATGTGAGAGCCTATCTTTAAAATTCTTGTTTTAATTTTTTGAGCAAATAAATAATTCCTTTAAAGGTTTATATTTGACTATTATTGCCAAGATGCACTTCAAAAAGTTTTGCCTGTTTATATTTCAACAAAAATAATACCAATTTCCACCCTAATCCCTATCCTCTTAAAATACATGATTCTATAGTTTTTCATTTACCCATAACATTGTGTTGTTATCACCACTATTTAATTAGAAAACATTTTTATTGTCCTAAAAAATCCTGCACCATAAATAGTCACTTCCCACTCTTCCTTAATGCTCAGGCTTTTAAAGTCTCTATGGGTTTTGTGTATTTTGGATTTTTCATATAAATACAATCATGCCCCTTGTAACTTTTTTGAGTTGTCTGGCGCCTTTCACTTGGCATCATGCTTTCAGAGTTCACCCATGTTGTAGTAAGCGTCAGTGTGCTGTCTTGTTTCTGTTGCTGTTGTTCTGGCTCTCCATTTCCCAACCCCACCCCACCCCAGTGCTGGAAATGACACCAGACCTGTGAGCACATCAGCCTATACTCTATACTGAGCATATCCCACCCTACTAATTTATTCCTTTTACTGCTAAATAATATTTACGTAGACCTTACATTATGTAGCTGCTCATCAGCAGAGAAACATTTGGGTTGTGTCCACTTTGGCTGTTATAAATAAAACTAATGTGATTATCATTGCATGTTTTGAGTGCCCATATAGTTTCATTTCACATGAAGTGGAATTGCTGGGCTATATGATAAACATATTTATATTTTAAGGAGCCAACAAATTAGTTTTCAAAGTAGCTATACCATTTTCCATTTCCTACCACTAGTATGTGGCGTTTCAGTTTCCTCCACACCACCACTTATCTTGTTATTCCTTGTCAAGGGTGTTGTTACTGTATTCTTAATTATAGCTAGCACACCTTACTGTGGCTTTAGTTTACATTTCTTAATGACTGATGAGGTTAAAAACGTTTCATGTATTTACCAGCATTTATACATCTTTGAAGAGATGTTTATTTAGATCCTCTGCCCACTTTCAGTTAAATTTTCTGTTGGTTGGTTTTTTGTTTTTTGAAACAGGGTTTCTCTGTGTAATAGCCCTGCTGTCCTGGAACTCTCTTTGTACACCAGGCTAGACTCGAACTCACAGAGATCCGCCTGCTTCTGCCTCCTGAATGCTGGGATTAAAGGCATGCGCCACCTGGCTGTTAAATTGTTCTTTTGAAGTGCTCTGTATATAAGTCCTCTATGAGTATAGAGCTTATAATTTTGTTCTCATTATGTTGATTATAATTTAATTTCTTTGTTTTCTTTTAAAATTTTTATTTATTCCTTCACTTCACATCCTAGCTGTAGCCCCATCCCTCCTCACCTCCCAGTGCCCCCTTTCTCTCCCATACCCCTATTCCTTAGAAGAGGGAGCCCCTTGCCCTTCTACCCTATCTCATCGAGTCACATCAGGACTGAGTGTGTCCTCTTCCCCTGTGGCCTGAGAAGGCAGGCCTGCTAAGGGGGAATGATTGGAAAGCAGGCAACAGAGTCCATGTCAGAGAGAGCCCCCACTCCTCGTACTAGGGAGCCCACATGAATCCTGAGCTGTCCGTTAACTACATTTTGCAGGAAGCATAGGTCCAGTCCACACAAGGTCCTTGGGTGGTGCTTCAGTCTCTGAGCCCCCTCTGGGCCGTGGTTAACTGGCTCTGTTGGTCTTCTTGTGGAGCTCTTGTTACCTCCAGGTCTTTTCTCCTTCCCCCTACTTTTCCTCAATGTATTACTCAGTGTTAGGCTGTGAGTCTCAGCGTGTTTCGAACTGCTGCTAGGTGGAGGCTCTTAGAGTACAACTCAGCCTCTCCTGTCTGCAAGCGTAGCAGAGTGTCGTTAATGTCAGGGGTTGTTTCTCTCCCATGGGTGGATCTTGGGTTGGGCCAGGCATTGGTTGAACCTTCCCTCAATCTCAGCTATATTTGCTCTATATTTAACCTTGTACATCTTGTAGACAGGGTGAATTTTGGGTCAAAGTTTTTGTGGGGGGGGTTAGTGTTCTCCCTCCACTAGGAGATTTATCTAGTTAGAGGGCGTCCTCTTCAGTCTCCGTGGACCATGCTACTAGAAGTCTCTGCCAGAGCTCCTCGTATCCTCCCAGAAGCCTATTCTGACTTAGGTCTCCAGCTTGTCACTGAGATGCCCAGACCCACGGCTTCTGTTTTCTGTGCAGGCTTTTTGTCTTCCTTCCCCCACTCTCCCCAGCTCTGCTCTCCTACCTCCTGCCTCTTTGTCTTCTCTCCTACCTTGTTCCCTCTCTTCAGCCACTACCTCTGTATATTCTATTTTCCCCTCCCAAGTTAGCTGGATGCATCCTCCTTGGATCTTCCTTGTTGCTTATCTTCTTTGAGTCTATGCATTGTAGCATGTTTATCCTGTACTATATGGCTTATAAGTCAGTACATACCATGTGTGTCTTTCCGAGTCTGGGTTATCTCACTCCAGATGATCTTTTCTAGTTCCATCCATTTGCCTGCAAATTTATTTCTTTTTTTTTTTTTTTGGTCTTTTGAGACAGGGTTTCTCTGTCTCACTTTGTAGACCAGGCTGGCCTCGAACTCACAGCGATCCGCCTGCCTCTGCCTCCCGAGTGCTGGGATTAAAGGCGTGTGCCACCACGCCCGGCTTTGCCTGCAAATTTCATGATTTGTTTTTTTGTTTTTTTTTTTCATGATTTGTTTTTAATAGCTGAGTAGTATTCCATTGTGTAAATGACCCACAGTTTATTTATCCATTCTTTGGTTGAAGGACTTCTAGGTTGTTTGCAGCATCTAACTATTACTAATAAAGCTGCTATGAACATAGTTGAGCAAGTTTCCTTGTTGTATTTTGAGGTATCTTTTGGACATAATGCCCACACATGGTATAACTGGGTCTTGAAGTAGAGCTATTCCCAAATTTGATTTCCAACGTACTTGTACAAGTTTTCGCTCCCACCAGCAATGGAGGAGTGTTCCCTTCCTCCACATCCTCGACAGCATGTGCTGTCACTTGAGTTTTTGATCTTAGCCAATCTGATGGGTGTAAAGTAGAATCTCAGAGTCGTTTTGATTTCCCTGATGACTAAGGATATAGAGCATTTCTTTAAGTGCCATTTGAGTTTCCTTTGTTGAGAATTCTGTTTAGCTCCGTACCCCATTTTTAATTGGGTTATTTTGTTTGTTGGTGTTTAATGTTTTGAGTTCTTTATAATTTTGGATTTTAGCCCTTTGTCAGATGTAGGATTGGCAAAGATTTTTTCACAATCTGTGGACTGCCCTTTTGTTCTGTTGACAGTGTTCTTTGCCTTACAGAAACATTTCAGTTTCTTGCAGTCCCGTTCATTAATTGTTGGTCTTAGAGTCTGAGCTATTGGTGTTCTATCCAGGAAGTTGCCTCCTGGGCCAATGAGCTCAAGGCTCTTCTATAATTTAATTTCTTAATAATCTCCTTTGAAAGACCAAGCTCCAAGTCACACTATTTTTTTCTTTTGTTAGTTTTGGTATTAGGAAACTTTGCCTAATCCAGAATCACAAACATTTACGTTTATGTTTTCTATTTTTATAGTTTTAGTTCTTAAATTTAGGTATTAATCCATTTTGGTATCATTTTTGTAGGGTGTGGGTAGGGCTCTTCCTTCATTCTTTTCTTACAGATACACATCTTGCCTGCCATCATTTGCTGAAGACTGTTACTTATTTATTGAATGGTTTTGCCTCCCATTTTTTAAAGAACCAATTATTTATAAAACATGAGCTTATTTTTATTTCTTTAAATTGTTTAATAATTTTCAGTATATAAGTTGTATACTTCTTATTGGTGGTGAATAAAAATATCGTAAGATTTTAGATGGTGATATTTTATCCTGTAGCATTGCTGAACCCATTATTAGTCTAATCTTTTGTATAGATGTCTTTGGACTTCTTATATTCCATATCCTATTATCTACACATATAGTTTAGCTTGTTCTTTGCCAATCTGGATGCCTCTTTTTTTTTTTTTTTTTTTTCTGGATGCCTTTTATTTCTTGGCTTATTTCTCTGATATACTACTTTATTTAATTCTAAATATTCTAAAATTTTAATTTAATTTAATTAAAAATTCTAAAAATTTAATTTAATTCTAAATTCTAAATGGCACTGAGGCCAACATCCTTATTTATTCTTTTTTTGGAGGTAAATTTGTAGTTTTTCACATGATATATTACACTCAACTTCAAATACAAATTGATACAAACTCACTGGCATAGAATTTGATTATCTGTCCATTCATCCATCTTCTGTCCTTGAAAAGGAAATATTATGCTGGTGAGATGGCTTGTTGGTAAAGGTCCTTATCTCCAAGCATAAAGACCTGAGTTTTATTCCCAGTACTGCATGGTAGAAGGAGCCAACAACTCCCTACAAGCTGCCCTCTGACCTCCATGATTGCCACACACAAACAATAAATGTAAAAATTTAAAGGTAGAATAGTAAGCAATGTAAGGCAGAATTAGGGACCCCCCCCCAATAAAAATGTAGATTTCTACAGGTTCCATTAAAGAAGTAAAAGTGAATTTGTTGAAATTACTCTCATATTTTCTGTCATTATTTTCTCTCAAAACAAATTCTAAAGACTAAATGTTAGAGGGAAAAAAGTCATTCGGCTGAAATTTTGTAAGGTTCTTACATGAGAAAATCTTCAGTTTTTCCATATGTGATATAGTTTATAGTTATAGGTATTTTAAAATCACCTTAGTGTCATTATTTAGGGAAATTTTCAAGCAAACTCTTTAGAGTTCATTTTTATTTAGTTACATTAATTTTTCATTAAAAAGAACATTTGCTTTTCTGTACATTTTAACTTCAGATTTTTGGCTTGGGATGATATAGACTGAGGTTTTTAGTGCTGAGATTATGCAGTGTGAGCCATGAATTATGAATATCGATGCATAAAATCTTGAATGTCACTAGAAAGGCATTACTAAATTGTACCTAAATATAGGGTATTAATAAATTAAGCATCTTTGTTACCTCCCTTCAGCCAAGTCATACACTTTTAACATAATCAGATTTTTCTTGTTTGATTGTATTAGTGCTTTTCTAATTAGAAAATTTAAGTTTGAGGCTGGCACAGTGGTGCACTCCTGTAATAGCTGCATTCAAGGACACAGAAGCAGGTGGAGCTTTGTGAGTTCGAGGGCAGCCTGGCCTAGAGAGTCAAGACAGCCAAAGCTACACAGAGAAACCCTGTCTCAGGAGAAAAATTAAGATGTGTCAGTGGAAGAGTGAGCATATATAAGTTTTTTGTGTTTCTTTATGATATATATGTACCAGTATCAAAAGTATATAATTTTTTATTTTATTAATGTTACTCCAGGATCTAAATAGTAACCACTTGAAATCATAGATCCATAAATTACAATGACAAAAATATGAAATGCCTAGCAATCAGTCATCTAAAAGGAAAATATACAGTTTACAGTAAGAAAACTGAATTCAGAGCACATCAAATTCACCACTCACTGTGGTTAGTGGGATTTATCCTTAGGATGTAAGAGAAATACATCGAAGTCATACCAGCAAGTGTCAGCCAACACAAGAACACATATGACCAGTGGCCATTGAACAGCCTGTGTAGATGAGTCATTTATGTCTAAATCCAGCCCTCTACAACATGGACAGCAAGTTTTCTCCATTTCCTTCCTTCTTCTCTCTTCTCTCTCCCTCCTCTTCTTTACCTTCCCTTTCAGCTATGAGTGGTACTGTGCCAAATATGTAGGTGCATCTGGAGAGTATGAATAAGACCATGAAAAAATTTTCATATGACTGTGGGAGAATAATTGTAAGCTTTCTGTTCTCTCCCTGCTTCTCGTGTTTCCCAGTAGATGTGGATTTCAAATGCCCTCAAGAAAAGCGTGAGCTCTTTTCTGGACAAACCTGGACACTTACTGGTTACGTATTTATTTGTAGAACAAAGAGAACAAAGGAGTTTAGAGTTTTGGGTTTTTTTGTGGGGTTTTGTTATCTCTCATTGCATAATAAACCACACTAAAAGTTGGTGTCTTAAAAAAAAAAAAGACAGTAATTCATTATTTCTCATAATCTCACAGGTCAGTTATCTGAGTCTAGATGACAATTTTGGGTAGGTCACTGGGAAACGCCAGAAAGTGTAAGATTGCCTCATGAGCTTGAATGAATGACTACTCAGTTAAGAATGTAGCTAAGAGCCGGGCGTGATGGCGCACGCCTTTAATCCCAGCACTCGGGAGGCAGAGGTAGGCGGATCTCTGTGAGTTCGAGGCCAGCCTGGTCTACAAAGTGAGTCCAGGGCAGCCAAGGCTACACAGAGAAACCCTGTCTCAAAAAAAACCAAAAAAAAAAAAAAAAAATGTAGCTAAGACTCAGGGCAAGTACCTTGGTTTTTGTTCATTTCACTTTGCTCATCAGCAGTTTGAGTTTTCTCAAGTTGTATAGGCTGAGTTGTAAGAAATGCATTGTAAAGCAAAGCCAAATACTACAAGACTCGGGACAAGACTCAGGCTCAGAACCACCCAGCATCATTGTTTTGCTGAGGGTAGTCACAGGGCTTACCTGGACCCTAGAGGAAGGGAAAGAGACTCGACAACCCTTGCAGTTGGATTTAGTGATCCTCTAAGAGTAAGTGGGGTGGAAGACACTCATCTTCAGGAGTGAACCCTCACAAGCTCTGCAGACCTGCACTGAGTATATTGTCTAGCCCTCCATTACTAAAACGTGTAGTGCAAGGGCTCAAGCCCAGGTTTCAAGGACACTCAGTATGGGAATGCTTCTAAAGAGAACAGAAGAAACTGGAAGGGGTAAGAGAAGGTGTCTGATGTGTCTCCGATGGCAGCAAGTGGAAGGTGGGGTAATTCATAGAGAGCCTTGCTTATAAGCCACAGACTTTAGCTGCAGACAAGGAGAAATTCTGAGTGTTTTGACAGAGGCGTGTTACATTGACAGCCTGGACTTTTAAAAGATCAGTCTGATTAAGACACAAGGGTTTTTTAAAGATGTTTCAGTCAGTGGATAATACTAATCTCAGTTTGATTGGTTAGAAGACATTCATTTGTAGTATTCCAGAAGTTTAGACAAGGCCTGAATCAAAATAACAATGAGAATGAAGAAGCAATAATTTTTCAAAAGTTAAAATATTAAATTAGGAAGAGGTGACAACCGATTGGCTATGTGGATCAAGACAAGAAAGATGAGGCTGTAGGGCATTGGTTAGCAGTTAAGAGAACTGTCTGCTCTTGAACAGGACCTAGGTTCACTTCCCAGCACACACACGGCAGCTCACAACCACTCTTCTGCTCTCCTTGGACAGTTGCATGCATGTGGTGCATAGACATTTGTGTAGGCAGGGCATTTATACATAAAATCTTTAAAAATCAGCATTCAAAAATAGTAAAAGCTAAATATGCCCCTCGTACATGAGAAAGCCATGCTAGCAGTACTGCAGCATAGTCACATTTGCCCTCTTCATTCTTCATAAAGCTTTTCTCAAGTTACTAAATCGTAGCTCTGTTTTTTTAATCACTGTCATGTTTAACAGGTTTTCATTACTCTTGTAGAATTATCTTGACATTTTATATTTTTCATTCTGAATTTCTAAGCTACTTCCCTTTTTTCTTCTACAGGTTAATGGCACTGATGCAGATTATGAATATGAGGAAATCACACTTGAAAGGGTAAAAACTATTATCTTAGTCTGTTGTTTGAACTTTTAGATTTTTTTTCTTTAATATCCATTAACTTTTGTGGATTTACAGAAGAGGCAAAGGATAATAGAGAGAATTCCAGTTATTTTGGACTCAGCTTTCTCTGTTACCATCCGTCGTTGTTACAGTGTGTTTGTTTCAGCCTATGGGCCAATATACGTGCATTATTATTAACTGAAGTCTCTGTTTCTTCTTCCTTAGTTTTATGGTTTGGTATTTTTTTCCCTCCAAGATACCATCCAGGAAACTATGCTTCATACAGTTATCTGTTTAGGGTACTCTAAACTATTATAGTTTGTCAAAATTGTCCTTTTAATTTTTTCTAAGTAGCATGCTATCTGGATGGTGCCACATTTGTATTCACAGCACTTAAGAGCACAAGCAAGTCAGCTTGTGCTACATGAAAGTCTTGTCTCAAATATGCCTACCTACCTACATACATACATCTGTGTTGGTGAAAGGGAGTGTCTGCACACGTGAGCATATGCACAATCAGTTCATAATGTATTTCGGAAACACTGACCTTGTCTGGCAAGTACTTCCAAGGAATTAAATGTTCTACACAAGTAACTTTCCTGAGTAGCAGAAGATCTTCATTTAAAAAACTACAATCTTAGTTATATTTTGTTGTGTTTGAAGCCAGAATGGACGTCCAGGAAAGTAAGGAGCACTGCAGGATCTTTGCATGTGTAGTAGTAGGTCTTCACTGTCTGCTGCATCATTCCAGGCCCCAGTCAGCAGGCGGGTGCTGCAGGAACACTCACACAAGCTCAGCGTTAATCTACCATGTGTTTTCACAGGGCAGTTTATGACATCTCATGCTCTTTGACTTACTCCTTTTAATCTCTCCCAGTGCCATTTAGGTTTCTAATTTAATCTTCGGACTGTGTATTTTTCACTGCTTAAAAAACTTGAATACTTAAATTTCTTGGTAGCTTTTCACAGTCTTAGTTGTGTTGACATCCTACTAATTATTTATAGAATTTATAATTACATTGGTATTTTAGGACAAATAACGGAAACTGGATGTTTAAGTTGTTACATATGAATAGCAATAGGTCAGATATTCCCACTTATTTGAGTTGCTGGAAAGCTACATGCAGAAAGTAAACATTCCTAAGTGATTTTCTTAGGTCAAAGAAGTATCATTTCTCTTTATAGACTTTTAATAGCAGTAAAACCTCTTTTGTGTGCACATATTACTCAGAATTTCAGTTTTCCTGTTTGTAAATAATGTGGCAGTTGTCAGAGTCTACTTGCCATCAGAGAAGTAGCTCTAACCAGCATTGAGTTCTCAGTGGGCTTCAGTACTTAAAAATGCCCTTTGGTAATCGAGTGAACATCTCAGGTTATTGCTGCTGTTACTTATCAGCTCCAGTTTGGTTTTTAAAATAAGCAGCTTGCAAAGTGGTCAGAAGGAAAGTACCATCCTCACTTCTTTTTTAAAAGGTGAAATGGTCTTTGTCCTGCTCAGAAATAAAGGCAGTAGCCAGGCATCATGGCTCAGGAGGCCAAGGCCAACATTGCCAACATTGCACCAGGGTTGATGCAATCAACCCTGGGCTGCTTAGGAAGACTTTCCCAAACACAAATCAATTAATTAATGAAGCGAAAGATCACATGCTTTGTCTCTTGGGAGAGGTTTGCTCTATCAAACATGAATGAGGTACATCTTGAAAGAAATTTTAAACTACAAAGATAGTAGAAGAAAACATAAAGGTAAATGCTTGTGATTCTGGAATAGGCAGTATTTGCTAATACCAAAACTTAACAAAAGAAAAAAGTATGATTTGGACTTTGGTGCTTCAAAGGAGATTATTAAGACATTAAAATATAATCAGCATAAAGGAAAAGTTTTGCAAGCCCTGTACTCATAGAGGACTTGTATACAGAACACTTTTCTGTGGGTAAAGGGTAATTCACAGACAAATTAAACATACTTACGAAGAGGGAACTTCAAACTAGGCTTCTGGAAAACTCAGTACATTTTCTTCAGCCTCACCTACTGAGCAATAATTAATACCTCTGAGGAAGCTTTTCCTTAAATGGAGAGGTGTCTATTTAATTTAGAACTTTTCTCTTAGCTGTGCATTTCCTTTTTGTGGTAGAGTTCCCTGTTTCAGTATAGTTTCTAGAGTCTCAATGCTTAGATCTTACTTCCTGGAATTTTTCCCTCTGTCCTTAGGGAAATTCAGGGCTTGGTTTCAGCATTGCAGGAGGTACAGACAACCCCCACATTGGAGATGACTCAAGTATTTTCATCACCAAAATTATCACAGGAGGAGCAGCTGCCCAGGATGGAAGATTGCGGTACGTTTTAAACCTAATGTAAATGTGATGTTGACAAAAGACAGGGACTAACTTGAAAAAGGAACAGCTAATAACTAAATGTAGGTCGAAGCTCAAGCCACATTTAAATGACCAACTCTCAGATGATTTTGCTCTTTGTATTGTTTCTGTCTTTTATGCATGCAGTTTTGTCTTAGGTATTACAATACTTTGAATAATGCATTTTGATAGTGTAAATGGCTGTAACCAATTTTTTAGGTGTCATGAGTTGTCCTTGGTGTCTACAGATAAAATCCCAAAACTATTTCATTTTCTCTTTTGGGAACCAGTTACATAAACTTACACAGAAATTTATATAGTGTTCTGTTTTGCAAAATGTCTTACAAAATTGATATTTCCTTGGACCGTACGTTCTGGCATTTTTCTAATTTCTTTGGTTGGTCCAGGTTTTTCTTTATGTAATGGTTACAGAAGGACATGTTGGGACTAAGGATTTCATAAATCATCTTATCTTAGTTTCTTAGTTCTCTGTGCAGCTCTTCAGATTTTAAACTGGACTTACCGCTGGTATGGCAGATGGTATATTAGTGATCTCAGCATAAAAATTAGGAATTTGACCCTTTGTGCCTGTGTAACATTTACTTCCTAATCTGTTACTGCCCTTTTGTTTGTGCAGCTTATGTGCAAATATGTTCCTTTTTTAACCGAAGAACACACCCAAAGTACTAGTCACTCTTTTGGGTGTATAATTTCTTTCCTATACGAAAATTTAATTAGCAATAGAAACTTGTCAGGACCAACTTTAATATCTTAAGTGTCTCTGTTGGTTTGAAATGACTTCCATGTTTTCCTAATGGAGCACCATGCAGTCAAAGCCAGGACCAGAGCTAAGTTGAAAAAGCTGAGAATAGGAACAAAAAAATTTTTTTAGTTACCATGTCAAATTATGTTATTTACATAGATGACTTTGAATTAAGTGATCTGATCTTTAAGTTCACATAAGTTTTAAAGAGTAATTTCTTTTTTGTTGTTGTTGTTGTTGTTTGTTTTTTTTGAGACAGGGTCTTTCTGTGTAGCCTTGGCTGTCCTAGACTCAATTTGTAGACCAGGCTGGCCTCGAACTCACAGCAAACCACCAGCCTCTGCCTCCTGAGTGCTGGAATTAAAGGCACGCGACACCATGCCCGGCCCTGTAATTTCTTTTTTTAAGTTCTACACCTCAGATTTGAAAAAATAAAAATTTCATCTTGGCTAAGTCAGTTAATTGTAGTTTTGACACTATCCTCTGACCTTCAACTAGCTTAACTGACCGTAAGGTTTTTGAGCTTCATTTTTTTTACTCATAAATACAGGTCTGTCACTTATTTATGCCCTTAAGAGTGCTATATTACAGTTCTTCCTGCTTCATTTTCTCCATGTATAAAATGGTTTAAAAAAAAAAAAACTAGTATAAGTTGTTTTAAGGATTAAACACTAAGGAAGTACCTAGCATGTGGTTAGTGTCAAATGTTTGCTAACTTTATCAAATACCTTTGTCTGTACATAATATTTTAAATAATTTATTTTTATTTTTTTCCCTTTGCTGTCTTTTGAGAAATTTATAAACTGAAATTTAACATGTAGCTTCTTCATTTATATTTTCTGGAATAAATAATTTTTATCAAAAAAAATTTTAATTGGTAAAGATACAATATTGGTAATTAATGTTTTGATATATTGTTTTTCTCAGGGTAAATGACTGTATACTGAGAGTAAACGAAGCCGATGTTCGTGATGTAACCCACAGCAAAGCCGTTGAGGCATTGAAAGAAGCTGGATCTATTGTGCGATTGTATGTAAAAAGGCGGAAGCCAGCATCAGAGAAAATAATGGAAATAAAACTCATTAAAGGTCCTAAAGGTACATTGTAAATCAGAATAAGACATATTATTAAGAAACATGAGCTAAACTTTTGTATATTCTAAGATTATCATTCTTTTAGTCCTCTACAGAATTTCAGTTGGTTCTAGAGTTTTTCTGTTATTTTATGCTGCTCTTTGTCTCAGGTAGGATTTAGAGTGGTTGCGTTCTACCATGGTGGCAGCATTTGAAATGGCACTATATTAATTTCCATGTACTATTCACATTTTACTGTTCTGTGTGTATAATAATTTCTACGTGATGTTGTGTGTATGTAGTGTTGGTGTGGGTGCCTGTATTCACACACCCGTGCATGCACTTGGGTAGGCCAGAAGGCAGTGTTGGTGTCACCCTCCACCTTAACCTTTTGAGACAGGTTCTTTTTCTGTTTAGTAGCCTGTCCTTAACAGTGTGAAACAGTAGGGAACAGAATCTCTACTTCAAAGTTTTGTGATTACATTTATTTATTTGGTGGGGAAGGAGTGATTTGCCATGGTGTGTATATGGAAATCAGGACAGTTTCCAGGAGTTAGTTCTTTCTTTTTACCTTGTGGATCCCTATGGTCAACCTATATTGTAAGGCTGGGTGGAAGGCACCTTTGCCATTTGGTTCATCTCAGCAGCCTTCTAAATTTATAATAGATTTGTTTGGATCTGTTTTAAGTGTTGTTTGGTAGTGTGTAGTGCTTATATTAATTTATCATCTACAAAGTACTTTAAATGTAGAGTGTGAGTCAAATTAAAGGAGTATAATACAGTGGATGTCATGGTACTTAACTCTGTAGTGAAGACTGATGAGGTGATTTCTAGTTTGAAGACATTGATAGGATTGAGGATAAATACAAATAGTAATTCTAGAACTTGGCTTCCTAGAGGAAGTAGAATACCAACAAATGAAACACATAGATAATTTGGTATTGAAGATGGTATTTCAGAACTGCAGAAATTGTTCTCAGATATTACTTCTCAGTTATTTCATTCTTTAAAAAAAAAAGATTTTATTTATTTATTATGTATATAGTGCTCTGCCTGCATGTACACCTGCAGGCCAGAAGAGGGCACTGTATTCCCTGGAACTAAACCAGGGTCCTCTATAAGAGCCTCCAGTGCTCTTCACCACAGACTCCTCTCCAGTCTCGAAACTTAAGCTTTTTTAAAAGATTTATTTATTTATTATTTATATAGTATTCTGCCCGCATGTGTGCCTGCATGCCAGAAGAGACTACCAGATCTCATTATAGATGGTTGTGAGCCACCATGTGGTTCCTGGGAATTGAACTCAGGACCTTCGGAAGAACAGTGCTCTTAACCTCTGAGCCATCTCTCCAGCCCCTAAACTCAAGATTTTAAAAGCAGAAAACTAAATAAATAATTTTCTGTATGTTGGATTAATCATGTCTAATTTTCATCCTCCTCCCCCTACCTCACCCCCCGGGCTTTAATTCACCTTATTGATGAGACTCTAAACAAGTGTATTCCAACTAGGTCTTGGGTTCAGCATTGCTGGAGGTGTTGGAAATCAGCATATTCCTGGTGATAACAGCATCTATGTAACCAAAATAATTGAAGGAGGTGCAGCCCACAAGGATGGAAAGCTTCAGATTGGAGATAAGCTTCTAGCAGTAAGTATACTCAGTGTTCTACAAGTCGTTCAGATGTTTGCTTTTCCTAACAAAACTGGCTTCTCTGTTCTGAAACCACTTCAGTGGTGTCTACGTGAGTTCTAGCCAGCTTTTGTTAAAACTGCAGTGCTTTTTGGTAGTACACCCTTTTCCTCTACCACCCCACTCTGATTTTGACTCTTCCGCTCCATCTCCCTCCATCTCCTCTCTTCCCTCTGCCCACCTTTCATTCCTAGTTAAAGACTTGAAGTCTTGCAGTGCACAGTAGTGTTAAGTCAGTCTTAGGTTCACAGTGCGGTGTTATCATGTGGTTGTGGGGCCTCATCTATTTATAATGTAATGAAAACCAGTGAAGTCATTACTCATCCCCAAACTAGAACACCAGTAGTTGTGTGTAATTTTTTTTTCTCTTTCTTTTTTTTCTTTCTTCCTTATAAATTGTTTAAACAGGATCTGGAGAGATGGCTCAGTGGCTGAGAGTGCTTATAGCTCTTTCATAGGACTCAGGTTTGGAATTTGATGCTGCTTTCCAAGCACCTTCATGACACACATATATACACACACACAAAGAAAAAACCATAAAATGATGATAGTAAATGTTTAATTGCATAAATATGTCTACATATTTTGCTTATTATTATTTGGAAACTCTTTTAGGCTACTGGACTATATGTAACTTTTTTATGCTTATTTTTTTTCACTTAATATGGTGTTACAGTGATTTCATATTTCCTAAAGCTGAAATCCATTCATACAAGATTTAACTGTGTGACTGTATCATAGTTTATCCAGTGTTCATCAACAACTACCTTGGTCCTCATGTTCACGAGGAAAATGGAACCTGAAGAAAAGCTAAAGTGCTGGTGAAGCTAATGGTCCTGTGAAGCGCAGAAAGGGATGAGAGAGCTAGACATGGATCTCAGTTAGGCTTCCTGTTGCTGCAGTGAGACACCGTGACAACAGGCTTTGCTCATCTTACACTTCCATGGTGCTGTTTATTACCAAAGAAAGTCAGGACAGCAACCCAAGCAGGGCAGGAACCTGGAGACAGGAGCAGACACAGGCTGTGGAGGGGTGCTGCTTACTGGCTTGTTTCACATGGCTTGCTCAGCCTGCTTTCCTATAGAACCCAGACCACAGCCCAGGGAGGCACCACTCACAATGGGCTGCACTCCCCTCCCCCCCCCCCCCCCCCCCCCCCCCCCCCATCCATCACTAATTAAGAAATGCTGTACAGCTCATCTTATGGGGACATTTTTCTCAACTGAGGCTCCCTCCTCTCTGGTAACTCTAGTTTATGTCAACTTGACATAAAACCAACCAGTACAACCTGTCAGACATGTTAATGCTTTCACAAGTGTGGGCTACGTCAGCCATGCCCAATCCTAACCAAAATAGGCTAAGAGGAGACAGAATGACAGCAATAGTAGTCAGGGCACTGAGCAGGAAGGCTCAGATAAATTGATAAACAGACATAAAATGGGTGTAGTATAGTGGTAATTATGTCATTTCCACTTGAGCGTGTGTTATAGTTATGGTAGAAGAATTGATGTATGCTCTGGTGTATATAAAGGCTTTATTGACGACTTCAGGATTGGTTCATTGGCTCGTTGGGTAGTCCATTAGCAACGTTACTAAGCACAAAAGCCTACCGCCCATTGTCTTCTAGACACTCGTACAACTTTTTCAGCATTAGCAATTTGGCAGTGGGGAAAGGGAAAGAACGGGACACTTTTTGCTCTCACGTCTTGTCTTCTTATAGTATAATTGCCAGTCTTTCCCTAAGGTGTGGGTGAAAAGTTTCACTGGAAATACCCACCTTCCAGTATAAACAGCTTTGCAAACCCATTAGATTTTCTCACTTTATGTATTCTTTATTCTGTATTGGGGGGGCAGAGGTGTAGGTGTCTGTGTGCCCCTGTGTGGCAGGACAGCGTCAGGATTTGCCTTCTGCTTTCTTGAGGCGGGGCTCTCCATGTTTCTGCTGCTGGCTTGCATGCTCCAGGCTAGCTGGCTGATAAGCTTCCCGCTGAGTCCTGTTTCCACCTCCCATCTTTAGAAAGGCTGGCATTGCACATGTATATCACCACCACACCCGAATGGCTTTTTGTTTGTTGTTGTTGTTGATGTTTTGTTTTGTTTTGTTTTGAGTCCAGAGATCTAATTCAAGATGTCAGGGTTGTATAACTATTTCTTTTACCTACTTTCCCACTCTTTATTATTTGTCCAGAACCAGTATTGTTGGCAGGAAGCCAACAACCTATGTTGGTTTTCAAAAGCAACAGGACTTTTCATTCTGTCTCAAAACAAAACTTTAATACAGCCTTTACTCTCATAATTATGCTGAAATCATACAAGTTTGAAGTCTTATTTTAATTTGCCTTAACCTGGTACTTGATAGGCCTTCATTTTCCACTTTTTGCATTTAGCATAATTATTCTCTAATTTGATATTTTTCTTGATCCCACTCTCGTGGCTCTCACTCCCCTTCTTGTTACTCTAGCCTCTACACATAGAGCTGACTTAGAACTCAGGGCTTGTGCTCTGTCCTGTTAGTGCTGACTCCCAGAGTCGTGGTTCACACTGTAAAGACTGATAGATGTCAGATAAGCTTGCTCAAGTCTAAAATTTTGAGATCCTCCTCTTTCTTTGTACACCTTATCAAAATAATTTGTCAGCGTTTATGATGCATATCTAATGCTAAATAAGAAACAGCATTTAATAACAAACCAATAGTCATGGTATTTGTGCATAGTTCCACAAACTGCAGAGGGCTTGATAGGAATAGCTTACTTTTAGTTTGTATTTTAATACTGTTTCTCTGTAAAAGTAACTTTTATTCTTATTACTCAACTGTTGTCGGGGAGGCTTACTGCTTCCCCCTGCTAACCTAGGCCTAGCCCTGGAAGCTTCCAGCCTCCATACGATCTATCGTAGGCCTACAATGTTTTCAGCCTCTGAGACCCACTGTTCAATAAAGTTCACCCTTACTTGTTCTTTCTGAGCTCTGGGCTGCAGGTTCAACTCAGCTGTTCTGGCTCAAACTCTTCTCCCAGCTGCCTTATTTAATCTGACTTTTCTCTTGACCCAGAATTGCTCTGCCTGGCCTCAAACTAACTCACAATCTGCTCTTATCTTGTGGCTCCTTCTCATTCTCTGGCTCATTCCCTCTTCACCTGAGTTCTTTCTCTGCAATCCATCTCTATTACTTTCCTGGTAAAAACTGCCTCCTCTCTCTGAAAACCTGCCTCTTAAGTAGCTGTCCGTGCCTCTCTCTTTTCATGAGAGTTAAACATATCTTATTCTGTCAAATCTTCTGATTCATCATCTTTTCTGCCACTTCATTAGACATCACTTTCAAATATGGGTGCTTCCTTCTACAAACTAACTTTACCTTCATTTGGGATTAAAGGCATGTATTGCCATGCCTGGATCTAAACTCTTCTTTACCTGATAACTTGCTCTATACCTGCCTGGCCTTGAACTCAGATCTGTGTGCCTCTGTCTCCTGGATTAAAGGCATGTTTGTATTCTTGCCAGAGCAGCCATGTTCTGAATTAGCATTCTTCTACATTTCTTCTTAAAAGAATTAAATTGTGCCTACAATGCTCTATCCTTAAACGTTAAAAAAGAGAGAGAAAGTTGAAGCTGAGAAAAGAAGCTAGAATCAATATTGTCTATTTCATGCACATATATAAAAAGATTTTCCTTGTATTATGGACACTAAAAATGGATATTTTTCTTTCCACACATCTTTGTTTTCTTTAAAACACTCTCTCATATCCCATATCATTTGGGTAATCATTTTCAAAAAGCATGTTGTAAAAATGTCTTCAAATATTATCTTTTGGTATTTTCTTGTAGGTGAACAGTGTATGTTTAGAAGAAGTTACTCATGAAGAAGCAGTAACTGCCTTAAAGAACACATCTGATTTTGTTTATTTGAAAGTCGCAAAACCAACAAGTATGTATATCAATGATGGCTATGCACCACCTGACATCACGAACTGTAAGTGTGCTAGCTTAAGGCCGCTTAAATGTCCTACTTTCACAGATATGCTCTCTATAATATTACCAATATGCTATAATAAAAAAGGATTACACATGATAAAAATACTATATAAACCCAGTGTTGGGGAGATGTAGACAGGAGGATCAGCATTACGAAAATAACTTAAGGCCAATCTGTCCTACAAACTGTCTCAAAAGAAAGGATAGAATTGGCTGGAAAGATAGCTCAGCAATTAAGAGGCTCCAACTTTTGTTCCCAGCACCTCTTCAAGTGGCTCACAATCACCTGTAACTTCAGCTCCAGGGGTTCCAGTGTCTTTTCTTTTTCTTTTTCTTTTTCTTTTTTCTTTCTTTTTTTTTTTTTTTCTTTTTTTCTTTTTTTCTTTTTTAGTTTGGTTTGATTTGATTTTTCAAGACCAGGTTCTCTGTGTAGCCTTGGCTGTCCTGGACTTGCTTCATAGACCAGGCTGGCCTTGAACTCACAGAGATCCACCTGCTTCTAGCTTCAGAGTGCTGGGATTAAAGCTGTACGCCACCTCCCCCAGCTGAGAAACTAATTCTTTGATCTGGATTTTTTTTAATCTGCTAAATCATAATCTTCATAATAAAAATAGTGTTCACCTTGATTCTCAAGCTTTTCTCTAAATAACATTTACTAAAGGTATTTTGCAAATAATGCAGACTCATTATATGCTTGAGCACAAAAATAAACAAGTACTTTATTCTGTGTATAAGGAAACCAATTCTTGTGCTCCTGGTTGGTGCATTGACTATTCTTTGAGAAATACTGACGTTTTCTCTAATACAATTGAATTCTTTTCTTAATGATGTTCAGCCTTTCTAATCAACAGAAATGGTATGCTTCTTTTTAACAAAGAAAACACCTCACTACTTAAAATTCTTGCATGTTCTTGTGCATAAACTTTACGTAAGGATTTTGTATATGTTTATTTGTAATTTAAAGAACAGTCTGGCTTGTCAGTTCTGTTATCAGTCTCATTTTGAATACTGCCTTTTTAGGACAGCCATGTGCACATTTGGAATAGCTCTTCCACAAACTGGTAATTGCTCTCCTAATTTTGAATGAGCGTATATTACAAATAGCGAGGTTACTACCTAGGAAAATATTAAACAGAAAATACTTTTATGAAATTAGTCCTCTTACGATAATGACATGGCATTTTTTAAGTGACAGTGCTAATCCTGACGAGTAGTGAGTAACAGGACCACTGTTTGTTTTCTAAGTCTGGTGCAATGTCTAGCTGTTTGTTTTTGTTCTTGTTTCCTGTCTGTTAATGAACTAACAGGACATTGTAAGACAATTGTAGCTCACCTTGGCGAGCTCAGCTTTATATTTTATTACTACTTTGCATCTCAGGCAGATGCAGTTTTGATTGTTAGATAAGCTTACAAATTATGTTTATTTAGTATGTGAAACAAATGAATAATCTATAAAGCATTTAAATTTATCTTTCATAGTTTTTGCCTTCCTAAGCCCTTGCCAGACCTTACGTCCAACTTACCTGCCTGTTCCCTGTATTGTAATCATTTGAGTCTCCCTTACAGATCTGGCTTTCTTCACTGAATCCTGTATTACCTTTCTTTACACTTTACACTAACTCATGTAAACCCTGGCTTTCTGGTGTCTTGATTTCTTGCTTTTTCTCCGGCCTTCCATTTCAGCTTGAGTACTTAAGTACTTCTAACACTTCAGATCTTTTCAGTAATTGTCAATACCTTCATCAACTCTAACAACTTTAAGTCATTCAAAACCATCAGTTCAGTCACTGCTCTTCTGTCGGTTCAACCTCGTTTGACCATCAGGTATTGGCTTCATTTCTTTGCCTCCTTACATCTCTGTTTCACTACTGGGTTTTCAGCTTAGGCTTTGTGGTTTGTTGATGATATTTCTTTGGACTTCCTGTGCTTTTATCCTTCCTTCCCAACAGTGCTTCAGCCAGTTGTCTTCCTCCCTGCTCTCTTAATGTAGAATAGAGCTGGGGTTGAAAGTACGAAGATGAGGAAACTCTCTTCTGGAAGATTAAGGAGTAGATGTAAAATAAAGGAGGAGAGGAAAGAATTCTTGTAAGAGAATGAATAAGAAAAAGTACCAGGCAAACTTGAGGCTCCCTTTGTCAAGAGTGAAGAGATGGCATTAAATCTGCTTGTTCTTAAAAATACACACCTGTCTATGTATGTGTATTTAATGTAGATATTTTAGATCTACTATTTGTTCTTAAACGTCTGTCTGTACTCTTCTAATTTGCTGCTTTTGCTTTTCTTAAAGGTATGTAAGATCTGTGTGTAGTTGTATCAGTTTGCTGACTTGTTTTCTTATTTTAGTGCTGTGTAGTATTCTATTATATGAACCCACAACAGGTTTGTTTGTTTGTTTGTTTTTTAATTTAAACTGCTGGGTCATTTTCAGTTTTGATTTATAAAGAATATTGCTACCTTAGATGTTTTTGCACATGTCTGGTTGTGTGTGTGTGTTACCAGCATCATTTGCTTGTTTTAGACAGAATTATGCTATGTAGTCCAGGCTGGCCTCAAATTCACGCTGCTCCCACCTCAGCCTCCTTGGTTCTGATTATATGCATGTGTTGCCATGTTTAGCTTACATATTTTTCTTGGCCATATGCACTCCATTTCTCTTAAGAATGACGTTTAGTGTTACAGAGCTAGTGTGTATATATATGTATAGTCTTTAGTTGATAATGCTGAACAATTTACAAAGAATTTGTGAGATCAGATGAGTTTGGGGTGGTATGGCCATAGACAAATTAGCAAGTATTTGAAACATTTTGTAGTCTAACTTTTTGCATCTTCAACTCCTGGAATCAGTAGTCTTATTTAGTTATAGATGATAATGGCTATTGTTGCTGTTAGTTTAATGATATGGCCTAAAAAATGTTTATTGTAAGGCTTATAATTATTATGGCAGTGTTATTTAACCGCTTTCTCAATCAATAAAGACACAGACACGTGCTGTATTTTAGAGTAGCCTTATCACCTAGGGCATAGCACCTTTCATATCTCCTAGCCTCCATCCCATGCCATCTGCTTCCAATAATCTCTGTTCAGTATGCCTCCCATCCATAATGCCAAAATATTTGCTAAGGTTGTTCATCTGGGGTATTTTTTTTCTTTGTGGAACTTCAGAGTTTGTCCTCTGGGCGCATGTGGCTCTTTCCTATCCCATGGCTATTCTCCTTCCTCCTCCATCCTGTCGGCTTCTCCCTTCCCAGATCCTCTCTGTCCCTGAGCCTATGAACCTTTGCCACATTCACTCTCTTCTGTTGCCCAGGTATCTGCTTTCTTTATTAGTCAAACAGGGAGGCAGTGTTAAACAGCAATACTCAGGTTGCGTGACAGACTCCACTAAGAATCTCGGGGGCAAGCAATTAACAAATAAAGCACTAGACTATAATCCAACAGGCTACGTATTGAGTTATTCATTAACAGTTTTCATCCTGATCTGCTGGCTTTTTGTTTGGTTGGTTGGGTTGATTTGGGGGTGGGGGTGGTGGTGGTTGTTGTTGTTGTTGTTGTTGTTGTTGTTTTAAGCTATTTTATTGGGTTCTTAGACCTCTACCACTCTTCCAATCCTCAACACTAGGTAGGAAAGAAAGAAGGTTAGAGGGGGGTAAAGGGACATAGACCTGAGTAGGCTACTTCCTGCTGATGTTGGGTTCCTTGGGGCAAGTCCAGTCTTCATCATCAGAATATCCCCCAGTCCAGCAATAGCAAATACAGTAGCATGGGAAGCAGCAACTGCCGCAGGCCTTCTCAGGGCTCTCCCATTTATACCTTCTCCAGAGACACCAGAGTTAAACTATCTGCAGCTGGCAAGGATCACACCCCAGCTAGAGCATGAGGCAAATCATAATCACCTGCTGTGAAGCAGCCTCTTATCTTAAACCTGAGATTAAAACAGAAACATATTTACATAACATAACTGGGTTTTAAAAGTAACCAAAACTCTGACAACAATCATCTTTACTCATTTTTCCTGCTGACAAGAAAAGGCAGAATATTTATATTACCTAAAGCAAAACTAGAGTATTTTCTAGGTGATTAATGATGTTCAGAAACTTTTGTGATTATTGCTTTGACTAACGTCTTCTATGACAATTAAATTCTACATTTTTGTGAGTGCACACATATGTGCATGTAGGTGTACATGTGAGGCTAGAGGTCAATGTCAAGTGTCTCTGTCACTTTGCATCCTATCTTTTGAAGGTCTCTCACTGAATCTGGAACTCATAGATTCTTCTAAGCTAAACAGGCCACTGAATTCCACTGAACTCACTTGTCTCTCCTAAAAGCTTTGGTTGTAGACACACACCCAGCTTTCCTTATGTGTGTGGTGGGAATCCAAACTCAGGTCCACATACTTGTATGGATAGCACTTGATTGGCTGAGCTACCTCCCTGACCCTGCATTTTTCAGTTAGTATTGTCTCTTTCTTTAAAATGTTATTTTATATTTTGGGTAATCTGAACAATCACTTGTGGTGTCTTCCAACTGCACATAGCCTGAGCACCACTGTCCTCTACTGTAACCACTCTGCTCACACCATCTCTTTCTGAAGCAATATTTTTCCATGATTCGTTATTTCAAAACTCACTGAAATTATTTCCCAGCCTACAGTCATAAGAGGGAACTTAAAAGCTTTATAGTTTTATCTAAACCTGATGTGTTCTGATTTAATTTTTATATGTAACATATTTCAGTATTACAAAGACCTAAAAATACCTTAGGTTATTTTGTAAAAGTCTATGTATTCACCCATGTGATTTATATATAAATTTCAATTTTTTTCATGTTCTTTAAATAATTTTTTCCTTTGTCTAGTGACTGAAATAACCTCCAGGTGTTAAAAAGAAATGACAGAGGCTGCATAGGTGGCTCAGCATTTAAGAGCACAGGCTACTTCTCAATTCCCAGCACACATCAGCTCACAGCCATCTGTAACTCCAGTTCCAGAGGATCTGGCACTTTCTTCTGGCCTCTGCAGGCAACAGGTGCATACACGGTACCCAGACATATATGCCAGCAAAGCATCCATTCACATAAAATAATTAAATTTTAAAATGAAAAGACAATACATATCACTGTCACAATCTCAACTCTAGAAAAACAGTATCTCACCAAGACTTCTGTAGATTCACCTTATTAGCTTAAGAAAGCTAATTTTAGCTAGCCGGTGGTGGCTCATGCCTTTAATCCCAGCATTTGGAAGGCAGAGGCAGGTGGATCTCCATGAGTTCGAGGCCAGCCTGGACTACAGAGCAAGTTCCAGGACAGCCAGAGCTGTTACACAGAGAAACCATCTCGATAAACAGAACAAAACAAAACAAAAAAAGAAAAGAAAAGAAAAAAGCTAATTTTTATTCCTAATTTATAGTTTATTTTTTAAGTTTTAAAATTGCATAAGGGGGCTGGAAAGATGGCTCAGAGGTTAGGAGTACTGTCTGCTCTTCCAGAGATCTTGAGTTCAATTCCCAGCAACCACATGGTGGCTCACAACCATCTATCATGAGATCTAGTGCCCTCTTCTGACCTGCAGGTGTACATGAAAGCAGAACACTGCATATATAACAAAGAAAGAAAGCAAAGAAAGAAAGATCTTTGTTTTAAAAAAAAAAAACTGCATACATTTTATTTACAGAGATTATTTTCTCCTTTATTCTGTTAACATGATAAATTACATTGATACTGTAACTTATCAAGGAATTCCTCTGCAAATACTTGGAATATCTATTGAGATTTTAGTTGAGAATTCAGTTAAACTTAGTAAATATGGGATTGTCCATTTCTTACCATTTATAATCTCTGCAGAAAAGAAAATTGGATCACATTTGATTTAAGAGGCAATTGTCAAAGATTAGGGGAAAGAGATTTTCTGGAAGAGGCAGTGCATAAGTGTATACATGAGCAGATGCTAAAGGTAGGAAACAGTTGATAACTAGGTAGGAAAAAATCTTCTGGCAAGAATACTGAAAGAAATTATTGATAATTATGGAAGTTACCCTAAAGTGAAGAGGCACGGTCACTATTTCTAACTTAGAAAAAGCTCTCAAATAGAGATAACCAATATACGGTGTATGGGGGGAAGTGTGCTTGTTGCTAATGACAAAAGCCCATCAGCATATCTGACGTAGTTTCTGACACTAGAATGGTCATGGTTTTCTATCTTCTCACATTCTGCTCTCATCCTTTTCTGTTAAACTCGGGATCTAGCACCAGTCTCTTCTCACATTCACTTCAAGTTCTTCTACTTCTTTTCTAAACCTTGGAGGTCTTGGATCATTGGTTTCATAAAAAATTGGGTTCCTTTGTCCTATGGGTTTTTTGTTTTGTTTTGTTTGTTTGTTTGGGTGTTTTGTTTTGGTTTTGGTTTTTTTGGTTTTTCGAGACAGGGTTTCTCTATGTGGCCCTGGCTGTCCTGGACTCACTTTGTAGATTAGGCTGGCCTCGAACTCACAGTGATCTGCCTGCCTCTGCCTCCTGAGTGCTGAGATTAAAGGTGTGTGCCACCATACCTGTCTTGTGGGGGTCTTCTTATGTAAGAATTCAGGTATAAGAGTTAGCAGTGTTTTATTTGACGTTCCTCTGGGTTAATTGATAGGGACATAATTTTAGCCCTTGCTGTCAGAGAGCCTGACACATGAGGTTAAGGGCTCAACAAGGACCACTGCACAAAGGAGCAGCTTAAATCTAACAGGGAAAGTCACCTTTTTAAAATTTTGGCATTTAATAGAATATTTTTTCACTTGTTTTGTTGTTATTTTTGTTCCATACAAACATGATAATACAGCAAAGAAACTTAGGTGTCAAAAATCAATAAACATATATCACCCAGGAAAGACTTTGGACTTTACAGTTGAGAACCATTAGTAGGAATTAAATATAAAGGAATAACTTAGGACTAGTTAGAAATAATTGCTGCTGGGGTCTGCACACCTGTGACATCACTAGCTCTCTAGACTATACTGCCAGGAGGCATCATACACACTTCCCCGGTGTGCGGTGTAGAGACGTATACAGATGCTGCTTCCTTTTCAGTAGAGTATGCATTTTCTCTTTATACTGTTCAGTTCAGTCATTTTCCATTGTCTTTTATTCAGATCCCTTCATCTCTTTATTTAAAGTCAGCTGCACAGCTGCTATAGTTGGTAGGACTAATGTCCTCTTCACTTCTATATATACTCCCCATGGGTCTCCACCTGTAGAAAATGCTTAGTCATATAGTGTAAGGAAAACTAAAGATTGATAATAAAAATGTTAAACATTGCAGCTAAGTTTGAAAGGTGTTATTGCTTTCTATGTATTTTGCCAATGGTGCAGATGAATCAAGGATGGTGTCTCTGTACACAGGAGCTAAGATGCCTCATGCCTTGGTCTTTGTAAAGTGTGGGCAGGAGTTGTGGTCTAGCTCAGCTACAGATTTTCTTGAGTAGCTTTGTGTATATGATACTATTATAAAAATAAAACAACAGGTAATTTTTACTTTTTAAATTTTTTGCTTTTTACCAGATTTCCTCTCTTTGTGGGCATATTAAAAATAGGTATAGGTTGGGTTGACAGTTGTAAACTGATAGAAGGCTTTCTTAACTGTTTTTACACTTCTGGTCTTTACAAGAAATCATGAATACTTATACTTTTTTTCCCCCTTGTTTTAAGTCTACAAATGTCTTCTTAATAAAATTTACGGGGCTAGAGAGAGGACTGAGTAGTTAAGAGCACTGGCAGGTCAAGACCTGTAACTGCAGTCCCACAGGGCCTGACAGCTTCTTCTGGCCCCCTTGGACAACAGGCTTGCATGTGGTGTACAAACATACATGCAAGCTAAATACCCACACATATAAAATTAATATAATTATTATTTTATATGCCATATTTTAGTCCTTCCTGTGACAATCTTTAACCTTTCCTAGATTTAATTTTGCAAATCAGCTTATATAAAATTCCTTGGTAGTTGTATTTTCTCAAAAGAGTGCAAGTGAAATAAATTAGGTTCATTGATCTGAATGTTAAAATCAATTTTTACCTTAAAACTAAGCTCATACATTGTTCCTAGTAGCAAATCTTCTTTACTAAATTCTGTACACAAAGTTGCAAAAATAATTTACTTCCATTTTAAAGTTTATATTAAGGTACTAAGTGGTGTCTTTCACTTTTGATATATTTTCTCCATTTATTTTGAAGCTTCTTCTCAGTCTGTTGATAACCATGTTAGCCCGTCTTCCTACCTGGGCCAGACGCCAGCATCACCAGCCAGATACTCACCCATTTCTAAAGCAGTGCTTGGAGATGATGAGATCACGAGGTAAGTAGCTTCACAGCCAATGTATTACATAAAGCCAACTGTTAAGTAGAATTTGGATTAGCCACAAAAGAGAGCCAAGCTTTTTAGGGCTAAAAAGTAATTTTTACTCCTTTCTAAAATACTGCTTCCTACCTTTTTAAGGCAAGATCAGTTGTTTAGTTTAAATCGTTGGGCACATCTGTAGTTCCAGCACTGAAAAAGCTAAGGCTACAGATAAAACCTTGTCCAAAAAAGGGGAAAGATTAGCTTAGATAAACTAAACTAAAGAATATACGATCTATCCATAAAGCTAACTTCGTATATTTCAGTACATGTCATAGAATACTATAGCAAGCATTTAATTTTTGTTCAGAAATCAGCAAGTGTTGTTCTTATGCTTGACACGTATTGTTGATACTCCAACACCAAAATGTAGTAACCGCATTAGATTTCATGCCTAAGAAGTTCAGTAGGGTTCTGATGAACATAAAAATATTGTAGCTCCTTCCCGCATTATTCACTGTAATAATGAGACAAGGTGTAGAGTTTGCTCTGTAGTATTTTACAAGTATTTTAAATTAACTGTAGCATTTAATGTTATATATGTCCTTAGTAATTTCCGTTGATGTTTTTGTAACTTTCATTATTGTTAGCATTGTTGACTTTGAACCTTGGTGTTTGTTTCCGTTGTGACTTTTCTTGTTAGATTGCAAACACTAGACTTAGTTCCTAAACTTTTTCTCAGCAGAAATTTTACATGATTCCCAGATATATAGGTATACAAAATAGATATATAAATTAAGCATCTATTGATAAAATAATTTATTTTAAAACTTTTTTTCCTGTACCATTTATTAAAGACCAGAGCTGGAAGGATGGCTCAGTGTTTAAGAGCACTGTCTCGTCTTCTGGAAGAACTGGGTTAAATTCCCAGCACCCACATTATTGCTAAGCGCTTCATATAACTGCACTTTGTAGGAATCCGAGGCTCTCATCTTGTCTCTTCTAGCACTCTACACATATCATACAGAGACATAAATGCAGTCAAAACAACCATGCACATAAAATAAAACTAAGAAAATATTATAGAAAATCAAAATCCAGAATTTTATACTAATCAGATGTTCTTGTTTATTATAATATAAAGTATTATGTCTTAGTGCCAGTAAGATGGCTTACCAGGTGGTGGTAGCTGCCACCAAGCCTGACAACCCTAGTTCAGTTCCTGGAACCAACATGGTGGAAGGAAAGAACCAATTTCTACAAGTTGTCTTCTGACTTCCATATTTGTTTGCCCCTCCCCCCCCAAAACACAGACATAAGAAATGAGTAAAGTGTAAGTTTGAAAACTTAATTGAAAATAAAAAATTAAGCCTGATACTGCAAACTATAGAGTATCCTCAACATTTTCATTGAGGGCTTTTAGCATTGGTCAGCATTCTGTTTGCTGAGAACACCATGTTACATACAAATGCAGCACGTAATAGAAGTGTGGCTAGGGACATTTCAAGAATTGTTGGATATTCTATCCTGATCCCAAGCCAGAATTAATTTAGTGGCTTGTTTGTTTGTTTGTTTTTATGAAACTCAAGTTATCACTTCAAAGTCAAGTAGTCTAATATTATACAATCCAAAGATAGACTTTATTTACATGCTTACGAAAGAATGGTTGCAAAACATTACAAGTCTTTGTTTCTGTAATTAAAGCATTATGATTACAGAGCAGAACTCTATAAGAGCATTGTGTTCCAGGTGCACAGCAGTCTCAAATCTTAGATGAGGTTATTCAAGCAATATGTGTTGGTGGGTGGCATCTCCAGTGTAGCATGCACATGTGGTACGTTCAAAAGCAAAGCTGCAGTGCTGTCCCATGTTGCAACATGAGTGACCGCTACCAGAAACGCCTGAGATTCATTATACACTTGATTCTGAATTAAATTTTGGTTGTTATACATTGCAAAACTTTTAATAATTGGCAGCTTAATAATTTGTCAAATTTTTAGTCACTCCCACAGTCATTATGGCCTCTCTGTAGGACTGGGACCTACAGATTAAGAAACTGGGCTCAGAGCTGGAGAGATGGCTCAGTACTTCAAAGGATTTGCTGCTGTTGCAGAGGATCTAGGCTCAGTTCCCAGTACCCACATGGTGATTCACAAACCCCTAACCCTCTGTAATTCTAGCTCTAAAGCATCTGCTGCCCTCTCCTGACCCTTGTAAGCTCCAAGCACACATGTGGTGTACTTGCATACATTAGGGCAAGCACTAGTGAAAATAAGTCTTTAAAAGGAAAAGAAACAAAGATGTCTCAAAGTATAGGAGAGTTTGCCTTGTTTCTGAGTTAGCAGTGATGGAAACAAAATAAATGTCATTAGTTGACCTGGTAATGAAAATTAGGAGAAAGGATAGAATTCTTGTTTTCTAAATGAATAATCAGTGCTTAATATCTTTACATATTTTGCCAATTAAAGGGTAAGCTTTAATCGCATTTTGACCCCTGTCCCCATCCAGGCTCTCTGTATATCTCATATCTAGAGTATTTGTTGGATGTTAAACACAACAGACCTGCCTATTTCCATACTAATGTGAAAATCAAATGGTTGGTTACAAAATAGGTCTTCTTAAAATGGTGTGCTTTATACCAGTCTCATTTGAGAAGTACGCTCATTTGTCCTAATAATAAAGTACAAGTATCTTTGGCCAAACATTAGAAGTCCTCCACAGTCTGAGCCCAAAGCCTCTTGAGAGGTGGTCACACATTTTCAGCTCTTCAGAAATACCACAGCATACATTGAACAGTTTGAAAGTTCAGAGCTGAGCCTAATTGACACACGCCTTTAATAGCAGCACTTGGGAGGCAGAGGCAGGTGGATCTCCATAATTTTGAGGCCAGTCTGGTCTCCATAATGAGTTCTAGGAGAGCCAGAGTTACATACTATCACACACACACAAAACAAACAAACAAACAAAACAACCCAAAAAAAACAAACCTCACAACAATAAATAAATAAAAAATTTAAAGATTAATTTTATTCAGATGTTCACATACCATAAAGTTTATGGATATTAAGTTTACTGATGTGATTGGGAAATGGCTCAGTTGAAGACCTAAGTTTGACACACACAGACCCAAGCCCACATTTTAAAAGCCACATTGGTAGCACACTTGCAGTCCCAGCTCTGGGGACACAGAAGCAGGTGAATTCCTAAGGCTTTTTAGCTCACCAGCTTCACCCACTTGGCAAGTTCCAAGCCAGTAAGAGATCCTGCCTCAGAAGGTAGACCACACTGGAGGAATGACAACTGAGCGTTTCCTTATATCCACATAGGCACACAATAATAAATAAGATGTGCAGTTTAATAATTTGTAGTCCATGTCATTTTTTAATCTGATAAAATATGTGTGTATCATAAAAATCAAAATGTTAGTCATTTTCACAGTGTATATTTCAGGTATATTATATTCGGTGTACATTTACTATTGCCGCTAGCCATTTCCAGACCTTTTCATCATCACAGATAAGTACACTCTTGGCTCTTGATAATTTGAGTCTTTCAGTCCCATGAATTTGCTTCATTTAGCTAAGTCATGTAAGCAGAACCATGCTGTGACTTTCGTGAGTGATGTTTTACAGCACAGTGTTGTCAAGGTTCACTCGTGGGTTAGCATGTATCAAATCTTCATTCATCTTTCTGACTGAATAAAAGCTCTCCACCCCTGTGCCCATTCACACACTTTCAAACCACATTTTATTACTATAAATAATTCTGTAATAAACACTGACATTCACATATCTGTTTATTCTTGCTGTGAAATAGTTACTTAGGAAATAAACCTGGGTGGAGTCTCAAGACCATATGTAACTTCTTTGTGAGTTAGCTTTGTGCAGATCAAACAAATTTACAATCAGAGCCTGGCAGTGGTAGCATGCACCTTTAATCCCAGCACTCGGGAGGCAGAGGCAGGGAGGCAGGGGTAATGTATTTTCCTCCAGAAATAACTGTTAAAAACAATCATTCTGTAAATTTATGACTCATGCATGTGTTTTAAAGCACGATAGGAGACTGGCACCCCGAACCCACTACCTAACAAGTGTGCAACTCATATATGCCCCACCGTCTACCCTGTCTCTCCCTTGGAGTCTCCAAGTCACCGCCTTCCTGAATTTTATTATCTGTGTTTTCATTCATATAGGTGTATGTATGTACACACATGCATTTCCCTAAACACTGTAATTTCCTATTTTTATAAGAAAAATAATTTTATTAACACTGTGAATGAGTTAACAAAATGGATTTAACATTATATCATATACTTTTTAAAATTCATCTTAATATTTAACTCTCAAGGTTATTATAACCAGTTGTTTCCTTTTACATTTTAGAAAAAAAACACATTAAAACTTTTAAATGCTTGCCAAATATATTTGAAAATAACGCTGTCAAGTGATACTCTATATTTCATCAAATTTAAAAGAATCTTTTACTGGCATTTTCATCATCTTACCAGAATATAGATGTGAGTCGTTTTCACATAACTCTTAACTGCCAACAGTTGTGAAAATTATCAATGGAGAGATAAAGTCCAGAGAGTTTTGATGTATAGAATAAAGTAAGTGTACCCATCTTAAAATTCATTTTGTAAAGTAATAAACAGGGCCAGGCATGATAGTACAGGCCCTTAAGTACTTGGGAAGAGGCAAGCAGATCTCTGAGTTTGAGGCCAACTAAGAACCCCACAGTAACATCTGTCTCAAAGAAAAAGAAATAGACACTTAGAAAACAAATAGTGCTGGAGAAATGGCTCAACAGTTAACACTGAGTGCTATCTAAAGAATCTGGGTTCAATTCCCAGCACCCATATGGCAGCTCCCAACTGTCTGTCGCTCCAGTTCCAGGATCTCGTACACACATACATGTAGGCAAAACACAATGCACTTTAAAAAAAATAAAATTGAAAAAAATTATTTTGTTGTTGCTGCTCATTTGGAAATGTACTTTGCCTACAATTCCTGAGTGGTCTCAGGTCATGATTTTAAATAACTCGCATGCTTCGGCCTTTCCAAGAGCTAGGACTACAGGTGCATACAGTCACGGCCAGTCATTCAGAGATACTTGGGCAGGTTTCAAGGTCGCATAGCAACCCATACTGCTTAGGAAGTTTCTAATTTCACCTTCATAATTGCAGTATATCTAAACCAGGAAGGAGATTTTATTAAGTTTGTTCACTTGATGGAGGTGGCTGAGATGAAGAAGGAGGGTAGGAATGTGTTCTTTCTCTGTGGGAAATGAGAGAACATTTTCTTTTCATTTGTCAGAGGCCAGAAAGGGGTCAAGTCCTCTCCTTGGCAGGAGGGACTGGTTTGTACTGACGGGTTGAATGATGTCTTTGCAACTAAAGGAAAGGTCGCAGGAGTAGTAGCTGTGTGACTCCTCAGGCAGCAGTGCACACATGCCAGATTTCCTTGACAGGCTCTGTATGTACTACTTTCATGTCACCTTTAATACTGTTTTTATTCTTGGAATAAAAAATGTGTTCCAATCAAATTCACTGCCTCCCTACTCTCCCGGATCCCTATGTTGTTGTTCTAGTTTGTTTGCTTGGGATTTTTTTTTTACCATTAATTATTTTTGTTTGTTTGTTTTTATATAAAATTAGATTTTTTTCCCTTGGATTTCTCTTTCCCTTGTCATTTTGAGCAGGTTTTTATATAACATTTTGGTTTGGTTTGGTTTGGTTTTCCATTTTAGCTTTGTGTATTGTTTGGTAATATAAGAATGTGAGCATGGTGTAATAACACATGCTTATAATCCCAGTACTCAGGAGAATGGCTAGGGAATTTGCTGGGAATTTGAGGCCAGAGAGTTGAATTGAAGGTCAGCTAGGGCTCCATAGTAGGACCTCCTCCCATCGCAGTGGTCATCAGTAGGATGCTCTCCTACTGAGTGTTCAAGCGCTGCATAAAATTTCTAAGATATTTATTTATTTATTTATTTATTTATTTTTAATTTTTTAGGGAGCCTAGAAAAGTTGTTCTTCATCGAGGCTCAACGGGACTTGGCTTCAACATTGTGGGAGGTGAAGATGGAGAAGGGATCTTTATCTCCTTCATCCTGGCTGGAGGACCCGCTGATCTAAGTGGAGAGCTCAGAAAAGGAGATCGCATTATATCGGTAGGTCTGATACTTAGGTGTTTTGTCTTTACTGTGACCTGTTAATGATCAGAAATGAATTTTAAAAATAATTTAAAAGTATATTTATGATAAGCATTGTAGGTTTGTTGTTTTGTTGTTCAGTGGTTACTATTATTTATGGTGCTCAGGCTGAACCTTCGGGCCTCACATCTACAAGGCAGGTGCTCTACCACTGAGCTACTTTCCCAGCTAGAATACAGTTATTAGTAATTCTTGTAGATTTCTGTCTTACATCTTTACTTCTTATTTACCCTACAATGTTCTTAAACTTTTTTTTTACTTCAGCACTGATTTTTTTTAACTATCTTTATTTCATTCACTTCTATTTATCATAATTCCACTGAATATAGGACTTGGCAACTTTTTTTTTTTTTTTCATTTTCAGCACTTTTTAAATTATTGGGTATGAGTGGTGGTTAGCATGCATGCTGCGGGTGGAGGTCAAAGGACAGTCTTCAGAGGTCAGTTTTTTCCCGCTATGGGTTCAGAATATCAAATTCAGGTTACCAGACTTGCTTGGCTACTGCCTCTACATTCTTTGCTAGCCCATATCTTGTTCATTAGTTTTGGAAGTTCTTTGTCAGTATCTCTTCAGAACATTCCATATCTTTGATACTATTCCACAAATGACACTATGGTCTTTTTTTCCTCACATTCGTTTTTCTCTCTGTATGTTTTAGCTTGGAAACTTGTTTTTACTTAAGTTCAAGTTTCCTGTTTCTTTCTGCAACAAATTTTACTATATTGCTAAGTCTTTCAAATAAAATCTCTCATAATTTTTTTCCTAGCAGTTGCATGTGGATTGCTTTTTGTTGTTGTTGTTTTGCTTGGTCTGTTTTGTTTTTGTTTTTGGTAGTTTCTATGCCTTTGTTCAAATTCTCCAAACTCATCATCCACATTGTCTCTACTCACATTATTAGCGTCATGATTTCCTCATAATAATAATTATTTGTAGTAACAAGGTCTCCCTGAAGTCCTGGCTGGTCTGCTATTCTCTCCACTGCAGTCTAGCGTGGCCAGCACCTCACGGTATCCTTTTGCCTCAGTTTACTAAGTACTGAGATCATTTCCTTTTGTCTTGACAAGTTGCATCTTCTTCCATCTTTGCATGTCTTATAATCTTAACTTTATCATGAGCCATTTTGGATAAAATAATAAATGAAGTAGGGTACACAAGATGACTCAGCAGGTAGAGGCACTTACCACTCGGCCTGAAGTACTGTGTGTTAGTGCCCTGTGACAGAGTGACTTCTGTGCCAGGCGGTAATCCTAGGGCAGGGAATGGTTTGTGGCTTAGGCTGCGAGAGCCAAACTATATGAACATGGTCTATAGCTGAGCTGTATTTTGTTTCACTTTAGTTTGATTTAATGGTTTGTTTTGTTTGTGTTTTTTGTTTTGTTTTGTTTTTGATAGTAAGATCAAGCATTTTCTGAGCACTGGTAACATTTCTAAGGTTTCATGTTTTACAGCTGAGCTGTCAGCTTTCAAAACTGCTTTATAACTCAGCTGCCAACTTTCTGGGATGTTGTAGTTTCTTTGTGTTCTCTGAGCTTCCCTTGGTTTTTCTCTATCTGTGCCTCTTCTGTCTCCACTAATGGGACAGGCTTTATTTTACCGCTCTTGGTCCACGTCAGTCCCTAAGCAGCTGAAAGTAAGGCATTCCTGTTGTTGATTTTTGACAGGTTTTCAGCACCAACTGAAGCTTCTTCTTGTAAGTTTTTAGCACTTTGACTATGTTGAACATTACACTGAGCTAAGTTTAGTAGGCTTCTGTCTTGTATTTGGGAATGCCCTTTACACTTTATTAATTCTTATGTTTGGATCCCCAAACATTTATCTGAATAAACAGTCAAGATCCATGGAAACAAAGTTGACGGGTTGAGAGTAGACTTGCCTTGTGGCTTCTCAGAAGTGTTATGTTGCCTTAGTCTACAAGAAACCATAGATGTTGAGTAAGGTTTTAGCTGGTTTCTTCCTATTTCCATCTGTTCTCTTTCCCTCACCATCCTGCCAAGGATGACAGTGGCATGGGTGCCTTCTGGGTGCTTCCTGGATATTAGTTTGCTTAGGTCTCTTTAAATTCCAATACCCTGGTGGGCTTAGCTTCTTCTAAACTTGCTCAGGTGGTTTTAAGATGAGTGATATTTCTTGAGACTATGATTAGTTCTATTAAGTAAGCTCTATTTTTGTCTTTAAAAATAAACTTCAGTAATCACCATTCCTACTTGATATATCCTGCCTTTTGAATCATTTATCCTTAAACATGAAGGGTAATTTTCCATTTGACAGTACTGCATATTGACATTTTATTGTCTAAGGTTATACAAAATCCTTAATAAACTATTGTTTCTCTATACCAAGTGCCTAAATTTTCATTCACCTTGTTACAGCAGTGTTCTAGAAAAAAATGGATTGCTATTTCTTTTGTAAATGGTCATCCTTTGTAACTAGACTCTGTCTATCCTTGAACTATATGAGACCTTCAAACGGATTAGATGGCAGAATTTGTTGATAAATCTTAAGTATATCAGATGTTCAGTCAGATAGTAAGACAGATAAATCTGAAAATTGCATAAAGAGATACAATTTTACATTTTCGATATGTTCTTCTTTCATGTTCCAGCCACATTCTGTTTCACTTTGAGGAGTGTTTTCTGACTTTATTTATGGGTGAAAAATCTCTATTGGTTTATGTATTTTTTAATGACTTAAAGCTGGGCGTGGTGTAACATACCTTCAATCCCTGCACTTGAGAGGCAGAAGCAGGCTGATCTCTGTGAGTTCAAGGCCAGCCTAGTGTACAGAGTGATTCTATGACAGCCAAAACTGCACACAGAGAAACCTTTTCTACAAAACAAAAGACTTAAAATCTCAATACTGCATAGCACTATTGACCCAAAATAATTTATTTTTATATCTCAAACTCAAAATATGTCAAAGAGGATATTACATAATGACAAACCTGTGAGGAAGGAGTGATCATTCTAAATTTAAATACAGCCAAAAACAGTTTTAAAAGTTATGAAGAGAAAAGCTGATGTCACAAGGACAGGTTGTTAATCCCTTCATACAGACAGCCTTAGAAGCTTTTCAGTTGTAAAACAAGTAAACAACAGATTCGAGTACTAAATAGAATACAGCAGCACAAAAGTAAAGGCAAACTTGTGACAGAAGATCAGGGACTACATTTGCTTCTCAGGCACATTCCTGAAGAACCTGGGCCTTTGTAAGAATTTATAACAGCATGCTCCCTGACAACACCATAATTCTGCAGCTAAGATGTGAAACCAAGGGGATAACAAAGATGCTCTCATAAAATGAGAAGTGTTTCAACAAAAGGCAGTGGACCAACTAGACAGGCATAATAAAAGCATAAACCACAATCAGCCTTAATTCTTAAAGTAAAAATGTAATCCTAGACAGATTATAAACCCAAATGTTAAAACCTAAAACCAGATCGTTCTAGGAAAAAAATAATGAAAAATATCTGGACAAGGCAGCAATTTCTTGGGCAAAGCATAGAAGACACTAATCATTAGAACACTCCACTTGCCAGGCAGTGGTGGCACACGCCTTTAATCCCAGCACTCGGGAGGCAGAGACAGGTGGATCGCTGTGAGTTCGAGGCCAGCCTGGTCTACAAAGCAAGTCCAGGACAGCCAAGGCTACACAGAGAGACCCAGTCTCTAAAAACCAAACCAAAAAAACAAACAAACAAAAAAACTCCACTCCATTTGGAAACAGGCAGGCAAGCTATACAGAGGTCTAAATATATCCTCACTAATGTCTCACAAAAGACTTGTGCCCAAAATATATAAACATCTACAAATCCACAATAAAGAGCTCAAGTAAGCCGGGCGGTGATGGCGCACGCCTTTAATCCCAGCACTCGGGAGGCAGAGGCAGGCGGATCGCTGTGAGTTCGAGGACAGCCTGGTCTACAAAGTGAGTCTAGGACAGCCAAGGCTACACAGAGAGACCCTGTCTCGAAAAACCAAAAAAAAAAAAAAAAAAAGCTCAAGTAACTGTGCTGGCTAGTTTTATGTCAACTTGACACAAGCTAGAGTCATCTGAAAGGAGGGAACCTCAACTGAGAAAATACCTCCATAAGATCTGGCTGGCCAGAAGGCATTTTCTAAATTAATGATGGGTGGAGCCATCACTGGGCTGGTGGTCCTGGGTTCTATGAGAAAGTAGGTTCAGTGAGCTATGTAAGGCAAACCTGTAAACATCAACCTTCTGTGGCCTCTGCATCAACCCCTGCCACTAGGTTTCTGCCCTATTTGATTCCTGTCCTAACTTCCTTCAGTGATGGACTATAATATGGAAGTGTAAGCCAGATAAACTCATTCCTCCCCAACTTGCTGTTGGTCACAGTGTTTCATCACAGCAATAGTAACTCTAAGTAGGCCACTAACCCATTTTCTTTTAGTTCACAAAAAAGTTAAATAGATATTTTACTAAAAGGGATACACATGAAAAGATATTTAAGAGTTGACATCACAAAATTACAGAACCATTAAACAAAGGTATTTGAAGGAATTTTGGGATATCTCAAATATTCAAGGCAATATTTAATGAGAAAGAGCAATGTGGAAACTAACTTATGAGTGATGTTATCATAAGAACTTTGGGGAGGTAATTAATTTAAACATGCAGGTAAATTATTATGTAAATTTTGCCCAAGAAACATGAAAAAGCATACACCCACAAAAATATTTCTGCCAGCTTTATTCATAATAATTCAGATCTGAAAATTGCCTTTTTCTGTTAATAGGAAAATAACTGAGTGAATGGTAGGATATTTATATCATTTAATACTATACTGCAAGGAAATGAAACAAAATAACTGAAATATAAAATAATAAAAGTGACTCTAAAAGCCTCATACTGAGCAAAACACAATTGACATCATAGAAATGCACACTATGTATTTCCTTTGTGTAAGATAATAATGAGCACTATTTTCTGGTAATAGAATTTGAAAAGTGATTGCTGTTGATTTGTACTGGCGATAAAAGTGCCCAATAGAACTCTTACGGGCTAGATAATGGGAACAGTACATGTGTTTTTAAACTGTAGTTTCATGGGTGTGTATATTTGTTATATCCTTCTATCTTAATTAGTCATGGGTTTTAAAAAAACATTTTTAAAGATATACTGTAGTTTAGTCTTTTAAAAATAAGTTATATAGTGTGATAAGAATAATTTGGTGGTAAATGTTTAGACAAATTAGTTAGGAGTATAAAATTAGCTTAGGACCTTCACGTCACACCTTCTGTCAAAGTACATTTTCAGTTTGCTTAGATTTTGGCGTGAAAAACTCAGAGCAAAAAATAGATGATTTTAAGTAAGACCAGCTTATATGGGTCACTGACACATGATATTGCCAAAATGTGTTAGGCCAGCAGCACAGCCAAGATCATTCAGGACTTCCCCAGTGTTGGCGCTGAAAGCACGGCCGTGTTGCTCACCCTGAAGCATGTTTAGAAGATAGCACTGTTTGTCAGTATACATCAGTAACATGGAAATGTACATGCTTGCTAGTCTTCTACCATGAAAGCAAAAGAGAAAAAAATTTTAGGAGCAAGAGGAAAGTGTTTAAAACAAAAACAAAAACCTTCAAAACACAACAAGTTCTAAAAACTCCAGGACAAACATATAAGTGCCTCATTAGATAAAATTCAAAGGCCCAAATAGAAAAAACAGCCTTAAAACAAAAATAGTTTCTAAAAAGAAAATGTATTTGTTTATATATTTAAAATAATAAATACTACTTACGTACATAATTGTTTGTAAATTGGGACAGATATAAACCACATAATAATAATATAATAAAATAAGTAAATAAGTAGATCTATAACAAGGAAGGACACTTAAGTTACTGATCAAAGGCTTGGGTTATAACTGTGATAGAGCATGTACTTAGCATTCACAGAATCTTGGATTTGATCCTGATACCAATATAAATATAGATCTGATGATATATGATTATATGTGTGGAGCAGGAAAGAAAAATCAAAAGCCATCCATAGTAGAAAAGCTAAAAACCAGACAAACTTAAAAACTTAAGGAACTCTGGCAATTCAGAGGAAATGTAACATTTTCCCAACACAGTCTGAGCCAGACTTAGAACAAGAAATCTATAGAATTTGTGAACATAGATGTTAAGAGCCTCAACAGAACAATGAGTGGATCTAGAAAAAAAGTCATGCACTGTACCAAGAGGATGTTATCCAAGGGATGTTTGGTTGATGCATAACACAACACAGTTAGAAACCAGCCTTGTACAGTACGTGACACAGCCACATGATCATTGAGTAACAGAAAAAGTGATTGTAATAGGCCCATTCCTTTTCATGGTTAAAACACTTAACAAACTAGAAATTGAGAGAACATTTGCTCACCTTGGTAAACAGTAGCTCGTTTTTTTTAAAGGCAGTGGCTTAATATTAAATGATGAACAACCAAAAACTTTTCTCTTAAGTCAAGAAGAAAACAAAGACAAATAAGATGCTTAGTTAAATTAAGGTTGGGGAAGCCAAGCACAGTGCTACAAACCTATAAGACTCCAGGCCAACCAAGCTACACAGAGAAACCCTGTCTTGAAAAAACAAAAAATAAAAAAAAATTAAAAAATAAAAAAAAAAGAAAAAACAAAAAATAAAAATAAAATAAAATAAATTAGGGTTGGGGCCAGAAAATGGCTCAGTGATTAAGAGCACTTGTTGTTCTGCTGACTAGAAGACACGAGTTCCTAGTGCCTACCTGTGACTCCGGTTCCAGAGGATGAAATGTCCTTGTCTGGCCTTTGATGGCTCATGTTGAGTGTGCACGCACACACACATGAGCAAGCGCACACACATGGTTTTAGGGAAATAGTTAAACAACTATTGTGTTCATCAACCATAGTAAGGAAAGTGCTGAAATATACTATAGGCATGAGCTTAAATGAAAAACACTGAGCAGGAGGATCCACAGAGTAGAGAAGCCCACCTGCTGCAAATGTACAGTATAAGAAAATCTGTACAGTCAAAGGAGCCTACAGCATTTCAGTGGCTTTTAGGACTTAGAAGGAGAGACCACAAAGACTAGATTTGAGTTTCTTTCTGGAGCGAAGAAAATATTTTGAGATCAGGTAGTTGTGTTTGTTACATGATCTCATCAGTGTCCAAAAAACACCCAACTATACAGTTCCAAGGTATGTTTTGTGGTATTTGAAGTAGTTCCCATTTTTTAAAATGTTCGTATTTTTAGTGAATCTAAGGCTTTTTACATGTCTCTGTTTTTCAGTACATAGATTTTTTTCTTTAAAACAACCGAAAAAAATTAAAAACATTGAGTTAGGTTTAATTCCAGCACTCTGGAGGCAGAGAAGCAGGTGGATCCTTGAGTTCCAGACCAGTGTATACTACATAATGAGCTTTGGGCCACCCAAGGCTACGTAAAGACCCTGTCTGAGAAAACAAACAAAAGCCCTTGATAACACATCATACTTCCATTGAGGTATTGACTGATATTTTGGACAGTTTAATTTCTATTCTTTGTCTAACAGATTGTGTGTTTTTTAATCCACATAGGCTAGCTTTAAATCTATTCCAAGCAAAAGGTTAAAACTTTTTTTTTTTTTTTTTTTTTTTTTTTATGTTCAAGTAGCATAGCATGTGGTCAGCAGTCTTCAGGATGGCCCTTACAGTCCATGTTGTTGGTGACAGGGTCTCTGCTGGCCCTAGCCCCACTGGCCTATGAGCTGGAGGGTGTCCTTTCTCCATTTTCCATTTCCAAGTGGCTCACAGGGACTACAAACACTAGTGCCACTGTGCCTAGCTTTGAGAATCCACTTTTACCCACTGAGCCATCTTCTTGCCCCATTAAAACTTTTAATCTTGAGCTGAGCATTATGGTGCTGCCTTTAATCCCAGGACTGGGGACAAGGGGCAGGCGGATCTCTGTGAGTTTGAGGCCAGCCTGGTCTACACAGAGAAACCTTGTCTCGGAGAAGTAAGGGGACTTTTAATCTTGAGCCAGGCTGCATGGTGGCTCACACACACAATCTCAGCACTAAGGGAAGTGAGACTGAAGAACATCATGAGTTTTGACTCCAACTTACATAAAGAGCTCCAGGGCAGCCTGTACTGCAGATTAAGACCTGCCCCCCAACCCCAAAAGTGTTTTAATCTTTCTACCATAGTCTAGAAAGGCTTATCTTTTTCTAGGCCCTTTCTCTAGCTTCTTCTGATAGTTAGAATTAGAACTGCACATTGTGTAGTTACAAATGATAAAGGAGACCCTCTGCCACTGTACTTACTCTCTTAATAACCATTCTGTTGCATTTAGCTTTACATGGTTAAAATGTACTTTTATAAGTTTGGTTTTATTTTTTTAACTACGTGTAGGTGTACATGAGTGTCTGCATGTGGGTGTGCATGCGTACAAGTGCGTGTACATTCCTAAGCATCAGATCCCCTGGAATTGGCGTTACAGAGAGTTGTGAGCCTCCTGGTGTGGCTTCTGAGAAGCGAACTTGGATCTTCTAAAGAGCAGCAAGTGTTCTTAACTGCTGAGCCATCTTTCCAGCTGTCTTATCAGTAACATTTTGTGAAAGTCCTGAAATAAACTATAGCCTCTTTATTGTAATTGGTTCTTAGTTTTTTAATATAAAGGCTTTACTGCATTTGATAATAATACTTATGTGAACAGCATCTTAAATTTGTCTTAGAGGAAAAGGAGTAATCTCTTAAGATAGTGCCTTGCTGTACAAACTAAGTGTATTAGTGTATTACAGAAATAAGATAAAATAGGTTATTCTTCAGGAGTCAAGTTGGTCTCTTCAGTAACTATTCCTCCTAGAGATAATTTGCATTTACTGTTCTTTAAATTGGTCCCTGAAATCTGAAATATTTTAATAGCTTTTGCTTTCTGGTTATAGCAAAAGAATGGTAGTCTTAAGGAAAAAGATAAATAAAAGCTGGGTGTGGTGGTGCTCCCAGCACTCTGGGAGGCAGAGGCAGGCGGATCACCGTGAGTTTGAGGCCAGCCTGGTTTATAAAATGAGTCCAGGACAGCCAAGGCTACACAGAGAAACCCTGTATTGGAAGAAGAAAAAAGAAAAAGAAATCTGGCCCCCCCCAAAAGAAGCTGGCTGTTCCCCATAATCTGAGGTGATGGTGACCCTTTTCCATCGCTATTTAAACATTTGGATTCTCCTGCCACATCTTTGCCACCTATAGCTAGAATGAAGTGTTATCCTGAAACCTGTTAAACATCTGGATTCTCCTGCCATAACATCTTTGCCACCTATAGCTAGAATGAAGTGTTATCCTGGAACCTGTTAAACATCTGGATTCTCCTGCCATAACATCTTTGCCACCTATAGCTAGAATGAAGTGTTATCCTGGAGCCTATTGTACATTGTAATAAACTTTTATAATAAAATAAATAATGCAATGGCTCATCTTTGTTGCACTCTAAATTCTGTATCACTTTGAATTAAACCAGTTCATTTAAAAGGAAAAAAAATGTAATTAGGATGTGAAGCAATGCTACAAATAGAAAACAGTTTCCTTCCCATTGCTTGAGTTACTAGCAAAATGAATTATGCTGAATAATGACACTTGTTATTAGCTGGTTAGCCAGCCTTTTGACATCCATCTTAGGAAATGCTTGACTTTCTTCTCTTACCATTAAACCAAGTATTTTTAGTGAATCAGATTGCGTGAAGTAATCCTGTATTGTTTTGTACAATGTATTTAAACAATAAAGGTACTGCAACTAGCCTGTGCCTACTCACAAAACAGTCCATTGTGATTTTTAACCAAAGTTTATATTTTTGATTTGTTAAATTAGTATTTGATTTTATTTACAGGTAAACAGTGTTGACCTCAGAGCTGCCAGTCATGAGCAAGCTGCAGCTGCATTAAAAAATGCAGGCCAAGCTGTCACGATAGTCGCACAGTATCGGCCTGAAGGTAATGCATACAGTCTTTTTTTGTTTGTTTGTTTGTTTGATATTCTTCCCCTAGGTAATGTTTACTTGGGGCGTGTCGCGTCCCACTCGACCAGCAAGGAAGACACGGCACCCGGTTCTTCTCTCAAGCAGTTTATTCAGGCTCTTCTTGGGGTCTTCTCCCCCGAACCACTCCCCTCATACCCTTTTATAGACATCCAAGCATCCAATCAAGCAACGCCACGTTTCAGTACTCTGTTGGCTCTTGAAAGCGGAATTATTGCAGGCAGCGGGCCATGCCCTAATAAGGACTTGTTTACTACTTTTGAGGCAAAGCTGGCTACATGCCAGGCGCCATCTTGGGGCGAGGCACACAGTAGAATACTGTGGCTTCCCACAGGGGTGGGGGTCCTATTTCAAGAAACGATCTCTCTGTATTAGCCTTGGGTGTCCTGAACTCGCTTTGTGGACCAGGCTGTCCTCAAACTCACAGCAATCTGCCTGCCTCTGCCTCCCAAGTGCGGTGTTTACTTTTTTAGTTTCTTTGTTTTGTTTTGTTTTTTCAAGACAGGGTTTCTCTGTGTAGCCTTAGCTGTCTTAGACTCACTTTGTAGACCAGGTTGTCCTCGAACTCACAGAGACATCTGCCTGCCTCTGCCTGCTGGGATTACAGGTATGTGCCACCATGCCTGGCTTTTAACTTTTCTTCTCTTTTTTTTTTTTTTTGGAGACAAGCTCTCATATAGCCTTGGTTGTCCTTGAATTCAGTGTGACTCCAAGGATAACCTTGAGCTGATCCTCCTGCCTCTGCCTCCCAAATTCTGAAATTGGTGGTTGAATGCCGTCATACCTGTTTTCATACTGTGCTGGGGGATCAAGCCACAGACTTTATTCATGCTAGGAAAGCTTTGCCAACTGAGCTACATCCCCAGCCTTTAATAATCTCTTGTTTCTGATTTTACCTTCTTGTATGTTTTGTTTTAATTTGTTAATCTAATATTTGGCTAGTCTAAACTAACTCATTTTCCATGGCAGAAGTGTTTTTCATTAGGATTAGAGACACTTGCTTCATCTGTCAATTGTTTTGTGATTGTACCATTATTTGGATTAATTTTCAAGTTTCTTTTTCATCTGACTTCCAATTTACCACTTCTTAATATCTCTTTTACAAACTCATTGAGTTGAAATATTAATAAAAATCCTTAGTAAATAGAGAAATGATACCAAAGAAAATTAAGTTACTCAGAAGGTTTTTTTTTTTTTTTAATTAGTAGCTTTTAGTGTTACTTAAAGTAGAAAAATGAAGTTTGTGGTATACTGTGTTTTTAGACAATAAAGCATCATGACATAATTTGACTAGATTCCTAAGGGAAGAAAGTGATAATGGAAAACTTGAGGTAATACTAGTAAACATGTGTAAGACTCTTAGCAGGCATCAACATCACCATTTCACTAGTAAGGCCTCAGTGGAGTTGATCAGCTTGAACACCCAGAAGAATACAGAGTGCCATGCTTGCTGATGTTCATAAACAATATGATGGGGAAGGAAAATACTGATATGGCTGAAGATGCTAAATTAAGTAGGTTATAATTTAGGCGTTAAATGAAATTCAGCATCTAAATGAAACAATTACCAGCTATTTTATTTACTCTTATTTTCTTGGTCCAGCCAAATTCACCTTAGAGTAATAAGTAATTTAGTAGCTACTCTGAGCATTCATATGAAGGTGTAAATACAGAGCAGAGAGTACGGCAAAGCATAGTAACAGGTGACATATGACACGAAATTTAGCAGCTTCCTTAACAATTTATGTGTTCACTTTGAAAGAAAACTACAAAATAGAAGTGTAGGCACTGTGTTAGAGAAAAATGTAAGCTAACAACACCCAAATAGCACTGCAGAAATTCAGTGGGAATACAGTAGAAAAGTAAACAAAACAGAGCAAAGGTAAAATACTAGAGTGGCAATGTTTTGAAAGGAAAACGTGTCTGTGCAGCATATACATAACTAACAAGTTGTGTTTATATGTTTACGCAGTGTGTGTGTGTGTGTGTGTGTGAGAGAGAGAGAGAGAGAGAGAGAGAGAGAGAGAGAGAGAGAGAGAGAATAACAATAGGAAACCATCAATTACAGAGAGTAAAAGGAGGTGGTAGGAGGGGTTGGAGGGAGGAAAAAAATTTAGAAGTACTTTAGTTTTGAGTTTGAAATTTCAGTTCGCTACATTCCTAAGAACTTTCTGCTGACAGGGAGGGTTGTTATAGTGGAGCAGAGCACATACTGGCTTGAGCTTTGATGGCCATTGATGTTTTAGCTCAGCCTGGCACACACCCCATATGGAGCAGGTGCACACACCACGCACTGTTTCTCTGTAGTTACTGAGTGCCCAGGAGTTTCCCTTTTTGTTCTTTTATGTTTCTTATTCTTGCTTTGTTTTGTGTTTTGTTCTCTTTCTTGTACGTGTGATTTCTTAGCTTTTTATATGATCTTTCGGATCGATCCTTGTTTTGAAGGGTCTGGTCTGGTGAAGTACTGTTCTGAAAGATGCTAATAGTACTATTCCAGCCTTAACTTATAAAAACTTTTGAATAAAAGAATTCTTTTTTGTTTGATTATTCAAATAAGTAGTATTTAGTACATGTTTCCTATTTCAGAGTGGATTCTTTATATGGATTTGTTCATTATTTTCAAATTTTTCCTGAATACCGGTTTATGGATCCCAGCAAGGGGATCGTTTTCTCTCCTCAAGCAAGCACATACTATTTAAATTATTTCAGATAACTCTACTATATGAAATAAAAAATAAATTAGTCCAGCAGTTACTGGAATGCTGGAGAACATCTCCTATGTGGTACACAGCCTGTTCTTTCCCAATAGCAGCTCTGCTGAGAATTTAATCTGTTTTCTAGGACAAGGATGAACACAGCCGAAAGGATAAAGAAAGTTCTCCCCAGATAAAATATGAGAAAGCATACAGAATGGGTAAAAGGTAGAAATAGAATGTCATGTGTGAATTGATTTAAACAAAAGAAAGATAGTCATTTTGACAAGATAATTGAAATTTTTAAAGTAACATTGAGAAATGTGTGAGAAAGTGTTTTGGTCATAAACACAAATATTACAAGGATTCTTAGTAGTGAGGACCATAAATATAAAAATGACATAATCAAACATTTTAAGAATTTATTGGTAATCATTCTAGCTCCCTAATCTTAAGTGTTCAACCCTATCTGAGGCTGCTAGCTGCTTCTCAGGAAAGAGCTCTCGCCTTCTGTAAAATGCAGTGTGCTCTTTTGCAGAAAGTTTTCAACTTTCTGAAATATTGAATGTTTGACATTGCTCAGGCTCTCATAATCAAACCCTCAAAGAGAAAACTAATAATGTCCCCTCTGTGACTGTAATGAGTGTTGTTAAGTGTGTAGAGCTGTTAGAGCAGTCAGGAGTCCTCAAGCCAGCATGGAGAGGGCAACCTGGAGCTAGTGAGTCACTTTCTTCCCATCAAGAGCAGTGTCTCATCTTAGGGGATTTTGCCAACTAATTGTTAAAGATTGGCTTTTACTAAAAGTAAGATGGTAGCTGGGCTTAGTTGTGTACCCTCTATTCTCAGCACTTTGGAGGCAGAGACAAGAATCAGCTCAAGGCTGTCCTTTTCATCTACATGAGACCTTGTACTCAGAAACAGTAAATTAATAAAACTATAAAAATATGCAATGCTAATTTGGGGGGGTATTTTGTTTGGGTTTTTTTTTAGGGGGGGTTGGTTGGTTTTTTTTGTTTTGTTTTGTTTTGTTTTTTTGTTTTTCGTGACAGGGTTTCTCTGTGTAGCCTTGGCTGTCCTGGACTCCCTTTGTAGACCAGGCTGGCCTCGAATTCACACTGATCCGCCTGCCTCTGCCTCCCAAATGCTGGGATTAAAGGCGTGCACCATCACCACTGGCGCTAAATTATTTTTTAAACAAAAGTAATACACATTTAACAACCCATCACTTTTTAGGATAATAGCTAAAACAATAAAAGCATAGAGCAGTTAGAGCTGAAATGATGATAGTGCCTGCTGGAGCCCTGCTGCTTGGAACAGTGTTGGGATATGCAAAGAACAATGTTGACTTCATAGAGTCAGAAACTGACTAAAAATAATAAAACACTAAATTTAAATAGGACCAGTATAATGAAACTGGGAAGATGTTCTTAATTTGAAGCTAGAGATCTTTGTCTTCCACATCTTGATCACTTTAGCCCAGTTGGGGGCTGGGAGTCTGCTGGACTCTGCCTAAGAGAAGGGCTTCCTGTCAGGTTATTCCTGGTCTGAGTAGTCAGCACAGACAGGAAAGTAGTGCATACTAATGGCAACAGGCACTTGCTTGGCTAGCAGAGTTAAGCTGGGATTACCCATGGTTTTTATGAGTCAAATATAAATACAAATATACTACACATAAATTCTGTGGTCTTGGGTTAGAATTAGAAAATTTGGTATGAACTCAATTTTCAGTTTCAGTAGATGTAAATACAGTTCTAGATCTAAATGTCTTTATGAGCGTATACAAAACCCACATGCATCGCCCCTGCCACCACTGAGGGTCTGGACCCAGTCATAGCCCAATAGCAATGAGCATGCATAGTCCCGAGATCTTGCCGTCTAAATATTATTCCGTATTACAAACTAAGGCTTTTTGGAAAGATGGCTGCCTCCTAGACTCAGGCAGGGAAAATACTACGTTATTTGTGATATGATACCCTGTGCCAAAAAGTAAAATACTCAGCAATGATGGGAACGTAACCACAGCAACAAAAACAACATGGAACAAGACATACAAATTAAGTTTCAGCTTTAAATTATCAATATAATACTAAGTAAATTAGAAAATGAGTCCTAACTAATGTTAATTGATTAATTAAAAGCTTGATAGACTTGCAGGTAAAGGCAGTGTGACCAAGCCTGATGACCTGAGCTGAGACCAAATTCACACAGTAGAAAGAACCAGTGTCCTCAGATTTTGGAAACTGTGGGTCCACACTGGGTTTATAGAATTAACTAGGGTTTTTTTGGGGGGTGGGGGGCGTTGTTTTTTGTTTTCTTTCTCTTTTTTTTAAATTAAGAGACGTATGCAGCTTCAATAACTCACTTAAAAAGGGAGAAGTCGGCCATTAGGCAGCCCTCCTCAAGTGGTCAAAGACAGTGACATCATCACGCTTCATAACAAGACAGGGGAAAGTTTAGGGAGAGTACGTGAGGGTGGCGTAGTGTCCCGTCTGTGGTGTTGCTGCCATAGCTACCTAGCCTCAGCCTGTGTGGACATGTCAGAAAAAATAAAATTAGAAGATTTTTTTTAAAAAGAGGAAGATACTGTTCTGAGAAGAGCTTTTGACCAGGTACACAGTATTAGGGGATTTGGTATTTTTAGCATTTATGGTATGGCTTAAAATAGCCATTTTCAACAACAACAAAAAAATTGTTTACTTTGTATTGCCTTTCTTATAGAGGCATTTCGACAATTTAAAAATTACAAAATAGTTAAATTTAGTCCTTCCATTAGCTAGTTTGGCTAATTAAGTTAATTATTATTAACTCTACTTAAGTTGTATTTGAGAATAAGATTAGCTGGTTTTTCTTTCTTTTTTTGTTTTGTTTTTCAAGACAGAGTTTCTCCGTATTAAAGCCCTGGCTGTCCTGGACTCACTCTGTAGACCAGGCTGGCCTCAGACTCACAGATACCCACCTGCTCTGCCTCCTGAGTGCTGGGATTACCAGTGTGCGTCATCGCACCCGGCCCTAATTGCTTTTTTTTAAGGAAATGATTTCAGCAGTCAAAGTATAAGACACTAATTATTGTAGATTTCTTTTTTTAATTGAAAACTAAAATAAGTCCTGTTTTTTAATTTTACATCCAAACTAAAAGATAATGTAAAATTACTAGTGTTATTTGATTCATGGAGTTGTCTTCAGTAGATTAAATGTGATTTGAACAGAGACACCCTCTACCAGCCAGTGTTTTGTAATACAGTTAGAAGCTTATTATTTTTTAAACTTCTAGCCTACTTTGTCGATTTTAAGACACTTTACATAGTTTACATTTTATCTTTTAAAAACTTGTTAGGAATATTGAGTTTATTTTTTCCCTCATCAGAATACAGTCGTTTTGAAGCTAAAATACATGACTTACGGGAGCAGATGATGAACAGTAGCATTAGTTCTGGGTCTGGTTCTCTTCGAACTAGCCAGAAGCGATCCCTCTATGTCAGGTAAGTTTTACTTGTAATTGTGACATCACTGAAATAATTATATATGCAGATTGTTTTAGGTTTTTCACTGTGACTGACTTGGATAGCCTGTAGAAAATTTGAGTGCAAATCAATAAAAAATTTTCATGAGTGATTTTTCTAACATTGTATCTTTCAGGAGTTAGAATATTATAATTTTAATAATGTAAATTATGTGACCCTTTGAATTAATAATGATATAAAGGAAGACAAAATAAATGTGGACTAAAAAAGAAATACTATTAAAAACTAAAATATTGAGTAGCATGGAAAGATTTTACCTTAATTTTCAGTTTTCAGATTGGGATAAAAGACTGTCTAGTATTTCAGTCTGATTGCCAAAATTCTCCTTGGTTCTCTTTATTGTTTGCTAGAAGTGGTGGGGGTTGCAGTATTTTCCACCCCCTGGTGCTAAGAATCAAACTCAAGACCTTGTGCATGCCTGGCAAGTACACAACATTTTCCTGTACTTTTAAGAGAGCTAATTTGGACTTAAGAATTAAGTTTAAGTATTGTATGTTGATTAGTTAAATGGTGATAAATAATATCTTTTTCACAAACTTTAAAAGACAACATTTTGTAGCTGTCAGATTAAATCAGTAAAGTATCTTTTTAAAAGAACATGGCAATCTGTAATTTTCATTGATAATGACTTTTAAACTAATATTAACTCTACATTTGCAAACAAGTGGAAGAAGTAATTAGGTGGCAGAGTAATCACTATATTGATATAGCCTTATATGCTTAATATCTAGCTAGTTAATCTATGGATAGACATTTGTTTTTCTAAATATCTAATCAAAGTAGACACTAATGTTTACTTTTTTTAGAATAGCTATATAATTTCATTTAAGAATCCAATATAGCAGCCAGGCACAGTGGCACACACCAGTAATCCCAGCAGTCAGGAAGGCAGAGGCAGGCACATCTCTGAGTCCAGGACAGCCTGGTCTACAAAGCAAGTGCAGGACAGCTAAGGCTACACAGAGAAACCCTGTCTCAAAACAAAACAAGAATCAAATATAATTTGTTATGGTATTATAGGTAAAGAAATTTGGGGTACTGTTTTTCCCCTCTATTATCAGATGGAGTATCAGTATATTGTCACCCAGAACTCCTGGACTCAAGCAGTCCTCTTGTCTCAACTTCATGGGTAGCTGAAAGTACAAGTGTAGCCCAGTGTTTTGTTTTGGTTGGGTTTTTTGTTTTTGTTTTAGTTTATCTTACACACTTTGCCAAATCTGATGTAATCCTCAGAAAAACTCCACAATATATCACTATCAGCCCCATTTAATAGGAAAGAAAAAGGAAAAGGAAATCAAATAAACTGCCAAAGTTAAAACAAAGTACACAAAACCCCAAGAAGTGTTGGATCCAGGACTGAAACCATTGTCCTAAAGCATCTGTATCACCAACCAGTAGAAACAGTGTTAATGAATCGTCTGTCAGTTTTAATTTCCTAGAAGTCACAGTAAGAAATAAAGAAGCTCGACATCCCAGCACTTAGGAGGCTTTTGGGCCTACCTGGGCTATGCAGCAAATATCCAGTAAATAAATGAGCAATAAATAATATACTTAAACAGACTGTTCTTATTACTGAATGATTTCTGTGGTTTCTGTTCTGTTGTGCTGTCTTATAATGTAAGACCAAGCCTAACATTTTTATACTATGCTAATAATTTGTTCAAATTATATGTACTTCTGGAATCCTGTGTAATTTTTAAATTGATTAATACCACTATAACAAATTGTTACGAACTTTTGTCTTCTGAGTCTAGAGCCCTTTTTGATTACGACAAGACTAAAGATAGTGGCCTTCCTAGTCAAGGACTGAACTTCAAGTTTGGAGATATTCTCCATGTTATCAATGCTTCTGACGATGAATGGTGGCAAGCCAGACAAGTCACACCAGATGGGGAAAGTGATGAAGTTGGAGTAATTCCTAGTAAACGCAGGTAAATGTTCTTCTTACTTCTTAAAAGTAGGCTTTTAATTTCCTGACATTTCTTTCAGTGTGCTTTGCGAACACATTATGTTTAGTCAAACTATCCAGATACAGACAGTCAGGTGCTGAATTTCACTTTATGTGAAATATAAAATAGTCTGGAGGTTACACGGTTACAAACACCAACAGTTACAAGAGTGTGGGTGGAAGAGCCATGGGAGGATGTTGGTCAAGAGAGAACATAGTTTAAGTTATAAAAGTAAAATCCAGAATGCTACTTGTACTTGAAATTTGCAAAGAAAGCAGAGCCTAAGTATTTTTACAAACAAAGAATGTTTTCAAAGTAACTGTGTGAGGTGTTACTGAGGTATGTTAATTATCATGATTTATAGCAATTATTTTACCTATGCGTATAAAAAATGTGTAACAAAACAAATTATAGGAAGGGAGACTTCCATGAAGTTACCTATTTCCTGTGTTATCCTTGTTGTAGTTAGCCTCTTTGGGTTGGAGTTTTCCTTCTATCTTCTATAGGGCTAGCTTTGTAGATAGATACTCTTTAAATTTGTTTTTGTCATGGACTATCTTGTTTTTGCCATCTATGGTTATTGAAATTTTCACTGGGTATAGTAGTCTGGACTGACATCTGTGGTTTCTCAGGGTTTGCAAGACCTTTGCCCAGGCCCTTATGGCTTTTATGGTCTCTGCTAAAAGGTCGGGTGTGATTCTGATAGGTTTGCAATTATGTTACTTGGCCTTTATCCCTTGCCACTCTTAATATTTTTTCTTGTTCTGTATGTACATTTGTGCTTTGATTATTACTTGGTAGGATTTTCTTTTCTGGTCTATTCTATTTGGTGTTCTATAAGCCTCATATGTTTATATGCATCTCTTTCTTTAAATTGGGGAAATTTTCTTCTATGATTTTGTTGAAAATATTTTCTGGGCCTTAGAGCCAGGCGTCTTCTCTTTTCTCATTTCCTATTGTCCTTAGGTTTCATCTCTTCGTGGTGTCCTTGATTTCTTGGATTTTTTTAAAAATAATAAACATTTTTATTTCTTTGATAACTTTTAAAATGTGAACATTCTATGATTTAACCAGTCTTTACTTCCAAGTAACTTCTTCATTGGGCCTCAGTTCTCTTTGAAATAGCATGCTCTTATTCCGGAAGGCAACTAGTTAGCTTTTCATCATCTCTCCTAGCTAGGTAACATCTAAAGGCAAAGCCCACAGGGACAAGTACATGAACCCACTGGTCACGGAGAAGCTGAAGTAAACGCATCATGACTGCAACCCGGTGCCAGGCGCGACCCCACAACCAAGGGCAGCAGCAGGGAGCTAGGCCACTGGTGCTGGCCTCTGGGATGTTTTTGTGTCAGGAATTTTTTAGATTTAACATTTTCTTTGATGGTTACATCATATTCTTCCATTGCATCTTCTACACCTGACATTCTTTCCTCCATCTCTTGTATTCTGTTAGCAATGCTTACCTCTGCAGTTCCTGTTTTCTTCTCCAAATTCTCTTTTTCCATGGTTTCCTCGGATTGTGCTTTTATGAGTTCCATTTTCATCTTTAGAGCTTGAACTATTTTTATTGATTTCCTTCACCTGATTGTTTGTATTTTTCTGAATTTCTATCAGTGATTTCATTTTATCTCTATAGGCCTCTGTCATGGCCTCTCTAAGGTCTTCAGTCTTTTTGGCTGTATCTTCCTGTGTTTGTTTACGAGTTTTATTCGTTTCCTCCATTATCATCTTCGTAATGAAGGGTTTGAGGTCATTTTCTTGTGCTTCAGTTCTGTTTGAGTTTCCAGGGCTGATTACCATGGGATAACTGGGTTCTGGAGATGCCGTATTATTTTGGCTTTTGTTGTTTGTGCTTGCTGTTTCTGGCTGCTGGTAGGTGAGTTTCTATAGGTTGAGACCCCTCACTTACGGGGATCAGGGAACTTTCCATGGATTGGCCAGGTGGCCTGAGGTCAGATCCACTGGTGCTCTACACCATGGGGTCTCCTCTGGGCTCTAAGACCCAGACACTGTCACTTTCTTTCCCACAATTCTGTCTGAAACACAGGGCACGGGTTCTGCTTGCCATCTGGCGTGAGGCCAGCTAGGCTTTGGAGATTGTGCCTGCTTGGACCCAGGAACTCTCCATGAATTGGCTGGGTGACCTAATATCAGATCCACCTGGGGTCTCCCCTTGGCTAGCAGACCTAAACACTGGTGCTCCGCAGCCCACAGCTCAACTTGAGACAGAGTGCTGGTGCAGTATTCTAGCCAGCATTTGGCTGGGCTTTGGCGACCTTGTCCGTGCCTGCCTGGACCCTGGAGCCTTCTGAGGATTGGCCAGGTGCTCCGAGGTTAGATCCACCCATCCCCAGAGCTTTGTACATGCTACACAAGCTTTTTACCATCAAACTACACCATAAGCCCAAGAGCAGTATTAAAGTAGTGCCAAGATTTGTAATTACTGATTGGAGGGTTATAACTGTTGTTAGAGCTAGATCTATGTGCTTAGCAGAATCCATCTGTTGTATAATCATATGTTTAATACAAAATCTTATTTTAGGAATGCAGCCTTTGGCATTCCTCTTTCCTAGATTAGAATATAGTGTGCTTCAATTCAGAAACTCTTCTCTGCCTTCTTGATTCAGTATAAGCCTCTCATCTTAAATATCAAAGTTGTAGCTCCTAAAAATTGCCATATCCTTTGAAGCCTCATACCCTACAGAGGCTTTACATGTGCCCTCAACCAATAAGAAACATGCTGACTTGGATGGATAGAAAGAACACAGGAGATTGCTTACCTGCCATGGGGGTGTGGCCCAGCCCAAGGCCATATAAAACACAGACCCTCCACATGGCGCGCGCTCTCTCTCTCTCTCTCTCTCTCCACTCGTTCTCTCCCTCTAACCCCATCTTTACTTTCTCTTTGTACTTTCATTCTATCTCTACTTTCTCTCTCTCCTTCCTTTCTCTTTCTGGGGTACTCCTCCCTCCCCTTCTCCCCCCATGTTCATTTAGTAAACTCTGTATAACATTAAAAGAAAGAGAAAGAAAGAAGAAAGAACACAGGAGATACACCTTGAAGAGTCTGCCCACCCCCTGGTCCATAATAGTACTATAAAATATTATGTTTCTACCATAAAATATAGTAGGAAGGCACAACAAATTTGTCATGTCATTTTATTTAAGGTAGAGTAGTACTTTGTTTTACACATTTTGATAAAGGTTCCATTCGACATTCTTTCCTTTGGAAAACAAAACATAAAAAGCAGCCTTCAGCTGCTCTGCTCAGGGCCTGGGTTTTCCCTTGCCCAAGAGGTGATGTCGGTGTGCCTCTCCCATTATCCTGCTGCCACCTGATGTCACTCATACCCTTCATCGCTTTATGCCTTAAAAGCATTCTTCAAAGTCTTCATCATCGTTTGATTGCACTTCTTTTGGGCCCAGATAGCATCAGTTCCACAGGCACATTCTGTCTATTCTTTTTCAAAAGCTTGCCACTGAGAGGGATCTTGAAGGGTTGCTCAGCACTTTGAATCATGAGGTGACAAAGCTAAGCTAATGCCCAGCCTTTCCTGCACATCAAAGGAAGACATGACCTGGCCGCCTTCCACAGTGCCCTTGTCAGCTGTGGGCACAGTTCACAGCCACTGGCTTCAGGGAGATACAGGCACCTTCATTTCTTTCTTGAGTGTTTTTAGAATTTGTTTTATTAAATAGAACTGTCTTTTATCCAGAAATCTAATACCATGAAGGGTTACAGTTTTCACAATTCTTGATTTTATTTCAAGAGTAACATTTACAAATACTGTTTATTTACTGAACAAAACAGTGATTAGAAAAGTCCATCTTTGAATGGTCGATGTTTATTCAGTAAATTCTGATTTAGTGGTTACCCTTAGTACTAGGACAAGTTTATAAATTACTTGTGCCATAGACTCCAGGTTATTCTTCTAGAGTAGTTAAGCACGTGTGGCTTTAATCTGTATTAAGGTCCTGTTGCACCGACACTAAAACACAAGTGAGAGACTTCATAGGCTGCTCCACTAGGTTTCCTGCAGTATGCCATCATACTTCAAAACGGAAAGTTAAAGCTTTATAGAAAGTTTAATTTACATGAAACCAAATTTATATAATTCATATTGAGGTCACTGTGTCTAAATGATACTTATTTGCGTACTTGAACAGATGACCTTGTTGTTTGTCTTGATTGAGAAACAGGACTCTAGCCCAACCAACCTGGAACTCATAGACTGACTTCCAGCTCACAGTGATTCTCCTGCCTCAGCTTCTTACATATAGGGATTATAGACATGAGCCTCCATGTCCAGTATAGATACAACAAAATTCAGAATTCAACATTTTTAAAAAGCCTTTCTGGCACCTCTTAACCTGTTCCCAGATTATACCTCTCACTCTCATAGAGAAAAGGAAGGTTTCCTTCTAAAATACTTTCCAACTCTGACTTATGGACTATATTATATCTTTATACCCATAGATTGTTGGAATTAGGCTTAATTTTTTCCACTTTTTTTTTTACATTTTAGAGCTACAAAACAATACAAAATTTTTCAAGAATAATACAGTGTGCTCTAAATTGTTGGGGTTTGCTACATTTGCTTTCTACGCAAGCTTAATTTTCATCATGTATGTTCTGTGCTAAGCTAGTATTTAAAAAAGAAAGAAGGAATCCTGGAAAATGACTACAGTCAGAAATGATGTCTGACTGTTCTCAATATAATTATGGAACTAAATGCATGTAAGTGTACACTTGTATAGTGTAGTTTAGTACTTTGTAAGAGGTTTCTTACTTGTGTCATCCACAGTCTAAGGAATTTTAGAATAAATGATGTCAAGCAAAGCTCTTAATTGTTTTGGACTTAAAATAATATTCTAGGGACTGGTGAGATGGCTTGGTCTGTAAAGCGTCACACAAGCGTAAGGACCTGAGTTCAATCCTAACACATAAAAGTGTCAGGTGCAGAACAGTGCACACCAGGAATTCAAACACTGAGGGAAGCAGAGACAGGAGTGTGCTTACCAAATTAATGGATTATAGATTCAGTGAGAAACCCCTGCTTCAAAAAAAAGTAGGTAGGCGGCCTCTTGCACAGAACACAGGTTTAGTTCCCAACATCCAAGTCATGTGTGCCTATGACTTAGTTCCGAGAGGATCCAACTCTACTAGCCTTCCTTGGTACCTGCACACTTGTTCATTCGTCTATAATGAAAACACCTAACATTCACCTTTAACCTCCACACATACACATGTATAAAATCCATGCATACTCTCAAACATGTACACACAAGATCTTTTCAGAGGAAAATATTATAACCAGGAATAGTAATGTAGACCTATAAATTCCAGCTACTCAGAAGGCTAAGACAAGATTTTGAATCAAACTTGGACACATAGTGAAACTCAAAGCTAAAAACAGAAGAAAAAAGTCCTAGGAGTCAGGACTCAGTGCTAGAAAGTCTGTCTTAGAGTTGTAAGGCTTAGGATTCGGTCTCTAGCAACAAAGCCAATAACCTTCTGTACATTGACAGAGTTGAGAAGAAAGAACGTGCCCGATTAAAAACGGTCAAATTCAATTCTAAAACGAGAGGAGATAAAGCGGTGAGTATACAAAGTCTTATTTTTGGAAATTTTTAAGATAATAGATCTTTACATAATTCTTTCTCTGGCTCTGTTGTTAAAATGAGAAGACTTAGCATAACAATTAAGTACAGGGGAGAAAAAGAATGAACTAGGAGCAGCTCTTGCCACAGATTAGAATAGTACTAGTAATTTATTATAAAGTACCTAAAAGCTGCAGACCTTTTCAAATTATGTCATTTGACAGATTCTTAGTAACCTGATTGGCTGGTGTTTTTATGAATGATATGAATTCAGCTTTCATTCAGCTGTTTGACTAGACAGTTTTAGTTGAGTTGATGATGCACACTTACTATCCCAGGCATAGAGAGAAGCAGTCAGGCAGCAGGTGTACTTGTGTTGCAGATACTGTGTGACAGCTAGTTTCATGATTCTTTTATACTCTATTCCCATTAAATATTACCATGTGCTGATCATAGTAGTGCACACCTTCAACTCCAGCAGTCAGAAGGCAGAGGCAGGAAGATTTCTATGAGTGTGAGGCCAGCCTGGTGTACACAGTACATTTCAGGCCATCCAGAGTTACATAGTGAGACCCTATCTTTAAAGAGGTATGTATGTGTGTGTGCGTGATTTAACTAAGTCACAGTGAAGATTTACAAATTGTTAGAGGTAAAGTCCTGCAGCAAGGTCTGTGTTCTATAACTCCTTCACGCCTTAATTTCTTACTGGAATCTATGGTTTCCATGTTAGGATCAATGCGAAGCTATATTTGGAGGGAATAAAGAAAGCCAAAAGAAGTTGTATAGATGGTGGAAAAATATATAAAATTTATTGCATATTTTAGATATTTCTTTTCCATTTACTTTAAATCTGTTTGGATGTAAAAATATGTTGATAGATGAGAAAGACAGTACAGGTTTCAGTTAGACTATGTACACAATATCTAATTGCCCATAACCTGCAGTGAAATATTCTTAAGTGAGCCTGAAGAAAGAACTTTTACACGTGCTGTATTGAAATGGTTTTCATAATGATTAAATCTTTTTTTAATCTGAAGCAATTTTTACAAGCTTTTCATTATACTTGAAATAAATGTAAAAGCTAATTCAGCAAATTTACTCTCTATACCACCATCATTATACATCAGATCTCAATAACACAGAATACTTAAAGCTTTAATACTTTTTTTAAAAATGAAATTTTAGAGGCTGGAGAGGTGGCTCAGAGGTTAAGAGCACTGCCTGCTCTTCCAGAGGTCCTGAGTTCAATTCTCAGCAACCACATGGTGTCTCACGACCATCTGCAATGTGATCTGATGCCCTCTTCAGGCCTGCAGGTGTATGTGCAGGCAGAGCACTATATACATAATAGTAAATAAATCTTTTTTTTTTTAATGAAGCCTTAATAAATTATATAATTCAATTTTTGAAACTGATAAATTTCTGTAAAATTAACTTGTAGCTTTCAGACAGGAGCACAATTACATCTTGGTACTTGAGGTAATATTTAAGTTTTATTAGAAGAAAATTCTCAAGTAAATACTCAGGATATTGAACAACTCAGTATTTTCTGTACTTGTTTTATGTGTATATTTAAAAATAAATCAGCACAGTAAACCATCAGTGAATTGAAAAAGAGGTTGCATGTTTTAACTTCCCTTTCATTCTGTAAGAAGTTAACTTAATTAACGACATTTAAATCGTAGTCTTGTTTGTTGACTGTAACCAGCTTTGTACACAGTCACTGTGTTCTAACACAGCACCAGAAGTATGCATGGGACTGAGTGGGGTAAAAATACGCTTGCCATTGATACAGAACTGCATTTCTTTCTGTAATATTTTCTATTCCTCCTTTTCTTTCCTTCATGATGATCTGCAAACCTTTTTTCATTACAGACCTTTAACATTTCAGTTTCTTATTAACATTTTTAGCATTCATTTGGCTATTTTTGAAATACTACATTTGGAAATTATATGTCTATGTGTTTAATATATTTATCATGAATTTGTGGCATTGTATCATTTCTTACATTTATTGCACTCATACAACATGGCATTAACGATATAAAAATTAAAGATAATTTTTATGAAAGTACAGAAAAACTGAAAGGTAGCTAACCTATGTCTTCAGTTTGGTATTTTCCATACACTTTTCTTGCTTGCTTACGCTACTTTTATTTGCACTTTTAATAAATTCTTCACCTGAGTGATATTAAATTAGTATAATTAATACATTTCTTAACTAACACATACCTTTCTGTCCTATATTACAATGTCCTTGTGGTATCTCTTTTTGGCTAGCTGCAAAGATAACAAAAAATCAAAACATTTTAAACTACATGTTTCTTTTGGTTGTGTGCTAGGAAACTGACTCTGACCACTATATATGCAGTAAACAGGACAAATAACCTTTTTTCCCCCATCATTTTTATCAAAAACTATAAACTCAAGCCATTTATTACCATGCAAAAAAAATTACCCCCTTTTTTTTCTGCTAAAACTTAAATTTTCTCCTTTCTAAAGTTTAGGCTCAAGCAAGTATTTTTAATCACATGATGCTACTTGACAGCTTATAAAACAGCTGCCAACCCAGATTTACTGCAGTCCTATTCCTTAGAAGTAGCAGCAGCTTTAGCTTCTGCTTAAGAGTTCTCTTTTTTTCTAGTTTTTCAGGACCTTCACATTCACAAGATAATTTGCTTGGTTTGTGAATTTACTTATCTAACTTTACTTATGATTCCTTAACTGCTCGCACCATGTGCTTATAAACAAGGATACGCAATACAGATTGGTGTTAATATGCCTCCAGTAATATGCAGTAATGGCCTTACCTACCTACAAAAGGTGCATTTTAAGACTCCAGTGGATACCTGAAGCCATGGATGGAATAAACCCATATATGCCATCTCTTATAGATGCATATCTATGTGACAAATATAACATAAATTATTTATGATATGACAATAATAAGAGAACTATTATAGCAACAATGAAATAGAATTGCCATTATTGCTCCTCTTGTGCTTTGGTGCATTAAATAAAATGAAATTTACTTGAACATAAACACATTGATACCAAGATAACAAAGATGGCTACCAAGTCACTCGTGAGTCAATAAGGTATACAGAATGGATGTACTAGGCAGAATGATAATTCACATCCTTGGTAGATTGGAGCAGGATAGTATAAGATTTCATCATGATACTCATATCAAGATGCAATTTAAAACTTGGAATCCCAGCACTTGGGGAGACAGAGCAGGCGGATCTCTGTAAGTTCGAGGACAGCCTGGTCTGCAAAGAGTGTCCAGAACAACCAAGACTACCTGTCTTCTAAAAACAAAAACAAAAAACTTGGATATTGTTCATTCCTGAAGTAGTCCAACTTAATATTTCCAAACCAAGTCAACCACAGGTAATTATGGATGGTAAAAGGATAGCATCTTCTAACACAATTCATCTTGAAAGATGAAAACAAAACTTAAATGTCACTGCTAGGTAAGGTCATTTCCAATAAGAAAGTCCATTATAGAAGAATTGCACGGCTAGCTCTTCCTCTTTAATAAATGTCATCATCCTTAGTGTTTCATGATCTCAGATCAGTGACTGAACAAGCGTTCTTTCCAATTGTATATCACAGAGTTCAGCACTTAACTTTTCTCTTCTGTCAAAGGGGGAAAAAATTTAAATTAGGGACATCCTCATAATTACTTAGATTTGCTTAGTTAATAGTGGCTATTGTGTTAATTCATTATAGCCACAAATAAAGGCATAAAATACAAAGTTTAATTAGGACAGAGTGCTACTTGATACATGAAAGATAATTGAGCGGCAATGCAACATTAAAAATGTAGTATCACATAACTAATACTTTACCTGGGAAATTTCCTAGAAAAATACATATATGAGTAATTAACTTGGTTTATACTATAATAGTAATTTAATTAGCTCTTCACCTTTTTTGTCAAGTAGCATTTATTCTTGAAAACTGAATGTGCTCTAAAATTTTAGTATTTTTTTTTTTACCATATACAAAATAATAGAATTATAAGACGTTATACAAAATTAGAAATTCATTTTTTATGTGATCAGTGTAAAATTCATGCAGCCTGCACATTGTGGTCACAGGAGTCGGCTTCCATAGCTGCTAGGCTGGGCCTCTGTGCACACAGAAGTAGACATCCCTTTGTTTTGCCCCTCCTTCTCTTCTTCAGCAGTCATTCAATGACAAGCGTAAAAAGAACCTCTTTTCCCGAAAATTTCCCTTCTACAAGAACAAGGAGCAGAGTGAGCAGGAAACAAGTGATGCTGACCGTAAGTATGTGGATCCATTGGCCAACTGAAAATAGATTGTAGAGGGACCTACTGCCCTGCAGTTGGTTGTTACCATGGAGACAGTTTCAAGAGCTGCAACAGGTTACTGATTGTCTTGACCAGGGGAGATTTAATACACACAAATTAATTGGTATCCCAGTCTAACTTTCCTGACATCTAGGATTTCTTGAACAGTACCTTAATTATCTATTTATAGCATAAAAATAAATATAATTATCTGAAGTAAGGGTTCATATAAAAAGCACTTAACATTTACACATTCAGAGAATATTTCTGAGGGGAAAAAACATAGGTATCTGATGTGTAGGTATAGATAGTATTGTCACTTTCTGATACTAGATCATTTGGAATCATTCCATTTTATCTTGTTTCATCATTAAATATAGATAATGTAAATTTTACTTGTAAAATATCAAAATGGCCTTAAAAATTGTCTTTCTATACTCATCAGTCTCTAAGCCCCAGTTTTCATTCTTTTTTTGTAGGGATTATTTAGTAGGGAGCTCATTCTAAATGTTGGAAAGATCCACACCCGTGCTCTGTAAGATGCGTGTACCTGTGATGGTCTTGGAACTGTCTCTATTGTAGCGCCAATTCTATGCATCACTGACAACTATTCTCTTTGATTATCTTTTTATTGCTTGCTCTCTGGGAACTACTCTCTACAGGAGATCCCTGACGACATGGGATCAAAAGGCCTGAGTAAGTGATCAAAATACTCCCAAGTTATTTTTTTAGCCTCCTACCTTATTCAGGTACATTTTGAGATTCACAGTAGCGCCTTTCTGGCATGAGGAGGTGTGTGCTTTAGACTTGCCATGTTTGTAACATGCTTGGGATTTTTACTTCTATGATGCAGTTTTTGTTTCCCTGTGTTCCCTTTTTAACATGCCACTTGGAGAACTCAGTTACCAGTTACGTTTTGAATTTTATAATTTTTCTTGTTACTTTTGCTAGAAAATTTTTAACAGTAGCTTTTTGAAAGTTTTTTTTTAATAATACCACTTGCCCATATTAATAGAATATAGACATGTGTACCTTTGAAGACTTTGTCTCCCTTTTTAAAGGAAGATTAAATCACCACAGTTAGATGTTAGAAACCCTTGCTTTAATGTGATAGTATAAGACAGAAATCAAATCCAAGCAACAGCCTAGGGGAAATCTGGTGCCCTTTTCAGATTGTAAGAAACATGGAATATGCTCTAATAGTCTCTCCCTTAGCCAAGAAGCTGTTTATTTTGATTTGTTGTTGTTGTTTTTGCTGTTCTTAACTTTCTTTCTACTGATTAGTCATATAAAGATTAGCAGATTCTGATCTGGAGAAGGAACCTAATTAATATTTGAATTAGAGCCAAGCATGGTGGCATGTGCCTATAGTCCCATCACTAACATTATCAGTGTGAGGCTAGCCTAGTCTATGGAGTGGGATGCTGCTTTAAGTTTGAGTATTGTCAAATTGATTAAGGATAAAAAGTCACCAAATATTACCAAGTAAATTAGGTGATCGTGACTCATAGAAATAAATATTCAGGCTAAAATTTTTTTGTTAAGTTATTTCATTTGAATTATCAAGCACTTTGAAAACTTTCTTGTAGTTTTATTGATAACTAACTAGTAGTTGGCCTTCCAAGAACTGTATCATTAAATAATACTAAGTTTTACGGTTTTAAGATGGATACTTTTACTCTGAGCTTAACAACTTAGGTTTGCACTAGGCTGAAGCGAATGTACTGGGTATACAGTACTTCCGCCAGGCATGCTCTGCTCATTCTTAAGTTGTATGTGTTGTTAGTTGGGAGGATCGGGAGGTAGAGAGTCTCTGAAAGGAATTGGGGGAGGGGCATTGATCAAAATATATTGTATGGACATTTTTTTAATTAAACAATAGAATTTGGTTGTGCCCACATATTTCTTATCACTCATGGCAGTTTCTTTTTAATGTTTTACACTTTGGAATAATTCTCCATGGAAACCTTCAATAACTGTAAACTGTCCATGCCCACGGGTTACTGATGTTCTGGGATCTGTTCTGAGGTAGATATATTTTAGATGTTATATGGATCAACTTGGAATTTTTGAATCTTATTGATGCTGCTGTACATGATTATGGACAACCCATATTATACTTTTGTATATGGCTACACTTTGCCCTGTGTCTCTTTCTAATTGGAAATTGCAACTTCCTTAAAAAAGTTACGAAAAATAACTGATTATCAGGCAGTGTCACTTGGGAATAGATAATTTTTTACACCGTGTATTATAATTGATTAAATTTGTTTCACAGGAAATGAAAGAATTTATTAGCTTCGCAACCAAAAGGTCAAGGTTGTACTCAGAAAATATTGGAGACAGAAAAATACCAGTAGAATTCTAAAACTAGGTCTGAAGAAGGTTATCCCATAAGGCATTGCAGGCGTCTTGTTATTACAGAGGAAGCGCTGGAGCAAGGGTACAGCAGGACATTACTTACTACCTCATTATCTATATGCTAACGTTCAAAGGGAGATAGATTGCGGTACTTAGAAGGGAAATCATAACAGTTTCAGAGAGGATTTCTGCCTGTCTAAAATGCACTGTTTCTATTTTCTTTCTGTTTGTACAATTTCCAGTTTCATAAAACACCTCAAGAACGTCCTCGGCTAGCCACATAGGATTCTTGTATCTGTCTTTCTCTTGCTCTGAAAGCTTATGTGAGCAGAGTTAGCACAGCTCTCACGTGCCTGAGGCAGACTGACTTTTATTTGTGTTACAGATACGATGTCAAGTAGTATTGCTTGGGATTGGCAATGTAGCTTTTGGAGAGAAGAGAGAGAATAAACATGCATACCCTCTCAGGAAGGAAATATTTGAGAAGAAAGATAAAATGTGGTTAAATTTGAAATAATCATGTTCACCAGGCATCTTAAAAATAGAAGAGATGGAGCTGGGCGTGGTGGTGCATGCCTTTAATCCTAACACTCGGGAGGCAGATCTCTGCGTTCAAGGCCATCCTAGTCCTACAAAGCAGGACAGCCAGCGCTACACAGAAGAGGTGGGAGAGAGGAAAGAGGACGGGATGGGGGGACAACAGATTTTCCCCCAGTATTAAGAGGCTCAACCATATTCGAGGTAGCCCACAAACAGCCCTAGAGTATATTTTCATCAAGTGCAAGCTTCTTATGAATCGAGAAGAAACAGACTGCCCTCTAGAAAATTGGACAAGGGATGAGACAAGTGTATTGCCTTTCTTGTGTTAACAAAAAATTAAGATAATCAGCTTGTAAAGACAGTATTTGTTGTGACTCAGTTTGGAAGGTATGTCCATAATCACTTGTTGTTGGGGGCCTTGTGGCAAGGCAGCGCATAATTGCAAAGTGTATGTGGTGCAGTGAGCCGCTCACCTCATGGTTGCAGGAAGTACGAAAAAGGCCAGGGTCCTACTGTCCTCTTGAAAATCATACCCTCAGTGACCTAAAGCTGCCCCCTAGGCTACACCTCTTAAGTGTCTACCACCTGATTACACCAAGCTGGGGCCAAATCCTTTATTATGGGCCTTTGGGAGAAGCCACTAGTGTAGCCCCCTCGCACAGCAGTACTGAGAAGGTAAGCAGATAGGAGCTTTTATTTATATATATATATATATATGAAATATTATTTCCCCAGTAGTCAACATATACAAAGTAATGTGTTTTACCTTTGCCTAGAGACACATTCGTGATGGACACAGTTCTGTGGAGTAGCTGTTGTTGTTGTTGTTGTTGTTGTTGTTGTTGTTGTTGTTGTTGTTGTCGTCTCAAGACAGGGTTTCTCTATATGATAAGCCCTGGCTGTCCTGGAGTGCCCTCTGTAGTCCAGTCACGGAGATCCACCTGCCACTGCCTCCCAAGTACTGGGATTAAAGGTGTGTGCCACCACCACCTAGCCCTAGAGTAGCTTTTTAATGCACTATGATTACAAATATAAATTAATACATATTTTCTCAAAAAAAAATCTCTTTTAGCCCATTATGTCCTTTTCGAGTCCTCAGGGTTTAATTGAAGATGGAGGTCTATTTAATCATTCTTTAGAAATAACAGCCAGAGAGAGGGGGCAGGGGGAGGGCATTCTGAAGTGTTTAATTTGGTTAATGAAATATGACTTATTCTTAGTTTATAGTATTATATGACTATTGTAAATCATAACAGGAATCAGGCATGCTGGCTCTTGCCTGTAGTCTATAGCACTGGGAAGACAGAGAGGTGCAAGAGTGTCACAAGCCTGAGATCAGCCTGGGCAACATACAAACGACATAGAAAATGCTCACAATACAAACAAAATAAAAATGAAGGTACACATTTCAGCTATGCAAACAAAAATGTGCTTGGCACTCTGAAATAAAACTTTTTTAAATAATCTTGTGCTTGTCTTTTGATTCAGATATATGCCTTTCCGAGAAATGTGTTGGAAAGGGGGAAATTTCAGGGCATGCATGCATATTTGTTTAGCTTTACAAAATTGGTTCTCTATTTGCATAGTTTCCATACCTGTGAATTAAACCAGCTTCAGATTGAAAATATTTGGGGAGAAAAGTCCAGATATTTGCAAAACATAAAACTTGAATTTGTGCATATGTGAAATACTGCAATAAATGAACAGAAATTACATGATGTGTTGTCATCCTCTTACAGAATCCTGCATCTCACAGATCTCGTTCTTTTTCACAGCACCTTTGTTTACTCTCATTCACTTCACAGCCTTCACTGATACATACTGAATTAGTTTCAATTTCCTTTTCATTCTCTGAACATTTGGGGTGTTAGAGGCTCTGTGAGGAGTTGAAGGACAGCCTCGGCTCCTATGATAAGACAGCCTGGGCTACACGAGGCTATCTAGGAAAGAAAGGAGAAGGGAGGAAATACGTGCAAACCCTACACGCTTTATGAAAGGGACATTCACATCCCCAAAGTTTATTACTTCTGGAGTTCTGGGACCAACCTTCTGTGGATATGTAGGGATAACTGCTGGCAAGTAATTTTCCAGCGTGTTTTCACTCATGTGCCTAACCCCAGCAGACGGTTCTGACGGCTTCGTATCTCTTGTCTGTCTTTGCCGGCATACCTAGTTTTGTTGTTGTGTTGAAAGTAAATTTAAACACCTCTTAATCTGCATCTTAGCTGTCTAACTTTCTTTGGTGAATTATGTTCACGTTTTTGTTTTGTTTTTATTTTGGCAGAGCTAGGGACTTGGCCCCAGGTGCCTCTTCATGGATGCTAACAAGTGTAGTATCACTGAGCTGTATAGCCCCAGCGCCAACAAATTACTTTTAGAAGAGGGGCACTTTACTCTTCTAGGTAGTTCAAGCAGTGCCAGGGATTGTCCTAGTCTAAGGCTCACCTCTGAGCAGCAAGGTTTTATTATAGAAGAATTCAGTACAGAAAATGTAAAGAACCCACAGGTTTCTTAGAGTATATCTTTTGGTGGTTTTAAAGAAGGTGAGTAGGTGAAATAAAAAAGAATGGTAACTTCTTATTCTATACTGTGTCAGACATATCAAAGGGTAGGATAATAAACATAAACCCTGTACATATTCATTTACCTGCTTTAAACTACCAGCTCAGCATTAATTAGTAGAGAGAATGGATTATTCTTGCGATATTAATTAATACAGGAAATTACTATGGCAGCAGTTTTCTTTAGCCAGTTCCCCAATGACTGACAGAAAGACTATGATATATTAGTAAGCTGTAGGCACTATGCTGGGCAGATTCTGAGCTGCTCTAATCCTAGTGCCTTTAAAAGCCATTCACTTGACAATCCGATGGCTCCCGGGCAGCTTCTGCTTCATCAGTTGTTCTTGGAGCCACATGCTCATTGCCACGAAGGCGACTCCTCTCTATCCGGCTTCCTGCTCCTCTCCTGCCTTCCCTTCTCAACCCCACATCCACACACCTAAAACTCTGCCTTATGTCAATCAGGGATAATTGGGGAACCTTCCTTTTCATCACATGGTTGCAGGAGACAGTTCAGCATTCCTAACAGTACCCATGGCAGGGCGGCAACCAGGGCTCAAGGCACTGAAAGCAACATCTCAAACACAGCTTGGCCTTCCTCCAACAGTTTTGTCTCTACATACTCACTTATCCTCATCCTGCAGATAACTAATTTGTCTTCCTTTTACAATTTAGAGATTGAAAATTGTAATGTCAAGCCTAATACAGGCTTCAGAAATTTTTTGTGCCATTTCTATTTCTGTAACAAATTTAAAGATTTAGGATAGGTAAAGTGTAAATGAAGGCATTTACAGTTACTAATGTTGTAAAAGCAGTTTAAAGCAAACTGAAATGTCCAAACAACAGGTAAATTACAATGTATATGTTAAATTGAATATCATTCAGGAATTCCAAGTTATTGTGTTGAAATCCATATAACAACATGAAAAAAAAAGAATTTTGGGGTGCTGAAGAGATGGCTCAGTGGTTAAAACAGTTGCCCCTACAATTAACTATAAGGACCAGGGTTTGAAACCCCAGGACCCATGTAAATGTCAGGTGAATATGGGAGCCTGCCTATAATTCCAGCCTCTAAAGACAGGGTCCCAGGGCAAGTAAAATAGCACTAAAGACCAGCAGTGTTAGGTTTCATGGGGAGACCGGCCTCAATGCATACGGTGCAAGGGCTGCTGAAGAGGATTGCCAGCATCCACCTGAGGCCTCCACACGCATACACGACCACACACACATGGGTCCACACACATGTAAAACATGCATATGTACACATGAAAATAGAAACATGAAAAAAAATACAAACTTTAAAATACAAAAATAAAATAAAATACCTGTTTGTACATGTGTTTGTCATATAGTAATCAGTTCAACTTCTAATTTTTAAGTGTGATTATTTCATTGAAGGTTCTTAAGTTTGGTTTGGTTTTTTTGTTTTGTTTTTTTAAATCACTACAATGTTTACTGTTTTATTTCCTGGCAGTTTCATCCACGTATACGTTTTGGTTCTTTTCATTCCCATCATCCTTTCTGATCCTGCTGAACCCTTTCTTCTTCCCATGAATCTCTCTTAGTTTATGCCCTTTGTTTTCTTTTCTTTTTACAACCCACTGAGTTTATTAGGGATCCTTGAACATGGGTGGGGAGGGGTCATATGATGGGCAAACCTACAATGACCACTAAAGAAAACTACTCCCCCTCCCCTAATTCTATTTTAAAATTTTTAAGTCCTTTATTTAAAATGAAATCTGTGATTAAGAAAAATGTATTATCTTGGCGCTGGAGAGATGGCTCAGAGGTTAAAAGCACTCACTGTCTGTTCTTCCTAAGGTCCTGAATTCAATTCCCAGCAACCACATGGTGGCTCACACCCATCTATAATGAGATCTGGTGCCCTCTTCTGGCACATGGGCAGAATACTGTATAAATAAATAAATCTTTAAAAAAAGAAAAGTTTGGGCCTGGTGTGGTGGCGCATGTCTTTAATCCCAGCACTCGGAAGGCAGAGGCAGGCAGATCACTGAGTTCAAGGCCAGCCTGGTCTACAAAGCGAGTCCAGGACAGCCAGGGCTACACAGAGAAACCCTGTCTTAAAAAGAAAGAAAAGTGTGGCCAGGCAGTGGTGGCACACACCTTTAATCCCAGCACTGGGGAGGCAGAGGCAGGTGGATCTCCATGAGTTTGAGACCAGCCTGAACTACAGAGGGAGTTCCAGGACAGCCAGAGCAGTTATACAGAGAAACCCTGTCTCAAAAAACCAAAATAATAATAATAATAATAATAACAATAACAACAACAACAACAATAATAATAGAAAATGGGTATCTTAAGACTGAGGAGATAGCTCACTCAGTCAGCAAAATGCTTTTCACACAAGCATGGGGACCTGGTTGGGGAGAGGCGGGGTGGCCTGGGCTGGTGGAAAGGCACGTGCCTATTATGCTAGCCCTTCAGGGGGGAAATGGGAGAGTCCCTGGGACTTGGCTGGCTTGTCAATCCTGCCCAGCCAGTGCGATCCAGGGTTAATGAAAAAGAATCTCAAAAATAAGATGGAGAACTAGAGAAAAAGAAACTCATTGTTGACCTCTGACCTGGACACATACACACAGAGTTCTTTTAGAGAATTGTATCTTTTCTTTGTGGGTTAAAAGCAGCAGGTTTAGTTTTCACTCTTCTACTTTGCAAGCACAGCCATTGATATTAAGAAACTCAGGCCTCAAACTCATTCATCCTTGAAATGTTCTTGTTAAGGTTGTTAAGGTTTCTAGCATTAGAAATTTAGGTTTCCCTCTGCCCTTGGAAGTTTTTCTTTTTTTTTTAATATTTTTATTCACTTTTTAAATTTATGTGCATTGATGTGAGGGTGTCAGATCTTGGAGTTACAGACAGTTGTGAGCTGCTGTGTGGGTGCTGGGAATTGAACCCGGGACCTTTGGAAGAGCAGACAGTGCTCTTAACCACTGAGCCATCTCTCCAGCCCCGGAAGTTTTTCTAAATAAAAATTTTGCTTTTTTATTCAAGGAAGATACTAAGAGATGAGTTATGAAATAGAGCGACTTTTGAGCAGAGCTAGGCAGCTTTTACTGATATTTGTTGGGGGAGTTGTTTTGCAAAGTACTCTTTCACCAATGGAAAGTTGCTAAAGAATGCTGACCCGTTAAAGCGTAGTCCCTGCCTCTCCAGGTGTCTTGTCATGGTTTTGAGACAGTTGTCATCTACAGAGCTTTGGATGGCCTCTGAAACATAGGCTCAACAGGAAAGACACTCTTGTTAAACTTGACCTATTTGTTAATCACAAAAGCACCTGTCCCCTCAGGAAGTGGGCACCTGTTTGCGCAAATGGAACTTGTTCCCTTTGCTGGTCTTTCATAAACTTCAATGGTAACAAATATATTTTCTCTTTGGGGATTTTATGTTTATATTTGGACTAATTCAAGATTACATTGCATCTATGCCATGTTCTAATTTTTTCTGAAAAATTTGTTCATAAACTATATAAGAAAAATAAGGCATTTTCTTTTACTACAGGTATTTTCCCATGCCAATTCATGTAAATTTAGTTGAAAGTTAACTTTTTTCATCGAAAATCTAAAATGCTTTGTAAAAATTCTATATGTGATTTATAGTTCAACGTTTATAATACCACCTTGCTTAATTTTGATTATTTGCTTTTATCAGCGTTTAAATTCATGACACTATGTTTTCTTCACTTTTCTTTTCGTTTTCCTTCCATTTCAGAGCATGTAACTTCTAATGCCAGCGACAGTGAAAGTAGTTACCGTAAGTGTTTCATGTTACTTGTTCTTTTGTTAAATAATAAGAAATATTTCTGAGTGGCTCTTTCTTAGTGATATGGTCTAAAAACCAAAAGTCAGAATCCTGAGATTGTTAAACCAGGAAAAGCCAAGTAAAATTATAGACTTGAAAAGGGACCCCCTGCGGGTGAGCGGCACCAGAGCCCACTCTGCAGCTGCGGCTACACTCCAGACACTTCACATCTTGAACCATTTAATGTTTCAAAAGTTCCAGGTCAGAGTTACTCAGCCAGGGGTTACTGTGTAGATATTTTTTAATGTATAAAACTCTAAATCTGAAACATTTTTCTGCAAGTATTTTGGCATACATAATTTCACAGTTTTATTGAAAACAAACCCATTTACTTGTTTGTTCATACTGTGCATGGTATGTGGATTTGTGTATTATCTTTTAGGAAGCAAATAGCTAATGGAGCATAAACTTATGTTTTCCTATTTTCTTTAGTAATTCTGTTTTATAACATAAGCACTGAAAGGATATTTGTTAGCAATGCTAAATCATTAGTTCGTTTTCTTTTTATTCTGTGCAACCACTGCTCAAAAAACACATTGTTACTCTAACATTAAGTTCTTCATGTTAATTGAACTATGCAGTTAGGAATTTTCAGATAAATTTGGGTATGGAATATGAATATGAATGAGTATGAATATCAATTGTAGCAACTTAAAAATTAAAATTGTTTTTTTAACTTTTTTTACTGCTGTCTAAAATGAAAGTAATCTTGATTACAGATGAGTATGGCTGCTCAAAAGGTTAATGCCACTATAGTCCAGATGTGTCCCATTGGCAATATATACTTTTTAACCCTCATTCTTTATAATGGCTATGTAATTTGAGGAAGAAGAGTGGGAAAAGTAATTTCTTTCATTTCAGCATTTTACTAACTTATAACCAGAATCCACTATAGAGTAGTTGAGTGGTTTTCTAGACTAACAAGAGGTAATGAAAGTATATACTGTCTGTTCTCACCATTTGCATGAATTATTAAGTTGTGGAATATCCAACTGCATGTTTTTGTAGTATGTAAACCATATTTTACATCAGTAAATTTTGTTTTGTTTTGTTTTTGAGACACTTAAGTGTAGCCTTGGATAGCCTGGAACTCTCTACAAAGAACAGGCTGGACTTGAACTCAGAGATTTGACCTTGACCAGCCTCTGCCTCCCAAATGCTAGGATTAAAGGCATGTGCCACCATGCCTGGATACATCAATAATTTAAAAACAAAAAAAACAAAAAACAAAAACAGCAGCTCATGAAGTACCTGTTTTGTGATATTACAATGATGAAATTGGAAGCAAGCACACAGTTTAAAGCAAATACAGATGTGTGAGCTACTGTTACAGATTTATAATGCCAGCAGCCAAACATGCATAGTAATGTACACTAATCATAAGATGGTAGAGTTGTCACAAAATCTTGTTAAGGAGAACATTTTCCAGATACACTGATTAGTTTTCATGGCTTTCATTCAGTCACTGAATGTTTTGTTTTCTACACTACATGTTAAAACTAGAGTTTTAATTATTTTCGTGACCTTCCGATAGAATTGATAGGTTTCTTTTTTTCTTTTATATACAATAATTCCTATGCTCCTTTGATTTAAAACTTCAGATGCTTTAACTTCTGACGTGATTTTTGTGATCAAAGAAAAATTAGTTATTTTTTAAAATAAATAATAGCTTTAAATAAATATACTCAATTGGAACAGAAACAGTATTTTCTGTGGCTTATTAGATTTTTCTTATTTTGATTTTTGAGGCAGAGTCTCACTACATAGTCCAGGCCAACCTCAAACTGGCAATCCTCCTGCCAGAGACTCAAGTGCTGGGATTGTAAGCAAGCAGTCCCACATCCAGCCACAGTACATATTTATAGTAAATGTTCTACATCCCAGATAAAGGGGGGTGTCTGTTGGTTTTGTGTTTTTGCTATGGGGAGCCAGCTTTGTTGTTTGTTTTTTGTAGTACTGGTGACCAAATTCAGGCAGTCTGCCAGTAAGTTAAATCTCTAGCCAGAAATGAAGATTTTAGTAGATATGATAATCTATAAATAAAATAAGCACATCATAACATTAGGCTATGGAAAAATAATATGTTTTGTCTTATATTTATCAAACTTACCTTTATGGTTTAATAATTTCCCTTTTTGTTCTAAGTATTGCCTTGGATAATTTATGACATAAGTACCTTTTTGTGTATCTTGTTATTTCTTGGAAAGTCCTAGTATCTCACATGTAAAGAGTTAGATGAGTCATGTGGAGCAGTTACAGAGTCCTTGGTTGTTTTCACAGATTTTCTTATCCTTGCTTCTAACTTTCCAATAGGTGGTCAAGAAGAATATGTTTTATCTTATGAGCCAGTGAATCAACAAGAAGGTTTGTGAAGTTTGTTGGTGTTTTATAATCTTATTAAAAAGTATATTTCAGGGCCAGTGAGATAGCTCAGTGGGTAAGGGTGCTTGCTGCCAGACCCGATGATCTTAGTTAACATCCTAGAAATGACATAGTAGAGAGAGAACCAACTCCCACAAGTTATCCTCTCAACACACACACACACACACACACACACACACACACACACACACCACACACCATATCACACAAAAATAATTATAATAAATTGATGAATGAAAAATAAATATGCTTCTTAGTTTAAAAAATCAGACTATTAAATATAAAAATATTATATCAGAGTTTTGCTATATTTAATTATATATGTAGAACATTGCTATATGAATTTCAAGAAGCATTATTTAAACCACAGATTATTAGAACCAAGTCATTTATATTGACTTGTTTTTATTGGTGTTGTGTTCATAAGCCACCATTTTCCAGCATGTATAATATTGCATTACTACCCTTGCAATAACACTTTTTAAGAATGTCAGAGCCATGTTTAAGCTGCTCTCTAGCTCACCCAGGTACCAGGCCCTTTCTATTCCACTTGTATCTTCCTCACTGTATCTACCTTTTCATCCCTCCAACCACAGTATTGGTGTGGTTCTTTCCACTGATCTTCCTTCTTCAACGTGACTCACCGTGTACTCTGCCGTGTAGATCATCTTTCTAGATCGCTAATGTTGCCATATCACTTCCTATACCCAGCAGGTTTTGTTGTTTTCTTCTTTGCTTTCATAGTTTTTAACTTCAAAAATCATCAGTTTTCTGGTTACAGTGAAATGTTGGCAATGTGTTAAAATATCTGATTCTAAATTTAACTTGATTGACTTAAAGATTTTATTACAGTTTTATTTAAAAAATAATATTTAGCTGAGAGCATAATGTAGAGAAAGATTCTTCATAATAGTTCAGAATGGTTTTGCTCTCTGCTGAAATGAAACGTATGTGTTAAGTGTTTATTCTTTTTAATGTGTTTGTCTTTATAGTCAATTATACCCGACCAGTCATCATATTGGGCCCCATGAAAGACAGAGTAAATGATGACTTAATCTCAGAATTTCCTGATAAATTTGGATCCTGTGTCCCTCGTGAGTAGCCCAACTTAAAACTAGTTAACATTTTCTGTCACTGTGTTTGGCAAAAGTAAATATAACTGCTTTAAAGATTATAGTTAATTGTTTTATTAATTATTCCTTCATCAGTAGTATTTTGTTTTTTAGATTTACAAGTATTGTGTTAAACTTTTTTAAAAGGAATTAATTAAGTAGAAGGTATATTATTCTGTTTTTAAATATCAAACACTTCCCCAAGTTCTTTTTTATTGAAGATACAACTAGACCGAAACGTGACTATGAAGTGGATGGACGAGATTATCACTTTGTGACTTCAAGAGAGCAGATGGAAAAGGATATCCAGGAGCATAAGTTCATTGAAGCCGGCCAGTATAACAGCCACCTGTACGGAACGAGCGTCCAGTCTGTGCGAGCAGTGGCGGAGAAGGTGAGCACCACAGCCACCTGCAGGGAACTGTCTCTTACTTTATTTGTATTGGAAAATACAATGTAGCTGACACAGCCTTGATATCTTATTAATGTTATTGCTTTAGTTGAGCAAATACTTGACTTTAAGTCACTTAGAAAAATACATGCAAGAAAAGGTCGTCAAACTGAAAATAAGATGATCACATGCGTCTGTTAAATGGGAGATGGTTTTCTGAAGGCCTTTTGCTGGAGCCCGACCTTGTCCTGGCTAAAGTCACCAATATCTCTGAGAGAAAAATGAGTAAGATGTTAAGGGTAGGTGCCAAAAAAAGTCTTCAAAAACAGTGTAAAAACTCAAAAACAATGTAACAACACAGTTTGATGTTTTTGTTTGGTTTTGAGTTTTTGGGGCAGTGAGTGTTGTTGTTGCTGTTGTTTGGTTTAGTATGGGGTTTTTTGGTTTTGTTTTTCTGGGTTTCTGTTTTAGTTACGGTGGGGTGGAGAGTCAAGACAGGGTTCCTCTATGTAGCCTCTGACCATCCTAGAACTTGCTCTGCAGACCAGGCTGGCCTCAACCTCACAGAGATCCACTTGCCTCTGCTTCCCAAGTGCTGGGATTAAAGGTGTTCAGCAACAAGGTTTGTTTTGTTTTGTTTTGTTTTTTAACTTCTTTTTAATTAGTAATTTATTCAGGTTACATCTCAGTTGTTGTCCCCTTGTTTGTCTCCTCCCGTTCCTCCCTCCCTCCCTCCTTCACCCTATTCCCTTCCCCTAGGTCAGTGACACAAGGTGACCTCCTCCCCCACTACATGGTCACAGCCTATCAAGTCTCATCTTGGTAGCCTGCCTATTCTTTGTCTGAGTGCCGCCAGGCCTCCCCACCATGGGGTAGTGGTCAAATATGGGGCACCAGAGTTCATGTGAAAGTCAGTCCCCACTCTCCTGTCCATTGGCTGGATCTGAGTAGGGGTTCAATGTTTACTGCATTTATTGTCCTTGGTTGGTGCAGTAATTTGGATCTGGATCTGCCCCTGGATCCAGATCTGCCCATCTTCTTGTAGGTTTCTAAGACCCTCTAGATCCTTCTATTTCCCCATTCTCCCATGCTTCTCTCACCTAGAGTCCCAATAGGGGGAAAGGAAGGGAAGGGCATAGTCTGTGGGCTAGGATTCCTTATGATCACAGATGTAGAAATTCTAAATAAATATCAAAAGGATAATAGATCATTACTGAGTCAATCTGTCCTATGAATGCAAGGTCAATTTAACATTATCAAATCAGTCAGTAGGAGGCATAAGCAGAAAACCATGGACTGGGCCGTCAACTGTATGAGAAGAAAGAAAGCAAGGGCCTTGTGAGGACCTGAGTTCAGTTCTCAGCACCCACATCTGATAGCTCACATCCTCCTATATCTTCAGTTTCTGAGGATCCAATGCCTTCTTCTGGCCTCCAAGAGTAGTAGGCACAATTAGGGTGCACATATATACATACGACATACATGCAGACACTCATACATAAGATAGAAATAAGTAATTTTTCAAAAAAAATTGTGTTGGTTTTTTTTTTTGTTTTTGTTTTTTTGGTTCTTTGGTTTTTGGTTGGTTGGCTGGTTGATTCGATTTTTGATACAGGGTTTCTCTGTGTAGCCTTGGCTGTCCTGGACTTGCTTTGTAGACCAGGCTGGCCTCAAACTCACAGCGATCCTCCTGCCTCTGCCTCCCAAGTGCTGGGATTAAAGGTGTGCGCCACCACGCCCGGCAACAAAGATATGTTGAGTACACTGTCCACAGAAGAAAAGGATGATAGATTGGAGTTCACCAAAATTAAAAACTCTGCTTTAGAAAAAACATTGGCCAGAAGGGAATGTGGCAGCAATTAACATTTGATTGTCAAAGTAAACTGATTATAAAACAAAAAACTGCCAGGCGGTGGTGGCGCACGCCTTTAATCCCAGCACTCGGGAGGCAGAGGCAGTCAGATGGCTGTGAGTTCAAGGCCAACCTGGTCTACAAAGTCAGTCCAGGACAGCCAAGGCTACACAGAGAAACCCTGTCTCAAAACAGAACAAAAAAAAAAACTAAATAAAAATTGTGTAGTCCATGATGGATAAGCAAGTACATGAATGAAAAGATGGAGAAGCTTTACGTACATGTACTGTCAGCTGCTAATCAAGGTCAAGGAATGACAAAGTTGTGAAATCTTTCTAGGAAACCCCATGGTAATAATTATTTCGGGTAAGAACATTGAGTGATGATTAAAAATATATCTTAAAATAATAACAATAAGTGACTTTTTTTTTTTTTTTGAGAAGCAATTTTACATACTGGGAAATTGTCTTCCCTGAAAAATCCTAGTTACAAAGGCAAAGATAATTTTACAATGGAGAAATTGTAAACAGTTTAAATGTAATCACATTGTCATTTGAAATGGGAAAAGAGAAACGACATGCCTTCCTGATAGAGTGGGCTAAGAACAAGGCACCTGTCAGAGGTTCATCAGAGATGTGTGACTTGCCTCTGATAGTCAAAGGCAAGCGGGGCCAAATTAAAGCGTGTCCTGTGAAACGAAAGGTCTGGACTCTTGAGAACTGCCAAGAGCAGGTAGGAAGGGTAAAGTGCCTGTTGCTTAGAGTGGGCACCTGTGTTCCCATCTCCAGCATTCTTGTAAAAGCCAGACAGGTCACGGTGAGCAGGGTGGAGACAGGCGGGTCCCTGGAGCTCACAGGCCAGCTAGTCTTCCCTAAACAGTGAGCAAGCTTATCTTAAAAAGTAAGGGTGAGGGGGCTGGAGAGATGGCTCAGGGGTTAAGAGCACAAACTGCTCTTCGAAAAGTCCTGAGTTCAGTTTCCAGCAACCACATGGCGGCTCACAACCATCTATAATCAGATCTGGCACCCTCTTCTGCTGTACATGCAAGCAGAACACTGTATACATAGGAAATAAATGTCTTTAAAAAAGAAAAAAGTAAGGGTGAGCTGGACAGTGATGGCCCATGCTTTTAATCCCAGCACTCAGGAGGTGGATCTCTGAGTTCAAGGCCACCTGGTCAACAGAGCGCAATTCTCTGAGAATATACACTTTTAACTGCTGAGCCATTTCTCCACCCATTGAGAAGTTACTGGTCTATAAAAACTAAGTATATGAGAACTGTATTTTAATTCTTGTTAGCTTTGAGAACGGAAAGGTAATTATTTGTAATCATTGTTTTCTGCATTTAATTTCCCTAATGAAATTTACTGATAAATGGCAATTTTTCTGGAAGTCAAAGATCTACATGAAGCACAATTCAGATTGACCTATGGAAAGCACCTTTGGTATACCTGAAAAGATTTGGTCTACTTACTTATTTTCTTCTTTATTTTCTCCATTTAGGGCAAACATTGTATCCTTGATGTGTCTGGAAATGCCATAAAGAGGTTGCAGATTGCACAACTTTACCCAATATCTATTTTTATTAAACCCAAATCCATGGAAAATATCATGTAAGTATAAATGCCTTGAGTCCCCTTTAAGTGCAGACCAGTCAGCCTTGAGTTACTTTGTCTTCCTTGCGTCTCATTTTCTCCAGCTACAAAATGGAGATAATATTTTTATACCTACCTTAGACAGTGTTGTGAGATCATTGTCATCACCATCATCATCATCATTGGTATTATTAAATGGGCAATGCAGCTATATGATAACCATTAAAAAGATAAGAGGATGATGGTTCCCTCAGTGACAGAAGATCTGAGGTGGCTTCATAAAGACACTTGACACCAAGCCTGACAACCTACCAGAAAAGGAGGCTCCTGCAGGTGGCTCCCTGAACACCCCGCCCCACACACACATTTACATACATGGACACATTCACATAAATAGACCCACACACACATGCTTACACACGCTGACACACACATACATTCATATAAATAGACCCCCCCCCCACACACACACACACACAGTCATATACATAGGCATACATGAATGTAATTTAATTTTTTATATTATTAAGTAAGAAAAAAGAAAAGAAAAAGTGCAAATAAAAACAAGTAGAACAGGGGCTGGAGAGATGGCTCACTGGTTAAGAGCACTGTCTGCTCTTCCAAAGGTCCCAGGTTCAATTCCCAGCACCCACATGGCAGCTCACAACTGTCTGTAACTCCAAGATCTGACACCCTCACACCAATGCACATAGCTTAAAAAAAAAAAAACAAGTAGAACAAAAAATAGTATCAGTGGGCCTAAATACCATTAAAACACTGTATTCACAGAGACTCACTAAATACCATGCTCAACACATGCAAAATACACATTGATTTCAAACACACATGACAGTTACCAAACCATCAGAGTATAATTTTCAGTAAAATTAAACTGGAAATTAATAATAAAAGACTCAAATGCTTGTATATTAGAAATTGAACATTATACTTCTGAATAGGTTAAAAAAGAAATCATAGAAAAATTAATAAATGTTTTGAATTACATAAAAAAGCTGACAAGCTTAATGTCATCTTTGTAAAAGAGATTACAGAGCTTGAGAACACTTTCACAGACAAAACCAAACATCAGGCATGTTGCGAAATACCTGATCTCAGGAAGGGCTGAGGAACACAGGAGAGCTGCTGAAAAATCCACAACCCACTTGTACTACAGAATGAGAGAGACACTGTTTTTAAAAGGCATAAACACAGAGAGGTGAGAAGTCAGCCATAGATTCAGAGAAGGCCAAGATTAATGTACTAGAAGATCAGCATGCCACAGGACAATCAATGCAAAGATGCTCTTTGAAAATACAGCAAGCATTAAGAGAGCAAGAAGCACAGTCAAGCATTTTCGTGCTAATGCCAGAATGGAAAGGGGCCATCAGTGTACATCAGTGGTCATTATAGCTTGACACAGGTGGCCCAGTGGAAAGCAGGCCTTGGACAGAGCTCACTTAAAAGGATCTCCAACCAGTTGGCACACCCTTGGCATGACACTGGCTTTGAACAAGTGAATGCTATGCATATCAGATCGCAAAAATGAAAGACAGAAATACTGAGTAGCATCTGAAACACCTCAGTCTTCAGGTGTCGCTTGGTCAATCTACATTGATAAATTTACAGTAGCTTCAGAAGTTTGACATGTGCAGGATTTCTGATCAGACTGCAACTCATTCCTAGATAGATTCAACAGAAATGCTTGCTTGTGCCAGCCACATCTGCATGCCGGCAGAAGTGCTATTTAAATAGCTACCACCTAGAAACTACCTAAATAACCACCGCTGAATACCTCAATTACGACATTTTCACAATGAAACATTCTGCAAAAATAATAATGAGCAGTCTCTGGCTATGCACAAACACATAGGAGAATCTTAGAATTTGAATAAAATATCTCAGACTAAAAATACATGCTCTCTGCAATTCCAGGTTTCATCGTTATTCACAGAAACCAAATAAAACTTAGCCTTGAAGATGGTGCACTGGCACACCAGAGCACTGGTGATGCTCAGTTTCAGACCTGTGCTGGGTGCACAGGTGTGTGACAGTTTGTCAAACAGTATAAGATACTACACTTCCATGTTTTAAAGTTACACTTCACAAATTAGCTAGAAAAGGACAAAAGGAAAGAAAATCTCCCATGGTCTTACACCTGATAAAGTATAATGGCCAAGCAGAGTTTATTCCCCAAATGTAAGGCTCCTGTCATGTGTAAAAAGTCAGTCGGGACTAGCAGTCCAGATAAACAAAGCGTGGGGCTGTGGGTGGCAGATGCATGAGCTGGACTAATCACTAGAGAGCTCTCCAAATGATGACTGTACCAGTAACCGCCCCTGCACGTTGCTTCACTGGCGCAGTCTAGCTGTTCCACGTATTTTGGAACTTGACATCATTTGAAGCTTTACAGTTTCCTGGAGTTGGTTTTTTGTTTTTGTTTTTTTTTTGGGGGGGGGAGTGTTTTTGTTTTTGTTTTTGTTTTTGTTTTTCGGGACAGGGTTTCTCTGTGTAGCCTTGGCTGTCCTGGACTCACTTTGTAGACCAGACTGGCCTCGAACTCACAGAGATCCGCCTGCCTCTGCCCCTGGCGTGCTGGGATTAAAGGTGTGTACCACCACGCCCAGCTCTGGTTAATTCTGTTCTCAGTGTGGTGGTGTCAGTTCACCCCTCCCCTTTTATTTAGTCCCATCCATGCATATACTTGAGCAGTCTGTACAGTTTCTAAGAGTAAAGGACACAACAAAGACCCTGTCTTGATGAGTGAGCACCTGCTATGTTGGCTGGTGCTACTTCTAACTTAGAAGTAAAATAAGCTGGTTATAAAGTAATTTTCAAATTTTTAAAGCCCCGGTGCCTTTCCCCAGACCCACCCCCACCTCCTTGACTCTGTCTTTTTTCATTTTGGTAGCCAGCCCAGGATTGAAAGTAATCACCTAAGCCTGACAGTGATGGCTCACACCTTTAATCCTAGCACTTGGGAGGCAGAGGCAGGTGGATCTCTGTGAGTTTAAGGCTAGCCTGATCTACAAAGTGAGTCCAGGACAGTCAGGGCTACACAGAGAAACCCTGCTCAAAAAAGAAAGTAGTCACCCACCTGTATGGGCAGAATTTAAAGATACATAGTACCATGGAAAGGCACCGTCTCAGAAAATATCTAAGAAAAATCCTCAATTTCTGTCTGGCTGCCTCAGCACAGAACATTCTACCACAATAAATAACTAAATTTTAAATAAGACATAAAAAATTAATCTCTAGGGTTACCGAATCATAAAAGGCAAGTATAAAGTTTTTTAAAATATGCAAAAAACGTCCATTCAAAGGAAAAAATAAAATAAATTTCCTGAGACACACCAGATGTCAAACTCATTACAGACTCTAAACCCACTCTGTCATAATTCATTGTTCTTAAGTACAAAATAATGGGTTTCCACATAACATTCTCAGGGCATTTATATCAGTCGGTGCTCATATTCACCTATGCTCACCTCTGCTGTTCTCTGATAGCACATTTATAACACCTTAGAGATGGGTAAAAGTGCTGGATGTGGTGGCGCACGCCTTTAATCCCAGCAGAGGCAGATGGATTGCTGTGAGTTCGAGGCCAGCCCAGTCTACAAAGCGAGTCTAGGATAGCCAAGGTTACACAGAGAAACCCTGTCTTCTAAAAACAAAAGCAAAAACAAAAACAAAAGATATGTAAAATAACTAAAAGACAAGGTCAAAGTCAAGAAAATTATATCTGAGCAGGTTGGAAATATCAATAAAGAGAAAACTTGAAATTCGGGAAAGGGGGTGGAGCCAGAGATGGCTCACCCCTAAGAGCACAAACTTGTCTTGGAGAGGATCCAAATGGGGTTCCCAGGACTCACTTTGCACAGCTCCAGGTCTAGGGGTCCCCACATCCTCTTTTGGCCTTTCCAGGCACTGCACTTATGTACACACACCCATACAGCAACACAAAGATACATGCACAATTAAGAATAAAACCTTTCTGTTTTTTTTAAGTTCTGAAACTGAAAAAAAAATATATCTGAAATAAATTTACTAGAGAGATTCAAAGGCAAAATTGAGGAGGCAGAAGACTCATCAGACTTAAAGGTAGAACAGTGCAAATGATCAAATCTGAGGAACAAAGAGAAAAACATTGGAGAAAAGTTAACAGAGATTCAAGGAACTGAGAGATGGCATTGAGTAAACCAATGTATGTTATGAATCCCAACATGCAAGCAAGGGACAAAGAGATTATTTGAAGCAATGTCCCAGGTTTTATTTAAAAGTCATAAATTCAAGGTTTTGAGTAAAGCCCAAGCATAAGAAACGGAGGTGCCCTAACTGAGGCCTGTTACAGTCAGACTGTTGTGCATGGCATGAGAAATGATTCCTCACATACGAGAGAGCTTCCACTAAGATTATCAGCAGAATTCTCATCAGAAGCTTTGGAGGTCAGAAGGCAGATAGTTGGTAAAAGCACTGAAGGAAATAAAGCCTGTCAATCAAGAGCATGGTACCCAGCCAGAATGGGGGAAAGGGGCAGGAGATACAGCCCAGCCAGAAGAGGAGCTCGCTGCATAAGCCTGAGGATGTGCTTTAGCTCCGGAGAGCCCACGTGAAGGTGGAGGGAGAGAAGCAGCTCCAGAGAGTTGTCCTCTGACCCCCATGTGGATGCCGTGCTGTGTGCCCACCTACCGTTCAACAGGAAATAATTGTTTTAAAATGTCAATAAAAGGAAATGAAAATGTTCTCAGATTAAGACCGTTATGGCCACAAGACCTACCTACAGGAAGTATTCAGAATTGTGAAGAGTGAAAGGGCGCTGTGCTGTCACCAAGCAGAATGTCACGTTTAGTGCAGAAGTAACAAGCGCTTTCTCTCAAGTTGGAAACAAACTCCCCACAGAGCAAGAGCCATCGTCCAGCCGCAGGAATATGTACAATTTCTGAGTGCTTGCTTCTGTTCATAGACATACAGATGACTTTGATTTAAATGTCATATGTATCATTTCATATATTAGAAAAGTAATTGCTGAATTATAAGCACCCCCACTGTGAAGATAGCACTTAACTAACAATATTTTTAGTATCATCTAGTCATATTTCCTTTCTTGGGTTTTATGTGCTGGCATTATTTTTCCTCTAGCCAAGTTCTAAATAAGGTTTACTCATGAGAGAGAATTAAGGTTTTAATCTATAGTCTTTCTCCTTTTTCTTCTTTCTCATTCCACTCCCCTTAATTGGTAAAGGACTGAGGTCATCTCACAGTTGTTTCCATAAACTGTAATTTCTGATTGTGTTATTTAATGTGTTCATTCACACTCTGTCAGGATATACATCTGTGAGTCACATTTTAATATGAAGTGCACAATGAAAACGGTCAGAGATGAATGCATCAGTTGCTTTGAGCTAGTGTAGAAAGTGCCACAGCCTTGTTTGTCACTGCAAGTCTCAGGCAACAGGCCTAATTCCTGCATCTGTTCTTAGTGATGTTTACAGTTTGCGCAGACTTGAACTTCCTATTGTTTTATGCCTTATATGTCTTCTGTCATCTTTTTCAAAGAATATTACAATATGCTAGCCACTAATTTCTAAATGTATTTGTATAGGGAAATGAATAAGCGCCTAACAGAAGAACAAGCCAGAAAAACATTTGAGAGAGCCATGAAACTGGAACAGGAATTCACTGAACACTTCACAGGTCAGGACCATGTGTTACAGAATGCTTCATGGGAGAATTTCACTATGTCCACCTCTGCTAGGAGTAACTAGTCCTGGAGTTTTCAAAAGAAACATGTACGATCCTGAGGGAAACTCAGAAGTTAGCCTAGCTGGTAATGGGGAGCCTTAAACATGTAGTGCTCCTAGGGTTGTGTGCACAGAGGCTTGATGGCATCGCTTCTTTGAAGCCTCTGAATTTTCTCTTACCCTTTATATATGTTGATCCTCCCAGCCTTACTGAGGTAGAAGTGACAGCTTTCCTGGAGATTGAGGGTATACAATGATATTACATACTCTATAAGTTGATTGCTGCAGTCATAGGAGTGCACCTGTCATCACAGTTCCTGCTGTGTGGGTGTGTATGTGCTTGTATGTGTTTGTGTGTGTGTGTTGGTACTTGAGATGTAGTTTTGCTAATGTGATCGCCATCTGTACATTAGATACCCAAAATTCACCTTTTAGGGTCTTGGGTTTTTCGAGTACTGGAGCTTTGCACATACTAGGCACGCACTACCACTGAACTGTGGCTACAGCACCACATTTCCTCCTAAAAATAGAAATGTATACCCTTTGACCAGCATTTCCTAATTCGTCCCCCAATCTCTGGGACCTATCACTGTACTTCCTGCCTCTGTGAGTTCAGTTTAAAGTCCACAGGCAAATGAGGCCATGTAGAATTTATTCTTATATGCTTAGTTTAGTTCATTTGATTTAGCTTAAAGTCTTGTATACTCAACTCATGTCAAAAATGACAGGATTCCTTCTTTTTATGGCTAAATAATATTCTCATCGTATATATTTAGATACTCCATATTTTCTTTGTTGACAAACATTTAGATGGTTTTCATTATTTTGTCTATTGTGAATAATGAGGTTGACAGAGAATTGCAGATGTTTCTTTGATGTACTGATTGCTTTTCATTTGGATATACACCCAGAAATGAGATCGTTGGCTCATGTGTCTTAGTGTGTTTTCTGCTACTATAACAACATACTGTAGCTGGGTATAAGCAAGAATTGAGAGGACTGAAGTTCCAGGATGAGGGAGATTGTAGTTTGTGAGTGCCTCCTTACTGTATGGCCTACAGAAGAACAGCAAGTACAACAACGAAGAACAAAATTGAGAGGGCTAGGATAGACGCAGCCTCACTCTGGCAACAGCTAGCCTGCTGTGTTGCCCAAGGTAGCCCTGAACTGCTGGGCTCAGGTCACCTCTCTGCACTGCCACCTGAGTAAGCTGGGACCATGAGGTCATACTGTCTCACCCACCACATTTAAAATAACAACCACATGGGTTCCAGAAAGTGCTCTGATAGAGGGCCTTGTACTGACGGGAAGGTGCCTAGCTTGTTTGTTTGTTTGTTTGTTTGTTTGTTTTTTAAGAGAGACCATAACAATATTAGCATAAGAATAGCTTTTGCATCCAGGCAGTGATGGTACATGTCTTTAGTCCCACCACTGGGGAGTCAGAGGCAGACAGATCTCTGTGAGTTCAAGGCCAGCCAGGTCTACAAAGCGAGTCCAGGGCAGAGAAAACCTGTCTCAAAAAACAAAGAATGAAGGCCAGTTCTCTTGTGGAATCTCCTTAGATTTGGGTTATGACTTTGGGCAGTCAGGTCAGAGAAGTGATACTGCATGCTCTGTGTCGTGCGTGTTTGTGGTACCAGTCTGGACCATTACTAGTGATGTTGGTTTAATGGTAACAGCTAAGGTACCTGTGGCCTTGGCCTCTTGTGTTTCCCAAGGCAGTTCCTCAGCAGCTATTCTTCCCCGGAATCGTTATCTGCTTGCCACTGTGAAGCACTGTAAGCCAGTCAGGATGAAACTGGTCTTTGTCAAATGTCTGTCTTCACAGATTTTAAAGGATACTTGTATATTACTCAAAATGTGAATTTCACAAAACTGATACTTGTAAATATTATAAAACTTAAGCTTGTGATTATTCAAACATTCTTAGCTAAATAGAAGCTCTTCTTACACACATAAACGTTCCTCCTTATGGTATACTTAACCTCATTCACCACCTAGACAAGTTTGCTTAACATCTCCATTTGGCACTTTACTCAGATGTCTCAGGCCTTAGGCTCTAAGTATCCAAGTAATTGTTACCATTTTGTTGTTGTTGCTGTTTGAGACAGGATATATCTGTGAAGGCCAGGCTGAGCTGCAATTTATAATCCCCCTACTCTGCCTCTCAAGTAATGGTGAAATTATAAGCATGCACCCTGACACATGGCTGTTTTAATCTTTTTTTTGTTTTGTTTTGTTTTTTTGGTTTTTTTTTTGTTTTTCAAGACAGGGTCTCTCTGTGTAGCCTTGGCTGTGCTGGACTCACTTTATAGACCAGGCTGGCCTCGAACTCACAGCGATCCACCTGCCTCTGCCTCCCCAGTGCTGGGATTAAAGGCGCACACTGGTGCGCACCACCACGCCCGGCGTTAATCATTTTTTATTTACACGTTATTTCAGTCAGGAAATAAACTTCTAACATTGATATCATAGTTTCTAACCACTGAGATGCCAGACCTTCACTTGGTACCCGGCACTTGGCACACTTCATGCTTGGCAAAGAGCATAATCTACAGCCAGCTGTCTGTCCCTCAGGCCTCACCTCGCTGCCACCTCATAAGTAGTTGTGCATGTTCTCAGTAGTCCACAAAAGTTAGGGGACTAAATACTTTGTAGTAAAATAATAAAACTAAAGACTGAGGGGCATAAACCAGAGCACAGGATGAGCAGCCTGTGCTGTGCAAGTCAGATGAGTGAGTAAGCTAAGCTCAGATGATCAAAAGATAAAGAGGAAATGGCGTGTCTCACTATTGGTCATTTTGTGTATATACGTAGTGTATAAATGAGCAGTTGTTGCTAAACAAGTAGTTTGCCTTCTCTCATTTCCAGTCATGTTGATGGCAAAGGAGGATAACTAATGGCCCTCTGCCTCTGTCGTTACAGCTATCATACAGGGAGACACTCTGGAGGACATTTACGACCAAGTGAAGCAGCTCATAGAACAACAGTCTGCTCCTTACATTTGGGTTCCTGCAAAAGAAAAACTATGAAGACTGATGCTTCTCTGTTTCTTTTTTCCATGGTCTCATTTCTCTGCCCTGTCCCGGAGTCCGGCTCCAGCGCTCCTATCACACTGACTCAGATCCCCACTGTGGTCGGCTCTTGTCCCCGTCTCTGACACCTGGTGTCTCCCTCACGTTGCGTCATTTGTACTGTTCTATGTCACTCTTGGTTTCTGGCCACTTTTCAGAACTGAAGAAGAATGGCCTGACCAGCTATCAGAGGTTTGGGGAGATGCAAAATTGTACAAGTCCTTAATGTTTAAGGGAAAGTTAACTTTAAGAGATTTTCAGAAAAGCTTTATATACATTCTTTTCCAATTTCAGTACAAATGAAAGAAAAGTGATTTTAATCAGTGATTCAGTGGACCTTGAGCAACTGTGCACGCTTAGCTTAACAAAAGCATGGTTTGGCTGGTGTATTAGCTCTCAAGTTCCTTCCTCACTTGACTTATGGAATTAAAGTAATTATTTCATTAAAGACAAATAAGAAAAATAAGGCTTTTATTTCAAAATTAGTGTGAGTTAACTCGTAATTTCAGGAGGGCTATTTATTCATGAGAGGTCTTTATTGTGCAAGCCCTCCCCTAGTACACTTGCCAGGAATACTGTTGGCCTGTTTTTAATTGGCTTATGTAGCACTGTTGATAGTGCCTCTCAAGCACTGTCCGTATACGTTTGATGCGGCTCTGCCGAGGTGCTGGGGGGTTCGCCTTTACATCAAAGGTGAGGAAGCTTCACAGACAGAGCTGCCGACACAGAAGTGTTCAGCGCAGAGGTAGCAGTCACGGCAGTGGGAAGGAGCCCAGTTCATAGCCTGAGATTTTAATGTATGCTTAGGGCGGGGTCAGATTTTAATGACTATTTTACCCACAATAACTGCCTATTTTGTTATAATAAAATATATATAAATATATATAAAACTTTCTTTAACTAAGCTCTGTAACTATGGGAATTATTTTCTTTACATAGTTGCACACACATATATATATATATATTTAAAATATATTTTTCTTTTGCCACCTACTTCTAACTTTTTGTTTGGTTTTTAAATTAAATATTAATTGATGAGACTTACCTTAATCATGTGAACTGAAAGCAAGTGTATGGTGGTGGCGAGGAGGAGAAGCCTTGAGGGAAACTAGATTGCAAGTAGATGTCTGAGCTTGTTCTCCTCTTTCCTACAGCAGTTCCAGAAGGTTCCTAGGTTTTCTGTCAGTGTTGTTGTTTTTGTCATGGAGTTTGATTTTGGTCCTCTGCCTTCCCTTTTAGTTCTCCTCATTTCATTAATAGGAAAACAAGCTGCATTTCTGAGACTCCCCCGGACACCTCTTCTTAGCTGCGCCGTGCTAGAACCACACAGGTCTTACAGTAGACTACTTAAGCAGTTCTAGTGAGAGGCAGAATGCCTTCAGAAGTGAGTCTCTCTAGTCCGTTATTAATAATCAGTTGGCTTCCCATTGCTCTTTGGAATTGTTTATTCCATATGTGGTTTTGGCAACCTCTTTAAAATTTCTTAAATGAGTACTGGTTTGTAAGAATTATCAACATTATCCATTCCATTTATGAGAAAGAGGAGAACAGCTAATAAACTTTATTGTAAAATCTATACGTTAAATGTGTCTTGAATTTTGGAGGTTTTTTAATGAGCTGGCATTATTGGGACCATTCACCTTATGTAACAAGTTAAGCTTAAAGATATGGGGGCAAAATGTGTAGTTCTTGCACTAGATACAGTACATAGCTGCCAAACATAAACTCAGGAAAAGAAATGAAAAAGATGTTGATAGCTCTAAAAACCACCTTACAACAAGCAAAACCCAGCATAAGCCATTTTGAAGTGTGGGGTTGGTCACACACTGAAGCACATGAAGAAATCAGAAGGGCATGGCGTTCATGTACGCAAAAGTTGTGTTGGGTTTCTTTGCAGGTATCTTTAATTTTTTTTTTTTTTTTTTGAGAAAATACATCCATAAAGTTCTCTAGATTGTTGCAGGATTATTAATAATGAAATTACTAAATACTGTGTCCATGGTAGTATATTACAATTATTTTGAAGAGAGGTAAGTGTCACCAGCTCAACCCTAAGGCTTGAGTGGGATTACATATCTGTCATGACATGACTGGACAAGTGGAGTTGAGAGCTGCATCTCCAAGGTTAGGGGGGAATGACTTAAAATGTGATTGGCTACACGTCTCTATTCACTTCCTGTCCTTCAGCTGCCTCAGCCTCCTGTGTGAGTAGCACAGACGGCCAGCAGATGTGCAAGCCTGCTGTCCACTGGCAATTGGGAGACTTAATAGCAAAATTTGTTTTCTGAGGTAGTAGAGCCATCAACCCTTAGGGCCTCTACCCTTAGTAACATCACAAAGTAGAAGCCTAGAGATCCTGTGTCATCCAGAGTTCTTCATCCTCAGACGTGGGTTACTAAAGGAAGAATAACAAACGCCAAGAAGTTTATCATGCTGTTGAGATGAGTTCATAGGGTCACTTTTCTGGCCAAAATTAGGACTGATTATGTGGTCCAGTGTTGCGGACATCACCTCTGTAACATGAGGGGGACCACATGTGGGTATCTGGGTTTGAATGGCAGCCATCAGCAAGCAACATCAGCCCACCGCCACCTTTGCACTTCCTAAAGTGGAGATACTTACAGGATAAATAAGCCTTAAAGTGTGTTAGGTCAGAATGTACTGACAGTTTGTTACTTTTCCTTGGAATCTGAAGCCTGGAGTCAGTCCTGCTACACTCATGAACCTGACTGACGGAGTTGGGATGGAACTGGATACCTTGCAGAGCTGTTCAAGGTCTCAGTAGTCGGTCCAGAGCAGCAGTCACACTTCGGATACCGGACATTGTGTTTCCATCCTTCCTTTCACTCTGCATGTATTTGTGCTAGGTAACTAGACAGTGTGTTGTCAGCTGTCCGTCACCTGTGGTGAGTCTTAGACAAGTTAGATTATTTGCTTTATTTCAGCCCATCTGATCATCTTCACTATCTAAGGATGTCTTTCGGGTCAGAGATGCTGTGTGAGTCATCTGCTATAACCCCACCTGTGACACACAACTCCAAGACATCTGGGATTCCCGGCTGCAGTTTCAAAACCACATCTCTCAAAGTTCTCCAGAACTTGGTTCTAGAAGCAACAGGGCCCAGACAGTAGAGTAGAAAATGCTACTGAAGTTGTCATCCTCATTGGTTCCCTTGTCATGGGCTACAGACCACCTGCTCTCCGTTCTTTAAATACGGTTAACTAAGAGCGGACGAAACACTTGCCTGCTGAGCAGAATTAGTGGTCGGGTAGCTTGATACTACTGAAACCTTGGGGAGCAGGAACCGATACGGTAGGCTTTCGCACTTTGGTTCTCCTAGTTCTGCGAACCAGCAGTGATAAACAGGCCGGGGGAGGAGGATAGAATGAGAGCTGGAGTGAGATCCCTGGAGCAATGGCTCTGGCTTCCACTGCGCCCATGCCCGGGGTGCACCTCTGACCTCTGCAGCCGCGGGTGCTCCCACACATTCAAACACTTGTGCACACAACACACAGAATGGCAATGCAGCTGTGTGTAGTGGCACACGCCTTTAATCGCAGCACTTGGAAGGCAGAGGCAGGTGGATCTCTGAGTTCAAGACCGGCCTGGTCTACAAAGTGAATCCAGAACAGCTAAGGCTACACAGAAAAACCCTGTCTCAAAAAAAAAAAAAAAAAAACAGGCATTGGTGGCACATGCCTTTAATCCCAGCACTTGGAAGGGAGAGGCAGGCGGATCACCGACCTTGAGGCCAGCCTGGTCTACAAAGCGAGTCCAGGACAGCCAAGGTTACACAGAGAAACCCTGTATTGAAAAAAAAAATCACACCATGACTGTCATGAAAACACTAAATAGGACCATGAAAGCCAGTTGTCCCCTTTTCCTATTTCTTGTCTTAGTATCTAGGGAGAGGATTGATCCAAAATACACGAAGATCTATGAGTGCCCAAGTCCTAAGAAAAGGACTCTTGCACAGCTTGTCAAGCCTGGGTTGCTCAAAACAAATATCTCTAATCCCCGTGTTGGTACCCACAGGGGTCCTGGAGCTAATTCCCAAAGATGCCAAAAGATGGGTCTGGTTACAGTAACAAACTAAAACCAAGCCATCCCTCTAGGAAACTCTTGATGGAGAGACAGATGTCTGGGATTTTGTTTTGTTTTCAGAAAATATTTTTTTAACTTCATTTCCCATAAATATTAGTTGCCTGATTTCTTTAGGTAGTAACCCTGTGATTTTAAAGGTTCCACTACGTGATTTATAGAAATCAGACAAGTGCTGTTCCATATCTGAAAGCACAGTTTGCAGATGGCGCACAGTACATGCCTGCCTCCTCCTCCTCCTCCTCCTCCTCCTCCTCCTCCTCCTCCTCCTCCTCCTCCTCCTCCTCTCCTGTGACATCTCTCGTGTGTGTGTGTGTGTGTGTGTGTGTGTGTGTGTGTGTGTGTGTGTGTGTGTGTTTAATCCTTGAGGTTGGCTCTGGACCAACCCTTAGGAACAGGCGTTTGTACATTTACCTCTCCCTCAAATACTGAGTGTTGGGTTTTATTTGAACTGTATGTATGTACTGATGATTAAGTTTGTGGTGAGTGAATTTTTTAAAAGAACTATAAAGAATATGAACAAAGACTCACAAACCTATTAGCTTCTACAGTACTGTACACTCCTTTCATACATGGGAGTCAGTACACAGAACAGTTGCCATGTGGAAGTTGCTGATGAGTGCATGATGGGAACTTTCTCAGAAAATGAGTGATCTAATCTTTAAGACACTCCACTCTTCAGGGTGTCTAAAATTAGGCTCGCTCACCTCCCAGATGGAGCCGCTATGGCAGCTTGCGTGAGCACTCCATATGTCCCACATTGTGAGTCGCTACAAAAAGATTTTCTAAATCTTGTGAGTCGTTTAATCAAAAATACCTACTTCCCCAGCGGTATTTAAGACTCTGTTTTCTGAGGATAGCTGCATTTCTCTGAAGGTCCGGTGCTTGATTCGGCTGGAATTTACCTGACACTGACTCAGCTCTTGTCTCCTTGTGACTAATCATGGCTGTATCCACAGCTGTTCTTCAACACTGGTGCTTTTGACATGTCCCAACTTTTCAGTCACCAAATACTATTAATTCTTCCCAACCTCACACTTTTCTTAATGGCATCACTCTGACCCAGGTCCATACCCTTCTCAGCTCCTAGGCAACCATCACAGTGGTCCTTCAAGTCATCAGAGGCTCACGGGTTATACACCCTAGCTGGATTCAGCCTACCACCAGATGACTGCTCCTAGGTGCAGCTTGGCCTGTGCGCCCCTCAGTGGCCTCATCAGTCCTCAACCCACACTAATCCATTTGCCTATAGGGGCCCTAGAATGAGTTATGTGCTCACTCAGTCAGCCATCACCTGTTGCCTCCCTGGCCATATGTATTCTCTCTCTCTCTCTCTCTCTCTCTCTCTCTCTCTCTCTCTCTCTCTCTCTCTCTCTCTCCTGACTATGCCATAGCTGCCATGCAAATCCGTACCTCTCAACATTGTGTCCGCTCTCTCCAGCAAAGCCCTGCTTTTCTCCAGAGCTGTTCCTAAGTTTTCTCTTGCAGGAAGCTTCCCAGTGACAGCCTTTGCCCTCTGAATTCCACAGTCCTGTCATTTAACATTGTAATTTGGTGCCCCTTTGCCCTTCTTAGGGCTCTTGCCCTCCTTAGCCCCTAGGGTAAGGAATCCAAGTGCAGGTTCCTCTCAGGACCCCACAGCCCAGCCCCCACTGCTGTAGCTTTCTAACTGGCTGAGACAGCTGGTGTGCTGTTAGCATTACTTCATCTACAGATGAGGAGGAGGAGCAGGGGAGAGGCAGCAAGGAGTAAAAAGGTCTGACTATAAATCTCTTAAGCCACCCAAGCGTGTGTGTGTGTGTGTGTGTGTGTGTGTGTGTGTGTGTGTGTGTGTGTGTGTATTCCTTTCCTGTCTGGTTGCTGGCATAATAATCTCTCTTCCTGAACTTGCTTTGTGATTTTTCTCTTTTTGTATCAGTTTGGTCTTCTTTGTGGGTAGAGGTTTCATCCCCCATCAGTCTCCTGGGAAGAAGCCGAGGTAGGCCATGTGCAGCCTGACTGCATTTCACTTCCTACCATTACTTCCTTTTATACTTGTTTTTGCTCAGATTAAAGCTTTAAGACTTTTCCATGAATTTGGTGTTTCTTTAGTGGCTTTAAATTTTACCAAAATGCAGTCTGTAAAGATGGCTCAGCAGTTAAGAGCACTGTCTGCTCTTCCAGAGGTCATGAATTCAATTCCTAGCAACCACATGGAGGCTCACAACAATCTATAATGTGATCTGATGCCCTCTCCTGGTGTGCTGTTGTACATGCATATAGAGCACTCATATACATAAAATAAATAAATAAAATCTTTTAAAAAATAAAATTTACCAAAATGCTTTAACCTTTGTAATCCTATACATTGAAAATCTGAATTTACAGTAAAATTTCCAGAAAAAAAAAAAAAAAACTACCATGGCTCAGGAGTGAAGGGGTTTTTTTTTTTTGTCTATGTGGGAATGATGTGTAGACAGGAGTGTGCTGTAGTCTAAATTTTCTTAACCATTATATTTTATTACAACTTATTAACCAAGCGTACATCACTTATAACCCGACTAACCAAAACAATAGGAAATGAGGATTAAGGAACACAATAACAAAACCGTAAGGATATCAGTTCCGAGGAACGATTCTCCTGGCGTAATCAGCAGGATTTCTTCTGCTGGAACCTGGAGTAACCAGAACCCAGAACCTCAGCAGGAGCCGGAGCCCCTAAGCCTTCCCTCAAGTGGTTCTCTCTAGAAGCTTCTCGAAGTGGAGCAATGAACAGCCAAATCTATCCCAACTCTCCAATGAGCCCCGCCTCCAGTTTTCAGCTCATATATCTATCTCCTCCCAGAGTCTAGTCACGGGATCTTTTCAGCTGGCAACAATCAAGCTCCCGCACGAGGTGGTTGGTCTTCTAGTGGATTAACCTCACCTGTTCTCTCTCAAGACCATTCCAATCTTGCACTTGGGAATCTAAAAAACAGGTTTATCTCTCCTTCAGTGTGCCACAGTGGTGTCCGTTCTCCAACATCCACATGGGTCCCAGGGATCACACTCCGGTCATCAAGGTGCATGGTGAGGGCTAAAAAATGAGTCATCACCAGCCCCCGTGACTTATTGGTGCATTTGACCATCTCAGACCCTTTCCCATGTGTGTTAACTATGACTAACAGACACCTGAGGTGACTAACTTGACAGAAATTTGTGTCGGGGCTCACAGATCTGCAGGTTCCTGTCCACGATCAAATGGACCAGTTACTTTGAAGGCAGAGGGGCAGCACATGACGACAGCAGAGGAGCGGCACATGACAGCAGAGGGGCAGCAGCATGACAGCAGAGGGGCGGCACATGACAGCAGAGGGGCGGCACATGACAGCAGAGGGGTGGCACATGACAGCAGAGGGGCAGCACATGACAGCAGAGGGGCAGCACATGACAGCAGAGGGGCAGCACATGACAGCAGAGGGGCGGCACATGACAGCAGAGCGACAGCACTATGACAAGAGTATGTGTCTTAGTCAACTGCTTCTCATGGTCAAAACAAGGAAGGAGTGGGGGGACACACAGGGCCCTGTAGTCCCCTTCAGGGACACACCCCTGTAGTCTACACCTCACTAGGACACACTTTGTAAAAGTCTTCACCTATTCCTAGAACACCAAGGACTGAGCATCCCAGATCCGAGCTACAGCGCCATCTCCTTTTTCCAGGAAGCCTCCTCTAGAGAATCTGCAGCTGTTTCATTGAGCTCCCTTCGAGTCTTCACCACTCGCCCCTTCTCCTTTTTCTTGGCTGTCCTTCTACAGAATACTTGCACTTTGGCTGTGTGGTCAAAGCTTATACTCTCCTTGGAAGAGATTATTTTCCACTTTTCCCTTTGTTTATAGTAAGTGATGCTGAAATTATTTCTTGAACGTCTACTATATTCCACGTGTTACTCTGTTCCACATATGTTCCCAGACATATTAGGGACAGTAGCAGATAAGATGTCACCATCCTTGGGCTCACGATGCGAGTCATTGGGTAAAGACACTTAGTGTCTGAGGGGATCCTGCAGGTGTCATACAGCCAGCGCTCAAATCCTAGCTCGACCCTCCACTCTCTCAGCCTCACTCTCAAATCCTGGAGAGTGGGAGAGCACCACGCAGCTGCTCCTCGGCTGGAGTTTGGTGGGGAGAAGAGGTCCTGCTGCTTCCGGCAATTGGGCGTTGGTAGAACCATGTCCTTGGGAAGTGCCACACACCTCTGCTCCCTCTCCAGCTCTGGATGGGTGCACTGGGCTCTGATCACTGGCACCTGATGCCACAGGACACTGGAGCTGGAGAAAGCTGAGCAGAAGGGAAGAGTGAGAGAGCACCGCTGGTGTGCTGAGGAACCTGCCTGACTCCATTTTTGAAGGCAGGCGTCATTACACTGTGTTGTTGTTGTTGTTGTTGTTGTTGTTGTTGTTGTTGTTGTTGTTTTAAAGCTTCTATTTACTGTACGAGCTGAGTTGCTATTTTCAGGTCTGTTTCCTGGAGTCTGACCTGCCCCAACCCATGACCTTGACCTGTTTTTGAGACCTTGCCCTCCGTGACCTCCCTGACCCTCCATAACCAATCACATGGTGGGCTTTTTTTTTTTTTTTTTTTTTTAGGTTTTTCTATATTATTGCCCCATTGTCTCTCTTCTGTACACCTGCTTTGTAGCAACTGGTGATTTTACTCCTTAAAGTGGGCCCAAGAAATGTTTTGAGGGTGTCGCTGCTCTCTTTAACCTGACTTAGGAGGCAGTTGCTGGCCAGTTCTTGGGTGCACCCCACTAAAATCAAGCTTGCTTCAAATTTGGCTCAAAATTGTGGCAGCGGTCTGACTCTTCCCCTTAAAGCACCAAGTCCCATGTATGGAGCCCTGGGCTAGTGTAAAAGGACCAGACCTAAGCATGACTGACACCAGGATGGCAGTACCATGCAGGCTGTAAAACCCAGCACCCAGACAGCACCACCAGCCAAAACTAAAACAAAGGGCCTAATCCATCAGAGTCCGTACGGTTCCGGGAAAGTCTCAAAATGTACTAGCCTTGCTTTTTAGTTTCTGTAGTTCTGTTTCTGACTAACTGTTCTTGTTAACTGAAGTATAGAAACCCGAACATGGTACTTTGAGCTTAGAAGCTCAGTCTGTAGTCACCGGCCAGCTAATAAAGACTTTCTATTTCTTCTCTGGTGAATACCCCACAACTCTAGAACAGGCCTTTTCCGTCTCCCTGAAGAGCCTTAACTGGCACCAGAGGGCTCTCCAGCCAGCCCACCTGCAGGTCAGGCCCCTCTGTCACTGCTCCCTCAACTCCCTTGAGGAAAGGCAAGGGGAGGGTCAGAGCATATCAGAGCTGGACGGTGCTTCTCAGGTGGACGGACCTTCTCTCCAGCCCAGCTTGTCACCCTAACACTGTCCTTTGGTATTTTAGCACAGGTGAGGGTAGGGACCAGGAGGGCACAGTGCTGTGACACTCCATGCTCAGCCTAGAGCAGCAGAACAGTAACAGATGGAGGCAGACTGAACGGAGGCCCTGCTCATTCCGATGCTGAAGGTTTCTAGCTGGCTCTGCCTAAGAATTTCTTTAAAGGACTGAGACCTGAGGGGCAATTGGGATGATGGTGACAGGGCCACCCACCTATCACTTTCCAGCTCTGTAAATCCAGGCTCCCAGAATCTTAGGGACCATCCTTTTGTAAGGATTGCTCAGCCAAGCTCCAGGCTTTCTGGTCTTGAGGCATGAGCAGGGGTGTGGGGAATGGGCTCTGAGGGAGTCTGCAGGGAAGAGAAGCCTGTGAGGAGCTAAGAATGAAAGCTCTTAGCTGCAGATTGACTTCACCAGCCTGGATCCAACTCCGGGGAGTCTAATGCTGGGAGGTTCTTTGTCAGCGTATTTAAAACTCAGTACAGTCTGGGAAAAGGTTTCCAGGCAACAATCAGTCCGATTCCAGATGCACAGCAAAGCTGAAGGTGTGACCACATGGAAACTCCTTCACAAAGTACATGTGACCCCGAGGGTGGGTTCTGTAGCTAAAAGGCCTGCACTAGAGTGTGGTCTCTGAGGTCAGCAGGTCACAAAGCACACATGACATCCTCCCTAAGGATAGCTAATGGTCTAGGGACGGAAGAGTCTGGGATGGTCATTCTGGAGACTTGGGTGAGGTCGCCTCCACAGAGAGCAGAAAAGTCACCGGGCCATTAACAAAATGCACCTCAGCTTTCTGGATGGAATTCGGGTATTTGGTTTGTATCCCATCCATTGAGGAGACAGCCCTGTGTGACTAACACCCCTATTCTCTCAGCACTTCCCTGTGAGCACAAGGACCTCTCCCAACACCAACACACACACGCGCACACACACACACACACGCACACACACACACACACACACACACACCTGGAATCCATGTGGTGGTAGGAGCCAACTCCCATAAGTTGTTCTCTGACCTACACACACACACACACACACACACACTCACACACACACACACACACACACACGCACACACGCACACTGGCAAACACAGAGAGAAACAAATGCAAACTATGAAAACACTTAAAGATACCCCCCACTGAAGACCTAGATTGCTGGTCAGGCCTTAACACTCACTGCGCCATCGCCATCGCAGCCTGTCTCAGTCCACAGCCCAGTCTCAGTCATTTCCCCCTCGGCAGCATCGGTTATTAATCACAGTTGTTAACAGTTATAAAACTTCATCGCCCACACTGAAGTGTAGCCCTTTCTAATAGTGTTAATTGCCAGCTTGGCACAGCCAGGAATCACCTAAGAGAGGAACTTCTGAGACCGTCGACGAAATCGTGCCTTCATCTTTCTGTCTCCAGACCCTCTATGCCCTGAGTGTGAAGGGAGGTGGCGGTGAGTTAGGCGACCAGCCTCCATCCAGCTCGGACTCTGACCTTCTGACTTCTTTCCCTTCCAATTCCGAATTTGTCCCTGTTCAGTAGGATGTGACATCGGGGTCCCTTAGCACAGAAGAGGGTGGTCTGGAAGGCACATTGTTGAGGACAGAGGGCCGGGGAGTAGCTGTGTCAAGTCAGCAACCTTGGACCGGATCGGCAGGAGACAAAAGGAGGGGACGCCAGTAGGGGACGCCAGAGAGAAACGCAGGGCCAGGCTGCCCAAAGAGTTCAGTGCTGGGTGTGTCGAGGGGCGTGGACTCTCTGCCCGAGCTGTGCTTAAATAGTGAAGGGCCAAGGAGACCAGGGAAGAGGGAGCCAGGCCGGACCACCAGGACTCCAGCCAACCCAACGCTGTCATGCGGCTCCTGAGTGTGACTTTTTGGCTGCCCCTGTCCCTGCGCACTGGTGAGAGTGGCCCTGAGGGAGGGTAGGAGGCAAAGCAGCGCAGCACTAAGCCTGCGGTCCCTGCACCTACCAAGGCTAAGCTCGCCATGCAGCCTGAGTCCTAAATTGGACGTATCTGGCATCAAACAGAAAGGAGGCAGGCCTTGAACCAGGCTTCGCAAAATCATGCCAGAAGACGGCCTCTCTGGTGTGGAAGGCGGGAGGGAGCTTTGGGGATGCAGCAGCACTGATGACAGAGGAGGAAAAAGAGGGCGAGGAGGAGGAGGAGGAGGAGGAGGAGGAGGAGGAGGAAGAAGGAAGTGAGGAACCTCAGGGACTAGGGCTGAGTGTTCCGAGCGCCGCCCCGTAGAGGAAAAGGCAAGAGGGATGTCTGGGCAGGTGGTTGCCAGACTGGGAGGCAGCTGCAGTTTGCCAAGAAGATGGAGTGCAGGCTGTCAGCAGAAAGGATCTGGCCCGCCCCCCAGGTGAAAGACCAGCCCCAAAGACAAAGTCCAGAGGTGTAGACCTCCAGAGGGTCCTGGCTACAAAGTCACCAACCCCCAGGAACTCTGAACCCCCTTTCTCTTGGCCCCTGCTCGGATGCTCCCTAGGATTCTGACCTGAGCAGGTCAAGGGGCGCAGAAGGAAGCCCACGTTGGACCTGTGTGTCCAGCTCTGCATAAGTTGGCTTCCAACACTGAAGGTAGGGGTGATGGAGGTGGGGTCCCGACTGCTAATAAGTCTCTTGACATCACCAGTTCTGGAGCAGAAACCTGAACGCACCTACCCAGCCTCTCTTGTTGCAGAAGGCTGATTTTACCCCCATTGTAGATGGCAGTGTTCCCACAGTTACAACCTCCATGCGAGCAGAGGGGCGGGGACAGAGCTGAGGTGGGATCCTGAGCCAGTACCTCTTTTGGAGGGGGATAGGAATTTACTAGACACAGAGCCTGTTGAGACGTGGAGGCAGTGCTGCAGGCTAAACCCCATCACAGGAACTTTCCACTGCTCTGTGGTGGGCTAGGTTCACAGCCACCCAGCTACAAAACAGCTGTAAGCTATGGTTAGGGTCCATAGCACAGGTTTGCTCTCTGTCTCTCTCTCTCTGTCTCTCTGTCTCTCTGTCTGTCTGTCTGTCTCTCTCTCTCTGTCTCTCTGTCTGTCTCTCTCTCTGTCTGTCTCTCTCTCTGTCTCTCTCTCTGTCTCTCTCTCTGTCTCTCTCTCTGTCTCTCTCTCTCTCTCTCTCTCTCTCTCTCTCTCTCTCTCTCTCTCTGCCTCTCCATGCATGGGAGTGCAAGGCTGTGTGGCAGGGGACTGGCCATACAGGCTGGTAGAGTCACCACAGGTTGGATAGGTGAGGAAATGCTGTCAACTGTCCTACCCCACAGTTCTCACTGTGATGGACGTGCGATGGTGCACTGTCTCAGACCCGGAGCAGCAAAAATGCAAGGACATGAGCAAGGCCTTCCAGGGAGCTGGCATCCAGCCTTCTCTCCTCTGTGTCCAGGGCACGTCAGCTGATCACTGTGTCCAGCTCATCAAGGTGAGGCCTCTCCCTTCAGCCTGTTCCCCACCCCTGGCCCAGACAAGAGGGCTCTGACTCAGGAGGAGCGCACAACAGCCTCATTCACGGGCAAAGAGGCCGATGTCCCTCTGCCAGGGCTGGGATACAATCTCCTGAGTTTCCCCAGGAGCAAGCGCCTGCCTCTTTCCTGCCAAGCGGGAGGGGAGGAAGGGCTGTAGTCCAGATTGACACTGGTGGGGAAAGGGAGAGTGAAGGAAAACCTCCTGGAAGGAGTTGCTTTGCACAAAGGCCCTGATAGGATGGGGCAGGGACACTCCGTACTCATGGGGAGAGAGCAAGTCATGGTGACTGTCCTGGCTTGCTTTTCTTCTTCTTCTTCTTCTTCTTCTTCTTCTTCTTCTTCTTCTTCTTCTTCTTCTTCTTCTTCTTCTTCTCTCTCTCTCTCTATCTATCTATCTATCTATCTCTCGTTGTTGTTATTTGAAACAAGATTTCTCTCTGTAGCCCTGGCTGTCCTAGAACTCCCTCTGTAGATCAAGCTGGCCTTGAACTCAGAGAGAAATCCTCCTGCCTCTGCCTTCTGTCTCTGGCTTGGTTTTCTAATGCTGTGATAAACACCATGACCAAAAGCAACTTGGAAGGAAAAGGGTTTATTTCTGCTTACGGCTTACAGTCCATCATGAAGGGAAGACAAAGCCAACGACTGAGGGCAAAAGCCTGCTGCCAGGAGCTGAGTCAGAGGCCGTGGATGGTGCTGCTTACTGGCTTGCAGCTCCTGCCTGGCTTAGTTTGCCTTCTTACAGTACCTCGGACCATCTGCCCAGAGATGGCACCACCCACACTGGGCTGGGCCCTTTCACGTCCATCATCCATCAAGAAAATACTCCACAGGCCGATCCGATGGCATTTTCTCAACTGATGTTTCCCCTTCTCGGATGACTTTAGCTTGTGTCAAGTTCGAGGGGGGGGGGGGGGGAGGACAGCACAGTGACTTCATAGTACATGGTGGTCACTCACTGCCAATAAGCTTTCCAGAATGAGACTTAAAGGGTTCAGGAAGAGCTGAGCATGATGGTGCACACCTTTAATCCCAGCACTCAGGGAGGCAGAGGCAGATGGATCTCTGTGAGTTCAAGGCCAGCCTGGTCTACAAAGCGAGTCTAGGAGTCTAGGGCAGCCAGGGCTGTTACATAGAGAAACCCTGTCTTGAAAACCCAAATAAATAAATAAATGTTTCGGGAAAAGCCATCCTCACTCCAGAGTCCTGAGAAACTGAGTATGAGGTGGGAAGGCAAGTCTGGGTGACAGAAGACCCATTTTAAACTGGCACTAACCACTCTCAGGCAGGACAGGATGATGAAGTTGGTCGCTAGAGGGCAGGTACTGGGTCTCCATTGCAGTCTGGCCCCCAGGAGGCCTCTGGGAACTAATTAACTAGTGGGGCCAAACCTCTGTGAGGGCAGAAGGCAGTGACAAAGAATAATAGCTCCTCTCAGCTTCCATCTGTGTGAACTATCTGGGAGGGAAAAGCTGGCTAGGGGACTGAGGCAGGAGGCTGAGAACCTCACAGCGAAGGGACGCTGTCTGCTACGGCTCCATTTTGTGTCTCCCAGCATTTCACTATGTGCATCAGTTAGGATCCTGTAAAATTAATAACTAACTTTTTTTTTTTTTTTTTTTTTGGTTTTTCCAGACAGGGTTTCTCTGTGTAGCCTTGTCTGTCCTGGACTCGCTCTGTAGACTCGAGGCTGGCCTCGAACTCACAGGGAGCCACCTGCCTCGGCCTCCCTAGTGCTGGGATTAAAGGCGTGTGCCACCATGCCCAGCAAATAACTAACTTTTTAAAATGCGGTAAATCAAGGCGAGTTCTTGGCAAACCCTGGTCCCTAAGGGCAGGGCCGAGATCAGGCTCCTGGGCCAGGCAAACAGGGCAGTTTGACCTGCCGTTATTCTTGTAGGGCTCTGGGCTGCATGTGAGTGTCATTGAGCTCTAGCTGAGTGTGACCACAGCTGAGATGGCTGACCTTCACTCTCTTATCAGGACCAAAAAGCTGATGCCATCACCCTGGATGGAGGGGCCATTTATGAGGCGGGGAAGGAGCACGGCCTGAAGCCAGTGGTGGGTGAAGTATATGACCAAGGTAAGAGGCCTGGTGTGGGGAGAAGCAAAGATCCCACACAGAAGTCAGCTGGTCAGTTTGGCCATGTGGCCCCGAGCCACCAAGCTGGTTACTAGCTCCACAGAACACTTTTGGGGGTCCAGACAGAAAGCCCTTCTGAGAACTCCCAAATTCTCACTTGAAACCTTCAGCTGGGAGAACCAAGGACACAGAAAATGAATCTGCTTTTCCTGGGTGCACCGCCCCCCCCCTGCAACTTTTTCCACTGGGACCTTTCTGAGGAACAGTATCCTTCTTGCAACAGGGCTAGGTGGAAACCAGTGTGCAGGTGCCTGGTGACCAAGGTGCCTAGATAGACACACACTTCAGTACCCGAGTCAGAGGCAGCTTGTGGGGAGTGGGGCTGGGGACAGGAGGGCTGAGAGCTGCCCGAACCTGGCAGACCCAGAAACATGCCACAGCTGGGGCTCCGCACCGCATTCCATGTCTCATACCAGGCTTACCTCCTGTGCCCGACTCCCTCTGTCTGGACCTGCTCTGCGTGTCTTTCTCAGCTCGTCCAATGCCCAGGCCCTGTCAATAAGGCAGTAGCCATAGCCTCACGTGAGCTCCTGAGCCCCTCCTGTGTTTGCAAAGGCCTCTGGAGCATCCTCTGATTCACCTCCACAACCCCTCGGCCTTGCCAACCCCACATGGAGCCCCATGAAAATCTCTTCACACTCCAGCTGGCTACTAACGGAATTTGTGACAGTCCCATGACATAGGACATAGTCCAGAACAGTCAGCCTTTCCTTGAAGGCTACCAATAACCCTGGCTCACGGGCCCCTAGCACAGCTCTTCCTCTGGTTAACTCAGCACCCCGTTGAGCACCCACTGTACCCTAGTCGAGAAGGGCATGCTGAGAAGATGCCCTGTCTCAGCAGTGGCAATCAGACAGGCAGCGTGCACTGCAAACCCCAGTTCTTCACAGGGCGAGTGCTGGCTGTGCCAGGAAACTAGCAAAGAAGGGTAAAAGGAAGGGGGCGGGGGGCAGGTGGAAGGAGTCTTGATGGTTCCAGTATGAGAGAGGCAGCACTGGAATGGCTGGAAATGGCTGCTTAGTTTTCTCAAACCCAAGCATGCTCTGATCATGACCACTGTGTGTGTGAGAGATAGAGAGGGGGCCGAGGAGGAAGAGAGATGTATGTCACCCGTCTGGTTTTCAGTCCCCGTAGGTGAGTTATGTGTCTTTTCTGAATGACCCTCCTCCACAATGGACCCCGGGGAGCGTTGTGAGGCTTCAGAGCCCACACACCCAGAGCTGTTCACGGTCTTGAGTGACTTGGGCCCACATCACTACCTCCCTGTGTCTCTCCACTACCACTGCCCCCGCCACCCCGGAAGCTCTGCACCTTGGCATGGCTTTTCCTACTGCAGGGAGCCCTTTTGCCTCCTCCCTCAGCTGCCCGTGGTGCCCCTCCTTCAGACCTCCAAGTTCTCCCAAGTGCTTCAGCTTTTGGGGGATCGAAGACTCCCCTGACTTGAGCAAATGGAGACCCAGCTATGGCCAGACGGCTTGAGAAGGAAAATGAGAACAGTGGTTGAACAGCCTCCGCAAGTGTTTAGTTCATGAGGCAGAGGAGGGGCCGTTGTGGGGGCAGGTCTGGTGGTAAAATGAAGCTGCTCCCAGCGATGGAAAACAAGCACTCATGCATGTGTTCATCTGCATGTACACCAACATGCACACATGCACATGCCTGAACACACACACTTGCACTGAATACCGTCTCCCACAGCCTTCCCTGCTGTCTTCTGTGTCCTCCCTTGCTGTCCTCACTCCTTGCTTCTCCCGTCCTAGACATTGGGACCTCCTATTACGCCGTGGCTGTGGTCAGGAGGAATTCCAACGTGACCATCAACACCCTGAAGGGCGTCAAGTCCTGCCACACAGGCATCAACCGGACTGTGGGCTGGAACGTGCCTGTCGGCTACCTAGTGGAGAGTGGCCATCTCTCAGTGATGGGCTGCGATGTGCTCAAAGGTGAGAGCTTCGGGCCCAGCACCTTTTTTCTTGACTTTCTCTGCTCAGCTACCATCCCATGTCTCCTTGGAACCTGCAAAGCTCCATTTCCTGCAGGAGCCTCCCTCCACTGTGCTGCCTGTGCCTGGTGGCCTCCATTGCTGCCTGCTTGGCTACCACAGAGCAGAATCCATGCTTGTTCAAACCTGTGTCTCATGTAACACAGCCAGGCGCAGGACCCAACCACAGTTATAGGAACAAGACCAAAAAGAGATGAACGTGGTGTAGGCTGGTGAGGGTGGTCTGTCTAGACATGTGTCCTGAGCTCTATAAGATCAGAAACCACATTTTGAGGACCCAGACAAGCTGCTGACTTTCACCCATAAGAGCCCCCCAAGTGGCTTGTGGGCCCAACCATGGTACAACTGACAACTTAGGTGAACCTAAGGCTGCAGCCTTTCAGGGTAGCCAAGGGTGGGTGGTTTACCAGTCACGGGGCGGGGGGCAAATATTTCTGAAAAGGGTGCTTCTGGAGCCTTACTACTGAAGAAAAGAGAAAATAAATAAATAAAAAAGCAAACCCCACAAAAACTGTGCAGGCCAATAGGTCGGACACCTAGACCACGCAAGCCTCGTCTCTGATTTCTTCCGCATTTTGGGGTAAGACTGCTGATTTGAAAATTCTCCACAGTGAGAATAGAACCCAGTTTGTATTCAGTTTCCTGCACAGATGTTTATAGAAAGCATATTATTTCCTAGCCACAGCAACAGCCCTACCCCGGTCCAAGAGCCCAAGCTGGGAAATACTGGGGCAATCCGGTCCCCACGTTCCTTCACTTGAAGCTGGAAAGTGGAGGCTGTGGGCTGTTGGCTCTCCCGAACCTCCAGGTTGGGGTCAGTGACCTCTCTTTGCTCCTTCCCACAGCCGTTGGTGATTTTTTTGGAGGCAGCTGCGTCCCCGGAACAGGAGACACCAGCTACTCTGAGACCCTCTGTCACCTCTGCCGTGGTGACTCTTCTGGCCACAATGTGTGTGACAAGAGCCCCCTAGAGAGATACTATGACTACAGCGGGGCCTTCCGGTAAGGGGACTGGAGCAGGGGGCAACAGGAAAAGCTAAGTGGTGCATGGAGGGGACTGCGGGCTGCCAGGGCATCAAAGAGCCCTTTATGCAGAGCTGTGCCCGCTTAGTTTATAAACACGAAACCGGAAGGTGCCAGGCTGAATTTGCTCACAAAGTCAACATGTTTTGGAGTATTTAGAAAAGGGAGGCTCTGACCAAAGAGAATGGAAAAAAAAGGCTGTCATAAGCTGCTCCCAGGTCCGCGAGTCTGGTGTCTGACCACCGGGGAGGGCAGTGGGCGGTAAAGTATGACTGGACACCTCCTCTTTGCTCGTCCTGACAAGTGCTTTAGCCTACCATGACCCGGGAGCGACTCTAAGGGCTCGTGTCTAATCTCATGTCATCTTATGAGAGCTCTCAGCCCCCCTAGCAATCCATCCTCAGTGTCCATACCCAGGGTGGGAGGCTCATTGGTGGCCAGTGGGAACAATTTTTTACCACAGAGAGAGAACACAGTCCTTAGTACGTCCCCATGTCCCTGGCTAACTGCTCCTTTCACTTTGTGCCCTTAGAGGCATCAGTATTCTGGTACCTGCCCCCACCCTGGGCCAGTCTGCTTATTTTCTGGCTGTTGAGAACCCAAGAGGCGCTTTGGCCCAGTAGTTCCCAACTTGCCTCCCATATTGAGAGAACATATGAAAGTCGCCATTCCTTTCCGCTTAGGATATTTGGGTGTGGCATGAAAGGTCTTCCAGTCCAGTCTCCCGTATGAGAGAGGAGTCATCTTCAAAATACCTAGGGTGTCTGGGCTTTAGTGTGCAGGCCAAGGGAGGCACCACAGGACCTGCACCGACTGTAAGAGACCCCTAATCCTCGGAGGAGCCCCACCCCACCTCCCTTCCTAGCCCACATGACACACAGGAGCTAGGATGGGCCCACGACTTGGCAAAGCCATACAGTCAACAATCTGTAAGCAGGTCCCCCCAAAACTGCAGAAGTGTAAAATATGCCCCCTAAGGTCACCGCTGCAGCCCTGGTCAATCTTCCAGATAGATAAGACTGAGGGCCGTAGCAGGGGCCCATTTAGCAGGGGCCCGCTCAGGCTCCTGGCTTTTCCTACACAGGTGCCTGGCGGAAGAAGCAGGTGATGTGGCCTTTGTGAAACACAGCACAGTTCTGGAGAACACCGATGGTGAGTGAGGACAAGGCTGAACTGCCCAGCCTGGCCCTAGTTGGTTACAGTTCAGTGCTGCTCAGAGCCCCCTGCCCCGGGGAATCTGGGTAAGTGCCACTGTCTATGTACCTAAGCTTCCCCCAGCAACAGGTGGGGCCTCACCAGCAGCATTCCACCTGCTTGGTACAGCAAGGATTAGGGCAAACAAGGCTCTGCTTTGACTGTGGCACGGATTCCTTTGGTGTCTATCCACTTGCCAACTGTCCTGTTCCTTCTTAGCATGTCCCCTATGGCCCGGCCTTTCCCTGCATGGTCTTGCTTTAGATGGGTCACTGAGATGTGGTAGTTTTTGTTTTTGTTTGTTTGGTTTGGTTTGATTTTGATTTTTTTTTTTTTTTTTTTTTTGAGACAAGGTTTCTCTGAGTTATCCTTGGCTGTCCTGGAACTCACTCTGTAGACCAGGCTGGCCTCGAACTCACAGAGACCCACCTGCCTCTGCTTCCCAAGTGCTAGGATTAAAGATGTGAACCACCATTGCCCAGCGGGGAGTGGCTTTTAAAAGAACTGTCTTTAGGGCAGGATAGACTCCACGGTGAGTTAGGCAAAAAATAAAATATAAAAGTGTACTCATAGGTGTTGGCCTCCCAAGTGCTGGTATCGTAGGCCTGTGTGCACGCCCAGCTGCCACCACAGCCTCCTCTTCCTTCTCTTGTTTTAAATAATTGACTCCTTTAAAATATGAAAAGACAGACCATGTTTAATAATGCAAACATTCTCTAGCACTCAGTAACGATCCAGTGTTTATGCATTAAAAAAAAAAAAAAAAGGCAGGCATGGTGATACATGCTTTTAAACCCATCACTCACAGAGATCCACCTGCCTCTGCCTCCTGAGTGCTGGGATTAAACGGGGGCGCTACCATGCCTGGTCTCAATCTCATAAAGGTCTTATGCAGGCAGTCACATCATGCCAGGAGGGCAGCGTTCCACAGCACCCCACCTCTTCTTCTGGTTCTTAAATTCCTTCCACAGCCATTGTCTGTGCTCCCTGAACCCTGGAGGAGGGCAGTTCCATGTCCCATTCATGGCTGGGCACTCAGCAGTTATTTCTTCTCATCTTAGACCAGTTAGGACTGACTGCCGCCCACAGCACAGAGAAGCTTCTCGACCACACTGTCAGCAGCACTCCAATCTGTGGGGACATTCCACAGCCACGTTAAGTCCATTTAGCGCCTTCTCCACTGGGACCTGAGTTCAGGGCCCAGCACCTACCAGGACTTCAGTTCCAGGGGATCTGCTGCCCTCTTCTGGCCTCCACAGGCACCTATACACTGAGCATACACTCACACAGACACAGATACAGACAAAGAGATGCAAACAAAAATCTTAATGAATCTGCACAAGAAAAAAAGGAACATGAAAATCATGTGGAAAATATAGATATGTGGGAAAAGTAGTATGCAAAACCAACTGTGTACTTAGTCATGTTCAAAGGATTAGAAAAAAAAAGAAATAGAAAATGAGTTAGAAAGAGAGAGAGAGAGAGAGAGAGAGAGAGAGAGAGAGAGAGAGAGAGA
>OU015745.1:85679492-85704840 GCA_907169655.1 Acomys percivali
GAGAGAGAGAGAGAGAGAGAGAGAGAGAGAGAGAGAGAGAGAGACCCAGAAGTTCCCTGAGTCCTGAGTCCTGATCTGAAAGGCTTCCTGTTGAAGTACCAGCCCCCATGTGTACCCTCCCAGGGCTGCCCCACTATCTGCGCTGGTGCGTGCTGTCGACACCTGAGATCCAGAAGTGTGGAGATATGGCTGTGGCCTTCAGCCGGCAGAGACTCAAGCCAGAGATCCAGTGTGTGTCGGCCGAGTCCCCCGAGCACTGCATGGAGCAGATCCAGGTGCACTGGAGGGGGCTCAGGAGGGGACAGTTGTAGTAGCTGGCAGCGTCTCTATCTCTCACTACTGTGTAGTAAGGTGGGGAGGGGGGTCCTGTGAAGGGAAGAGCACAGTTGGCTGGGAATAGACCTTTGGTCTTACAAAGTCCCTTTTCCCTTCTAAACCTCAGTTTCCCCTGTAATACAGTGAGGTTGAGAGACTGTTATTTTCTTTTTTCTTTCTTTCTTTTTTTTGTGTTTGTTTGTTTGTTTGTTTGTTTGTTTGTTTGAGACAGGGTTTCTCTGTGTAGCCTTGGCTGTCCTGGACTCGCTTTGTAGACCAGGCTGGCCTCGAACTCACAGCGACCCACTTGCCTCTGCCTCCCTAGTGCTGGGAGTTAAGGCATGCCACCACCACCTGGCTCTTTTGTTTTTTTTCCTTCTTTTTTTGAGACTGTCATTTTCTCTATGTTTCTGATGGCAGCCCACACTCAGAAGCAGATACCACTGTGTTTGGAGATCTAGTGAACAAAATAAGAATCTAATAGGAATGTGGGAAAGCTATGCATCCTACGTATAAAACGGGATAGAAGGGTGCTTGGTGTTTCTTCTTAACGCATTTGATTTCAGTCTTCTCCCTAAGCCCTTGCTGTGATCCATTAAGGTGTATTGGTACCCACTGATCCACAGCAAAAGCTCCAGCTCTTGCTCAGAACCCATCCAGTCTGCCCTCCGGCCTTCCTTGGCTGGACACTAAGGCAAAGGTAGGCTGGGAGGAAGGGTGTGTGTTCCCGGTGCCTGGCAGACTGGCCTGCAGAAGCGATGGAAAGGGCAGAGTCGGCTTCTTCTCAGCTGGAGACGCATCTACTTCACCCACTTCATGGGGGCATGGTAGGGGAAGGGGCAGCCAGGCCTGTGGAGACAGGAGCAGTGTCTGCCCCAGACACCCTCACACCACCAGCAAGAGGCCCAGTGAGCCTCAGTTCCAGTGCCTCAGGCTCTGCAGATGGGGTACAGCGTAGCACTCACTTCCCTTTCCAGAATTCCACAGTGACTGGGCGCTGGGCTAGGGCTTCAGGCTCTGTCCCTGCCCGCTGGCTTCACGGAAGGTATAGGAAACTCCTGACACCTGTGGGCTACATAGTGTGGGGCACCCACATGATGCCTGGGCCCCTCTTTCCCTAGCCTGGCCCTTCTCTTGAGATTTGTCATATACCTGTGGCTCTGTTACCACATAGCCCCTTTCTAGGATCCTGGCTGCCTAGGCCAGAATCAAAACAGATTTAGAGTGTGCAAGTGGGTGTAGGCGACCTGGGAGGAGGGGTCCAGGGTGACTGAGAGAAGACCTGCCTGCTGCCTTCTCAGACAGAGCCTGTTCCTAACACTCAGGGAGAACCCTTCTGAGGTCCTAGAATCATCATTTTCTGACCTCTGGGCCATTCTGCCACGGCTGCTGTGTTCTATCCATGCAGTGTGCTACCCAGGGAAGAATGCTGAGACCTCAGGCCTCTGGGAGATGGCAGTCCCTGGGGACCAAGAAGTAGGGCAAGGGCGGTGCTATGCAGAGCAGGGATGGGGATGCGGAGTCTCAGTAGCCACGCTCTGAAAATCAGACTATGTTGGCAGGAGCTGGGGTGCCCCCATGCCCCCCAACCCTCACCACCTGTATTGCCGCCCTCTGGGCTTGGCATCTTCACGAGTGCAGGAAGGGACAGGGATGGGGAAGAATGGGGTTCGCCCAAGCGGGGTGACTCCCAAAGGAAGAGAGGTAGAGTTCACTAACCCCTCTCCCTGGGATTCCTGCCATCCAGAAGAATATTGGGGCTCTCTCTACTCCCTGCAGGCCGGCCACATTGATGCTGTGACACTGAGAGGCGAGGACATCTACAGGGCAGGGAAGGTGTACGGCCTGGTCCCGGCAGCGGGGGAGCTGTATGCCGGTATGTGTGCCTGCCCTTGCCTGGTGGCTGGTTCTCTTGTAACTCTGAAACCTTTCCTATAAGAACTTCCAACTCCCGCCAAGCCCCAGTGCCTCATCTCTGAGCCTTCTGTCAGGAAGCAAGGCCCTCCTGGTCCAGCCCTCGGCTACCTATCTGTGCAGTGCATACATATCTCTAAAATGTCTACAGACTTTCTGGACGGGGTCAAGGAGTTAGTATTCTGGCCTTTGCAGGGCCAGCCTCTTCCGACCTTCGGATTCCCCATTAAGAACTAGAAAAGCCCTTCTTACCGGCCAACCCGGACCACACATATAGGCCACCCCACAGTTTGCAAGGGTGTCCTTGGCCTCTCCCTGCCTTGACGGTGCAGCCCTCTGCTTGTTCCCTCATTCACACCGTCTCAGTGTCCTCTTATGGGCTGGCCTTGGGACATTTAGTCCCTTTCATTTGGCTGTGAGGAGTCTCTGGGCTTGAAGACTGCGTCATGCCTCTGGCCTGCTTTTCTCCTGTGGAGTGAGAAAAGTACCACCTGGGTGTGAGGAAGACCAAGGCTCAGGGCTTCTGGGTGCTTCAGCCGGGGCGAAGAGTGGAGACACCCGCTACTCCCTTAAGGGCTCTGGGACATCAGCCTGTCCATCGCCATGATGGGATAGCACAGCTCTCAAGCGAAGAAATAGGGGACGGTGGAGGCACAAATTCTAGCTCTGATAACGGCTCCCTTTCCTGTCCTCTCATAGAGGAAGACAGGAGCAATTCCTACTTCGTGGTGGCTGTGGTGAGGCGGGACAGCTCCTACTCCTTCACCTTGGATGAGCTGCGAGGCAAGCGTTCCTGCCACCCGGGCTTGGGCAGCCCTGCGGGCTGGGATGTGCCCATAGGCTCCCTCATCCAGCGTGGCTTCATCCGGCCCAAGGGCTGTGATGTCCTCAAAGGTAGCTCCCTCTGAGGGACACAGATCCCGAAGCTCTTTGGGATCTGATGGGGAGGTGGTCAGGAGGGTCTGAGGGTCGGGAGCCTTGTGAAACAACCCTAACAGGCCGCCTGTCCTTGACATGGTCCTAGGAGAAGTACTGCCCCACCCCCAAACAGCTTCATGGCATGTCTAGGTTTTCCAACCACTCAATCCAAGGAGAATCTACGCTGAACAATAGGGGGTATTGCAATGAGAGTGGGCCTGGGTTGTCCCCAAGCCTAGCAGCCCCATGGCATCTGGGGACCTTATTGGAAAGTGGCAGGGCATGTGCTTTTGTACCCAAGTATGTAAGTACTAAGATGGGGACAGAGTGTAGCGGCACACGCCTTTAATCCCAGCACTCGCGAGGCAGAGGCAGGTGGGTCGCTGTGAGTTCGAGGCCAGCCTGGTCTACACAGCGAGCCTAGGACAGCCAAGGCTACACAGAGAAACCCTGTGTCAAAAGAAACAAAACAAAAAAAAAAAAACAAGAAATGCTTGCTAGCTGCCCACTACACACGTCTCATACAAAGCTCTCCCCATAGTCTCATAGTGTTAATCCTAGGTCCGTCCTTGAACTGACCTTTGCCCTAGCTGGTAACTCAGAGAAAATAAACATAGTTTTCTTACTTTGAAGCACATGGAAAGCACTAGAACTGACAGTACTCTCTCCTGACAGGAGGATGTTGCTCTAATAGGGATCATGAGCTAATGAAATTCCGCGCCCCGCCCTCCCCCCCCCCTGCCCTGCCCCCAATCCCCGAGGAAGTTCGGGCCAAGGCCGGTGGGAAGGTGGGGATGGGGCTACAGCCTGCCCATCTCTTCCATCACATCGTTTGCATTCTGCCCCAGCGGTGAGCGAGTTCTTCAACGCTAGCTGCGTGCCTGTAAACAACCCTGAGAACTACCCTTCCTCGCTGTGCGCGCTCTGCGTGGGCGACGAGAAGGGCCGCAACAAGTGCGTGGGCAGCAGCCAGGAGCGCTACTATGGCTACAGCGGGGCCTTCAGGTACTTGGCGGCAGCTGTGGCGCAGGGGCGGTCTTCTGGCCTGCCTCCCCCCACCCCCCACCCCCCACCCCCGCAGCAGGACTGTCTTTCTCACATGTGCCCTGCCCTCCTGTGTGATAGGTGCCTTGTGGAGAATGCAGGGGACGTTGCCTTCGTCAAGGACACGACTGTCTTTGAAAACACAAATGGTACATGATTGGGCTTCGGCTGAAGCAAAAACGGGGTGGGGGGTGGGATGGGGCGAGCACGGTTTCCTGTCTCCAGAACAATCCAGGCATAGGGTGTTGCTGGGTTTAGAAACAAGGGAGTCTGGAATGCTGTAGCTTTTAAATACCAATGAAATACGAAAGATGAGATATGAAATATGTGCCACACAACAGATATGGAGAAGTTTAGTATCTGAGCATGGGGGGGAGAAAGAAGGCAGGGCACCCCAGAGACAGTCAGACTGACAGACAGACACAGAGAAAGAGAGAAACAAGAGAGAGACAAGATGAGTTTGTCCTTTTATATACTCCTGGGCAGGAGGACACCCAGTTCCATGTAAGCAATGACATCACAGGTTGCTAGGCAGACTGGGGCAGAATCCTAACACTAGCCCCATGAGCCCTGGGGCCCCAAGAGCCACAATGCAAGAACAGATTTCAGGGATGCCCTCTTTTGGTCCAGAATTCAAGTTCGCCTGCATCTCAGCTGGTCTTCAGATATTTATGGGGCGCTGAGGGTGGAGGGTGGGTGGAGGTTGCAAGACCCATCTCCTCAGGTCAATGGTGACTGAGTGCCCTGTGCAGGGAAATCCACTCAGGTCTCACCAAGGCAGGGCACAGCCAGGTGCATCACACAAATAATAGTGTGTGCTAGAGTCACCATCTCAGCCCAGACACTCAGCCTCGGAGGCCTGTCCCCCCCCCCCCCCCCCCCACATCCGAGATCCTGTCCGCATACAGAACCTCTCCCCTTCCATCCCCACCCACTCAAGTGGAGAAGCCACACCTGTGTTAAAGCTAGAGCCCAGGCCCACAGCCCTTAGCATTTATACTTTTTGCCTACCCTGCTGTGCCCGAGGCTTTGAAATTCCAAACACCAGGCTCAGCCACCTTTACCCTTTCCTAATACCATCCTTCCAGAGACACCACAGAGGGCGCAGCTGTGGCCCAGAAGGGAAATAAGACACAGAGGAAAAACATTAGTATTTCAAAACCCTGATCCGACCAAGCTGTGCTCAGAGGTCACTGAGGTCAATGGAGCTGGAGAGAGCCCTCCCTGTCACCATAAGCCCTACTCCCTTGCCCAAACCACCACCCAGAACTCCAGGGCCCACCCTCCAGGAAAGGGAGCTTGGCCTAGTTCCCCAAACCTGCCTGTGTGTTGGGGAGGGCTGTGGGAGATTCGGCTGCCATGACACACCCGCCTCCCAGGGTGCTTTTGTATCTTTGGCTCTATGCGGGCGCCCATCTGGTCTTGTTTCCGGACAGGGAGGAGGGTGTGAAGACAAAGATGATGTGACTCCCCAGGGTAGCAGCTTCTTGGGAAGCTCTGATACCGCCACCACGCATGGTGTCACACCCTCTGCAGTCTGAGAACTTACCTTTCAGGGTCACCCGAGCCCAGGCTCCAGGGCATACCCCACAAACAGGATGTCTTGTTTGGGAGGGGAAGTCATAAAGAGACCCAGACCTGGCACTGTAGCACTCTCCCACAGTGCTAGCACTCTGCCAAGCTGAGGCAGGAGGATCATAGTTTGAGACCAGCTTAGGCTATACTGCAAGACCCTGTCTCAAAGACAAAAAAAAAAATTTTTTTTAAGAGTCCTGGTTTTGTTTTTTTGTTTTTTTTTTAAGTATTTATTTATTATGTGTACAGTGTTCTGCTTGTATATACACCTGCAGGCCAGAAGAGGGCACCAGATCTCATTGTGGATGGTTGTGAGCCACCATGTGGTTGCTGGGGATTGAACTCAGGACCTCTGGAAGAGCAGTCAGTGCTCTTAACCACTGAGCCATCTCTCCAGCTCCCAAGAGTTCTGGTTTTGTCATCGCTGTAAAGTAGGGGTGACTGTAACTCATCGCGTCACATGTTGAGAGCTCATTATCACATTCAACCAGTTGGGTTCTGTCACTCCGACAACAGCAAGAGCTCAGTGCTTGTCCACATATCGCCCACTTCCTCCCAAAGAAGGCTCTCATGGATCTCCCATTTCCTCCCGCCCCACGCTGCTCCCCCCAGGCCACAATCCTGAGCCCTGGGCTGCTCACCTCAGGTGGAAAGACTATGAACTGCTGTGCCCCAATGGGGCGCGGGCTGAAGTAGCCCAGTTCCAAGCCTGCAACCTGGCCCAAATGCCATCCCACGCTGTCATGGTTCGTCCAGACACCAACATCTTCACTGTGTACGGACTTCTGGACAAGGCTCAGGTGAGCCAAGCTCGAGTGACCTCAGGGAGGGGTGGGTGGCAGTGGAGATCCAAGGACACCCACCCCACCCCACCCCACCCCCCACCCCTGTCAATGTTCCCTCCCTCCGTCTCCTGAAGCACTAACTTTCCTTCTCGGCTAGGCCATTCTCACCAACATACAGACATATGCTGGTGGCTTCACCATCCTCAAGTGGCAAACTAACCGCCTTGACCTTACACCTCTGAGGGTCACAACTATTACCATGTAATACAACTAATACCATTACTGCTATTACCATCACTGGGTGGTGCAGGAGTTCAGTCCCAGGGCCTCACACCTGCCTGGGGAGTGCGCTTCCACTCCCTTTGAGGGCAGAACTCCTAGGCCGTCTCCACGCTATGCCCATCAGTTCCTTTCCTGATCTCTCTTGGGGGTTCCCCCAAGATCCCCCAAGATCCACTCCAGAAAATCCCTACCAGGCCCCTGGAACTGCTCTTGTCAAGGGCCTCACTACTGGTATTGCATGAATCCAGGGGCCTTGTTCATTCATTGCACCTGACCTCACACCAGCACAGGACTGGCCTCAGCTCCCCTGTCCTAAGCCTCACACCCCCTCCTCTTAAAAACAAAAAACAAAAACGCATTCTCCATTGGCTCTCAGGTCCCCACGTCACTGGCTCTCCTCCAGGCTCCATATATTAGGCTGAATTTAGCCTCCTTTGAGCCACCTGAATTATAGACTTGCAGAGCCACTGGGCTGTTCCTAAACTTTGAAATTACACATGCACTATTCACCTTCCTGATGGAGGAGCAGCTCCTTTAAGACAGTGGCTCCCCCAAGCTCTCTGATGCTAAGTGGGGAAATCATGCAGCTGCCTATTTTTTATTTTTATTTTTTGAAATAGTTGAGAACTTCAGGAGAATCTACACGACCTCTCCAAAAAGGCTGATGGCCATGGCTTTCTCCTTTCCCCTTGATCGTTTCTTAACAGTGGACACACATGCACACTTTCTAGATGTCCTTTGTTCACGTCGTTATCTGTATCCCAAGCTGTCCTCAAACTCTCAGCCCCTCTACCTCAAGCTTTCTGAGCCCTGGGTTTATACCCATAGGCTACCGTGCCTAGTGTTACGTTTGGTGGTATGTGTCTCACCTTCCTCTAGATCTTTGGGGCCCCCAGGATTCCCATCAGGGAAAGAAGTAACATCCCCTCTGTGACACCATTGGGGCTTAGTGATGACATCGTCAACTCCGCACTGGTTTCTTATAACTGGTGGCAGAACAGAGGCCTCTGAGGTTGTTTTGGCTGAGTGGAAAGAGTGCCCATAAAAATTGATGAGGAAGCATCGCCGAAAAAGATTGAGATGCGTTGAGCAGCCCTAGGCAAGCGCTTAGTCGCTGCACTGCACCATCTCTCATTTCTGGGTTCTTCCCACTTCAGTCTCCCACTTCAGTTCTGCATTCAAGCACTGCTCTGGTGGGACCTTTCTAGCTCCCTTTGGATGCTGCCTCCCTGCAAATCTTTCCCCAGACTCCTTCCATGACAGAAGCTAAGTGGAGCCCTGGTGCTCTGAAATGCTTGCTCTTTGGGACACCACCACCCCAACCCCACCCCCGCCGCCGTGGTTTTCTGTAAGCCCAGACATAGCCGTTGCATTGGGTGTTCCCAGGGCCTGTTCGGAGATGATCACAACAAGAACGGGTTCCAAATGTTTGACTCCTCCAAATACCACAGCCAAGACCTGCTTTTCAAAGATGCCACTGTACGAGCAGTGCCCGTTAGGGAGAAAACCACATACCTGGATTGGCTGGGTCCTGACTACATGGTGGCTCTGGAGGGAATGCTCTCTCAGCAGTGCTCCAGTGCAGGTAAGGCAGCAGGCCTGATGGGCCAGCACTTGTGAAACCCACCTACCCATGCCCCCCCCCCATTCAGAGGGCCCTGAGACAAGCCCAGCGTCATGAGGGGTGGAGGCATTGGATTCAAGACTCTGAGAAAGGGGGTGAGGCAGAGGAAGAGGTCCCTATTTTAAGCATTGTCAAGGTGTGAAGGGCTTTGGAGGAAGGTCCAGAGAGGCTTGCAGATAATCGAGGCAGGAGCTCTCTCTGGTCTGTCACCCAAATAGACTGGAATAATGAACATAAATGCTGGAAAAAAAAATAGCCCTTGGTGGATCTGAGGTAACCACATAAATATGCATGTGGTATAATTTGCAAGGGAATGCATATGTAAAAAGAAACCAGGGAAAGGCAAGATTGTCGTAGGGTAGAAAGGAGGCTGAAGCTAGCGGAGCACACAGAAATAGCGCTGCCTGTGTGTGAGCATCAAACGGGCCGCCCACAGGCCTGGTGCTTCCAGCCTTAACTACCTGTCCTCCCTCCCTCCTCCTCCTCCCACCCGCAGTGCATCGAGTCCCCCTGCTGGCCCTGCTCTTGCCGGCCCTGGCTGCAGGCCTCCTCCCGAGTGTTCTCTGAACGTGGCTGCTTTCAGGCAGCTATGCCCTGAACAGGGAAAGCTAGAGTCCAACCCAAGAAACCTAGAAATCGGCTAACCCCACGGGAGAGCGCAGGATGCAAGAGGCAAGGTGAGAATTCACACGCACAACCCTCAGCTGTGTGATTCTAACCCAAGGAGAAATTTCTGGAATCAGGATGATAATGTGAAGGCCAAGTCTTCCCACCTGCCTGAGTCCTCTGTACCTGAGGAGACTGGCGAGCAGCCCAGTCCTGCCTCCCACACTGGTGCCTGCAGCGAACCTGTGCCTCCCACCTGGAACCTCCTGGCCCACTGGGGGTGCTGGGGAAGGGGGGGGGGGAAGAGGCCGGTTGCCATAGCAACCGTGAAGCAGCTTCGCACACCAGCCTCTGTGCCTGGGGAGGTGCCAAGGCAGGAGCCCACCTCCAACCCTAGAGGACCTCAGTGACACACTCCCACAGCGCAGCACCCCTCCCCGGCCTGCCCCCATCCCTCCCTCTCCTTGTCCTGAGTGCACTTGTCCACCAAGGCTCAGGCCCACCCCCTCAAGAGGAGCAGGGTTGCTGAGCACCTTCTGTGACACCAAGGAGTCCAGCCCTTGGGACAGCAGACTCTGATGGACTGGGGTAGGAGCAAGGCCACACTGGACTGTAGGGATGAAGTCCTCCTCCCCACTCAGAATGGCGATGGATGAGGAGCTTGGTGCAGGGTGCCGTCCATCCTGCGGACCGGCTCCTTTTGCTGGGCTTGCTCTGCCCTGCCTGGACCTCCCTGCACAGTGAAACTGTTGCCTAGGGCTCTTGATTTCAGTCTAAACATTATTTTCCTCCCTGCCTCACTGTACCCCTTTCCCACTTCACCCCCCATCCACCTCCACACACCTTCTCTGTGTATAAGCATGTCTACTTGTCCGAAGAAACGTGAGCTAGCCCAAAATCAGGCGTGCTCATGAGCTGGGCCTGAGGACATGCCACAAGCCAGGGGACCGGGAAGAGCCCTCTCTTCTTGCCCGACACCTGCACGTGTTTCATGTTGCAGAAGGGCCCCCCTCCCCCCGATTCCTGCACACACCTGAGAGTCAACAGAAAGCCTAGAGACGAGCCTCTCTCCACTCCGTTTTGCTGTGGTCTCTCTCAAGAGCCAGAAAATTTTTTTCCCAAAACTACCAGCTTTTACTCCAAATCTTATTCCTTTTTAAAAAATAATAATAAATAAAAGGAAAGAGAAGGAACAGGAGCAAGCGTCCCCTGTCAGCACGCTGGAAGCGGCGTGGGCCTGGAGCTATTTGTGTCTTGGTCTGTGTGGGGGGCCTCAGGATGCTGATGACAGGCCAGGTTCCCAGTGGCTCGCCCCCACCTGTGGGCGATGGGACAGAACCTGTACATCTCTCAGCAGGAGAGAAGGGGCTGGCAGTATCCCAACCAGAGTCACACAATCATGGGGAACCTCAGTCACCATGGTGCTTGGGAGACTGAGCCTTTCCTCTCAGGGCATAGCCTTCCATTCTTCCCTGACCTGGGGACTGATAGTTTTCTCAAAGAAGATTTTTCCAGTTGAGAAATGTATTCCGTGTGGGCGGTCATGCTGCCCAAAAGTGTGATGTCTATGCTGTGTGTGCCTTTCAGGTGTGACTTTCAAGAGCCTTGTGTAAATGACGTCTGATTGCCAGGGGCCACTGCTATGTGAGTGCTAAAGAAAGACATTGGTTGCTTTTGAAATAAAGCCAAACACCCCTGCGCATGCAGAGGCTTGGGTTGTGATGGGATCTGTCTGCCACTGACTCAGCTCGGTGTCTTTGTTGCTCAGAAGCCCGCCTGTTTCGGGTCCCTGCCCTGCCTCCCCCAAGATGTCACATTTCATTTAGAGCCCTGCTGATGAGAGTGAGAATCAGGGACCACTCCGCTCTCCAGCCGTCTCACCCTCCCTTTGCGTCCCCATCTGGACCTGTTCTCTGGCCCACCCCCTTGCAATGCCTCAGTATCCCCATCCCTGGCTCATGCCAGCTGCCGCCACCCCCTCAGCCTCTTGGGTGTCTGCTTCTCTGGGGACTGGATCCAGATGAGGAGGAGAACGTCCTTGCTGCCCCTGCCCTGTGTCCCCAGAATAAGCTGCCCACACCTTTTCCTTGGCAAGCTTGATGTTAACTCATTAGTGGGGGAGCAGGCTCACAGTCCTGGAAGTGGGCACTTCTGGCTCTGACTGAACTGAAACATCGAGCAGCCTTCATGTTCCTCTCTCATGGCTGTAGCCCTTTATCATGTGCCCCTCAGCAAGAGGCTGAGGCAGGAGGCTCTAGAGTTTGAGGTCATCCTGGGAGGTATATATATATATAATTTTAGCTGGGTATGATGACATATACATATAGTCCCACTCCATAATCGGGCACTCTTGTAAGACAAAGAAAAGGCCAGGAAAATCACTGAACGTTTGAGGCCAACAAAGGATATACTGCCAGACTCTGGCTCAAAACAAGCAAGGCCGGACTGAAAAGTCAGACTGCACACAGTTGACAGCAGCCGGAACTGAAGGACAGAGGAGCAGGTATAGTCTCCCTTACTTCTTCTTTCCCAGAAGCCTTTTGGGTAGCTGCCCCAAGTGCAGAAGCTACTTTCCAGGCTAGGAGTCGCTGCCCTTCAGGGGGTCTTATACTCTGGAGCCTGTCAGTCGGGACAAGCTGCTGAACCCTGCTTGTGTTCCACAGATGTGAGAATTTGTATTTCTGGTGTGTTCCTAACTGATAGCGGTGCTGTAGAGCAAGCTTCCTGACTCTGAAGGACATGGAGACAATATGAACTTGCGTTTGTTGAGGCCAGTTGGCTGGTACCAGTCTCAGTAGGGCCTAGCGCTTTGGTCAGAAGGTGAGGAGTGAAAGGCCCTCGTATAGGAAGCTGAGTCCTACCTGGGGAAAGATCTGTGGCTTCTGCAGTGTCCCCGTGCGGGGAGGTGAGATGTGCTAGAAGATGCCACCATAACTGTGGACTCCCAACAAGCCAGCTGCAAGGAAGGGACAGCATACAGCTACCCCTCTCCAGCCAGCCACTCACAATTCTGAGCAGAAGAGAGAACACAGCTCGGAACACCCCTCATTCTCCTTAGCTTCCAAACTCCCCAGAAACCTACAGCTCAAACCTGATATTCTCCTCTGTGCCCACATTTGAGATATGTGGTCAAAGAGAAGAAAAAGGCCAATGGCTTGCTGGGCAAAGTGTCCTTAGCCAAGACCCCCAGTCTAAGCAGCCTCATTGGCCAACTTCCCTGGCCACTTGATTCCTTCTCTCATCTTCCTTCTCAGATCCTGATTATGTCCAGGGTGGTCAGATACCCAGCTAAAATATCTGCTTGGTCAGGACTGCTGACAGGCTTGTAAGGCCATTTACCCACAAGGGTGGGGTGGGAAGTTCAAGAGTTCAAGGCCTGTGTCTGTTGTAGATTAAGTTCAAGGCCAGTCTGTACAATTTAACAAGACCCTGGTTCAAAATATAAAAGTAAAATGATCCTTAGGGGTGTGTGTAACTCTTGGGTAGAACCCTTGCTTAGATGCACAAGGCCCTGAGTTTATTCCCCGATATAAAATAAATAAATAAATAATTCAGTTAGACTCGGGAGGCAGAGGCAGGCAGATCGCTGTGGGTTCGAGACCAGCCTAGTCTACAAAGCGAGTCCAGGACAGCCAAGATAACAAAGAGAAACCCTGTCTCAAGGAAAAACAAAAAACAAAAATACTCCCAAATAATTCAGTTGGTGCTGGCCAGGGCTGGGGACGTAGCTCAGTTGTAGGATACTTGCCTAGTGCGCACAAGGCTCTAGGTCAGTGATTCTCAAGCTGTGGGTCTCAACCCCGTTAGCAAACTGCTGCCTCCAAAAATATTTACATTATGATTCATAACAGTAGCGAAATTACAGCTATAAATAGCAGCAATATTAATTGTATATATAGTTGGGGGTCACCGCAGCATGAGGAACTGCACTAAAGGGCTGCAGCATTATGGAGGCTGAGAACCACTGTTCTGGGTCCTCTTCTCAATACTCAGTCTCAGCCAAACACACGAGGGCTGACCACACAGCTGAGTTCAAGCCAACGAAAACTGAGTGGAGGTCACAGGGATGTAAGCCTCAGAAAAATAATTAGTTGTCTTCAATAATTTCATTTTCTGAGACTATCATACATAAACACTGCACCCATATTCTTCCCACACCTCCAACTCTCCCTCTGCCTTCCAAACGCATGATCATTGTCACATGTGTATGCAGATATGTGCACATATGTGTGTATACTCTGCAGAGTCCACTCATTGTCGTTCATATGTACGTGTGTCCTGGGCTGACCACTTGGAGTTGGGCAACTTCTGAGGGAGCTCGTTCTTGGAGGAGACTGAGTCTCTCTTATCGGCCGCCTGTAGCTCTTCACCTAGAGACAACCAATGCCAGCTGCTGTTATTAGGCTGGCCTTGCTCGGCAACCATATTGTTGAAAGTCTAGGGTACCCTCTTCCCTGTCATACATAGAAGACTTTATCTCACTGAAGATATGCTGGTCTTTTGTCTCTTACAATCTTTCCACCATCCCCACCCCCTTTTCTGCCATTTTCCCTGAGCCCCAGGTGTAGGGGTTACATTGGACATTTATCAGCTGGGTTTGGTCACATGAACCCCAGAAAAACTTTGTGGGGAATCCCTTTGCCCCTTCCTGCCCAGAAGGGCAGGCTTGAAAGTGAACCACCCTGACAGAAGTGCCGAGCACCGAGGGCGGACAGGACCCCATGGTAAGGACCAAGAAGATGACGGCGTCCAGGGCAAGCTGGCCTGGACTGACCTGACCTAGCAGCCACTTTCCGATTCCTCATTGCCACTAAATATGACAAGAGTGGGGAAGGTGTGAGGGGGACCCATGGCCTTACAACAGGCTGTGTGACTCAAGAGCAGTTGGCACTCCTCTCAGGAACCATCTATGCGGATGAGCCAGGTCCCTGGGGTTTCCTCATGTCCTGGTGTGGCTCACTCACAATGCTGGAAATGGTTGGGTTCAGAGACCGGGCAGAAAGTCACCTTAGAGATGGTGACATACTGGGAGTCATCTGACTAGTGTTTAAACAAAAAGGATCCCAGAGCACAAAATTCAAGGGGTCTGCAATAGTTCAGCTGTTGCCAGCCCTTTAACCTGGCAGGGAAAGGTTTCTCAGTATCATCTTGACCTTGACCTTGATGGGGGTGGGGGGGTGGGGGGGGGCTTCTAAGTAAAGCCCAAAGCTCTGTTTCCCACCCTGCACCCCTCTAGCTAGCTATTGCAATGCTGGAGTGCTTTACTACAGAGAAGGGCGGGGCCTGATGTTAAGCTGGAGGAAAACTTCTGCATTGGGGCCCCCAGGCCAGAGCCAACGACGCCAGTAATGTGTACCCTGGCTTATGCCAGGTTCTCTGGGGCAGAGTCTGCCTCCCTAGAAATAGAAAGTTTGAGGCAAGAAGGAAAAGGATGCAGGGACTGTGAGCAAACTCCTAGAGTGGGAAATGGAGGCACACAGCCCTGCTCCACCCCCACCCCCCACCCCCGCCTCCTTCATCCTCCAGCATAACCTGGCTGAATCCTGACGATACCGATACCTGTAATCCTATGGCGGGCGGGGGGGGGGGGGGGGGGGGGGGGGGGGGGACTTCCTGGCCCCAAGAAGAAACAGAAAGTACTTGGTAAATGCCTTCTATGAGACTGACCCCCTCTAACTGGTGACTCAGAAAGCCAGTTCCATGACAAGCCTGGCGTCCATCAGCCCAGGACTCTTCACCCTCTGTGGTGGTTTGAATAGGAATGACCTCCATAGACTCATGTGTTTGAATGCTTGGCCCATAGGGAGTGGCACTCTTAGGAGGTGTGGCCTTGTTGGAGTGGGTGTGGCCTTGTTGGAGTGGGTGTGGCCTTGTTGGAGGAAGTGTGTCACTGTGAGAATGGGCTTTGAGGTTTTCTGTGCTCAAGCTATGCCCAGTGTGGCACAGTCTCCTGCTGCCTTCTGATCAAGATGTAGAACTCTCAGCTCTTTCTCCAGCACCGGCATGGTACCATGCTTCCCGCCATGACAGTGGACTAAACCTCTGTGTTAGGGTTCAGGAATAGCCACACACTGACCACTGGAACACCACACTCAGACTGATGGACGTTTATGTGAAAGCTGAACAAGAACGGACCGGGTCAGGGCCACAGCCTGCAAATCAGACTGTGAAGTTGGTCTGTTTCTAAGGCAGGCTTTTAAAAAAATATTTATTTATTTATTTATGTATTTATGTATTTATTCATTTATTATGTATACATTACTCTGTCTACATATATGCCTGCAGGCCAGAAGAGGTCATCAGATCCCATTATAGATGGTTTTGGGCCGCCATGTGGTTGCTGGGAATTGAACTCAGGACCTCCGGAAGAACAGTCAGTGCTCTTAACCTCTGAGCCATCTCTCCAGCCCCATAAGGCAGGCTTTTTATAAGAAAAACCGTAACCAGGTAACAACCAGGTAACCAGGTGGGAAGCAAGGGGGGAGGGCAGCGTTACATCATTTTGATTAGCTAAGCGCAAGAAGAATTGTTTTTTGGTTTTGGTTTTGGTTTTGGTTTTAGGTTTTTTGAGACAGGGTTTCCCTGTGTAACAGTCCTGGCTGTCCTGGACTTGCTTTTGTAGACCAGGTTGGTCTCAAACTCACAGCGATCTGCCTGCCTCTGCCTCCCGAGTGCTGGGATTAAAGGCGTGTGCCACCATGCCCAGTGAAGAATCAATTTTGTTCTGAGTACAATGTATCCAGGTGGCTAGACAAAGCATTTTAAGCTGATTGGCTGGGATTTAGGGTAGGGGAGCTCTTGGGAGCTTTCCAGCTGTCTGGGAGTAAGGAACACAGCAGGATGTTGTGGTCTTAACTCTAATAGAACAACATTTATCTTTAACCCAAGTAGAACATGCATTTGTCATCTGTTGTTTTCCTCTAAGCAGCAAGCATTGAAGTTTCCTGGTTTCAGGTACATAGGGCCTGAGAACTTGAACTTAATTTCACCTCATAATCAAAATGGAGGCTGGGAGTCAAAATGGCTTCTGGTATGCTAAGAGCTGGTATTAGCAGAAGAGCTACAGTTGTGCTAAGAACTAAAGTAGGTCTCAATGGAGGGCCTGTAGAGTTTAAGCAGGTTGAGCAAGTGACAACACTCTGAACTGTAAGCCAGACCCAATTAAACATTTTTCTTTATAAGTGTTGCCATGGTCATGGTGTCTCTTCACAGCAATGGAACCCTAATTAAGCCCAGCATGGTGGCACATGCCTGTAATCCTAGGGCTCTGGGGCAGAAGCAGGCAGATCTCTGTGAGTTCAAGGCCAGCCTGGTCTATAAAGGGAGTCCAGGACAGCCACAACTACAAGAGAAACCCTGTCTCACCAGGCATGGTGGCACCTACCTATAATCCCAGCACTTGGGAGGCAGAGGCAGGAGGATCTCTATGAGTTCGAGGCCAGCCTGGTCTATAAAGGGAGTCCAGGATAGCCAAGGCTACACAGAGAAACCCTGTCTCAAAAAAAAAAAAAAAAACCCCAAACCCTAAGACACATCCTCAGGGGTGACCTAGGAACCCTTTGAGATAGGATCATTGAGGCCCTGGAACTACAGACGGGAAAATGGCTCAGCGTCTCAGCATTTAAGAGCACTGGCTGCTCTTGCAAAGGACCAGAGTTCAGTTCCCAGCACCCGTGTCAAGTGGCTCACGACTGCCTGCCACTACAGATCCAGAGGAATCCAGTGCCTCTGGCAACTCATGTACACACACAAAAACGGTTCATTACCATGATAGTAGCGTAACAGTCGCTCACCATATAATTTTAGGAATGGCAGGATTCTGGGAACACCTCAATGCACCCTTGGCACTTCCGCAGCCGAGGACAGGCTGTCTACAGCTGTTATGTAAAGGGTGGGGCTGCTTTCCCTGGGGTGGGAAGAGCCCTGCGACATATTGTTGAGTAAAAAGAGCAGGTTACGAAACAGTGTGCGATTCCATTACCATAAGTTCCCCACACTCACACACACAGCGCGGGCTGGAAGTCTGCTCACCAAACTGTTAGCAAGGGACTCTCTCTCCAGTTGGTGGGATTTAAGGGTAAGTTTTACTTTCTTTAAACTTTATTTTTAGTTTCTTGAAGCTCTAAATTTTGAATTGCAAAACATCTAAAGTGAAAGTGCTGTTCAGTGCTGGCTTTGTATGAGCGAGGCCCTGGGTTCCAACTCCAGCACCGCAGTAAACGAGTGAGTGGATAGATAAATAACCCTTTTCGTTTTGGTATGGGCAAATAAGTAATAACAATAATGACAACAAAGCCTTCCACCGTCACAGGCACAGGTGCCTTGACCCTGCTGACAGAGCCCAACCTGGAGACAGTCAGCCAGCTATGTGTACAGCTGTGCCCCTTGGCCACATGACCTTGGAGAACCTTTAGAGCGGTGGTTATCAACCTGTGGGTCGGGACCCCTTTGGAAGTCAAACGACCCTTTCACAGGGATGGCATATCAGATACCTACCCTGCGTATCAGATAGTTGCAATTCATAACAGTAGCAAAATTACAGTTACGAAGTAGCAATGAAATAATTCCATGGTTGGGGGGGTCACCACAGCATCAGGAACTGTACTCAAAGGGTCGCAGCATTAGAAGGTTGCCCCTGCGTCAGAGCCTCCACTTCTTCCTTAAGCATTTGCCCCACTGGCTAGTAGAAAGGCGTCTTCTAGAAAGGAGGAGGGACCCAGGCAACCCCAAAGGCTCTGCAGATCAACTGAGCTGTGTCCCAAACCTTGTCCCCTTGACTGCTCGCAAGTGGGAGCGGTCCTGAGCCCTCTGCCAGCCTGTGGGCAGATGGGAAAAAAGAGAGCTCATCCAAACATGATTGCCTGAAGTCCAGACTCAGCTGGATCAGCCTCAGGAGCCAGGGCCCCAAGAACCCTCCTCCAGAGTATTCCAAGCCTACTCCTGACAGAGCTCCCCCCACCCGCACCCCGCTTCCTAATCCACAGGCTTCTGCAGGCACCTCCACGAGACAGTGTGTCCAAATAGCTTGTCCTGTCCCGTCATCTTGCAGGAAACCAAGGTTACAGGGAAAAGGGCTTTCTCTCGATGGGTTTTCACCTTCATAACGCCACACTAGGACTCAGAACCCGGGTCCTCACCTTGAAGTAACAGGACCTAGGGCCCAGAACACAGAAGCACATTTTATTTGTTTGTTTGTTTGTTTACTTTTGGTTTTTCGAGACAGGGTTTCTCTGTGTAGTCTTGACTGTCCTGGACTCACTCTGTAGACCAGGCTGGCCTCGAACTCATAGTGATCCTCCAGCTTCTGCCTCCCAAGTGCCTGGATTAAGGCATGCACCACCACACCTGGCCCTTTATTTTGTTTTTTTTCAAGACAGGGTTTCTCTGTGTAGGCTTGGCTGTCCTGGACTCGCTTTGTAGACCAGGCTGGCCTCGAACTTGTAGCAACCCGCCTGCCTCTGCTTCCCGAGTGCTGAGGTTATAAAGCAGGGTCCATTATGCCTGGTTTGCTTGTTTTTCTGCAACCGGGCCTCGCTATGTAGTCCAGGCTGTCCTCCACCTAGCGGTCCTCTTGCCTCAGCCTTCTAATGCTGTGATTGCAGGCACAAGCTGCTACACCATCTGTGCCACACTTCTGGGAACATTTTTAACAGCTGTGCCACAGCTCCGTGCCTGAAGCTCTCGTTACCATATGGCCAGTAGCTGATCAAGTGTCAAAACCCACTTTACACCCCTCTCCCAGGATCCTTCCTGGCACCAGTTGCCATAGGTTGGTTTGCCCAAAAAAATCCTAATGTGAGTTGCAGTGCAGCTGAGGCCCCTTGGGTTACTCTGCCTTCAGCAAGAGGGCCTGGCTGTCATGTCCCTATGCCATGCCTCCATTGGATACAGGTGTCGGGTGGCATGACCTTGACCACAGTGGCTCCATTCAGCAGAGGACAAGTGCCCAACAGGGCACCATCAATTAACATCACCACTGCCTGCAGCCAGCTGGAAGAACAGCAACATCAGTCCTGAAGGAACACTGGGCTGCGCACCACAGCGCCCCCTACAGGAAGGGAAGTTACTCACCCCAAATCACACGGCCTGTAAGTGGTGGGGCTGCAGAGCCGGTGCAAAACCTGGGTTAAAGATAGATACGTCTAACACTTAAACGCCATGCTTACTGCATGCTAGACATAACTGGTGAGTGCCAGTTTAGCTCTCAAAACAGGATCATGAAAGCGGTATTTATGTGACGAACCTGGGATGTGAAGGGGATAAATTGCCCAGAGTCCATCAGCTAACAAGCCAGGGTTGAGACAGGCAGCTTTGACCCTAGAGCAGGTATGTAAGACCACACTGGCCGACTGAGCATTGGGAGGTACTGTGTGGGTAGCCTGCACCTGGATATTTTTGGACTAAGAGGCAGGAGAGGAGTGAATCTTGACCCTCTCAGGCTTCTTAGAGGTCTGCAGACTGGCTGACCACTCTGCTTCGGGCTATAGTTTCTCTGCAGGCTGCCTGCTCTTCCCCAGCATAGGAAAGACAGCCTGGCTGGAGGAGGCCTGTTGAGGGCACAGGGTCCTTGTGCTCACGCGAAAGCGCTGAGAGAACAGGGGTGTTAGTCACACAGGGCTGTCTCCTCAATGGATGGGATACAAACCAAATACCCGAATTCCATCCAGAAAGCTGAGGTGCATTTTGTTAATGGCCCGGTGACTTTTCTGCTCTCTATGGAGGCGACTTCACCCAAGTCTCCAGAATGACCATCCCAGACTCTTCCGTCCCTAGACCATTAGCCATCCTTAAGGAGGATGTCACGTGTGCTTTGTGACCTGCTGACCTCAGAGACCACACTCCAGTGCAGGCCTTTTAGCTACAGAACCCACCCTCGGGGTCACATGTACTTTGTGAAGGAGTTTCGATGTGGTCACACCTTCAGCTTTGCTGTGCATCTGGAATCGGACTGATTGTTGCCTGGAAACCTTTTCCCAGACTGTACTGAGTTTTAAATACGCTGACAAAGAACCGCCCGACATTAGACTCCCCGGAGTTGGATCCAGGCTGGTGAAGTCAATCTGCAGCTAAGAGCTTTCATTCTTAGCTCCTCACAGGCTTCTCTTCCCTGCAGACTCCCTCAGAGCCCATCCCCCACACCCCTGCTCATGCCTCAAGACCAGAGAGCCTGGAGCTTGGCTGAGCAATCCTTACAGAAGGATGGTCCCTAAGATTCTGGGAGCCTGGATTTATAGAACTGGAAAGTGATGGGTGGGTGGCCCTGTCACCATCATCCCAATTGCCCCTCAGGTCTCAGTCCTTTAAAGAAATCCTTAGGCAGAGCCAGCTAGAAACCTTCAGCATCGGAATGAGCAGGGCCTCCGTTCAGTCTGCCTCCATCTGTTACTGTTCTGCTGCTCTAGGCTGAGCATGGAGTGTCACAGCACTGTGCCCTCCTGGTCCCTACCCTCACCTGTGCTAAAATACCAAAGGACAGTGTTAGGGTGACAAGCTGGGCTGGAGAGAAGGTCCGTCCACCTGAGAAGCACCGTCCAGCTCTGATATGCTCTGACCCTTCCCTTGCCTTTCCTCAAGGGAGTTGAGGGAGCAGTGACAGAGGGGCCTGACCTGCAGGTGGGCTGGCTGGAGAGCCCTCTGGTGCCAGCTGAGGCTCTTCAGGGAGACGGAAGAGGCCTATCTCCTAGCACGGGGCTCCATGCATGGGGCTTTGGTGTAAGGGGTACTGTTAATCCCACTGGCGGAGAATAAAACCACTACTAGGGGGGAGGGGTGGCATGCAACTGATGTGGAGAGCTGGCCTGGAGCAAGAGTGAGGTCAAGGTGTAACCAAACACCAAAAACCAGTAGGAGCAGGACTGTCCCCTCCCTGCCCTGGGCCTGCATGTCCCCGCACATGTAGCCTTACAGCCCCCACATGTAGCCTTACAGCCCCCACCTCTGCCACCCTTGAGGTGGTCATGTAGCCTGGCATCCAGGTTATAGGTTAAACTTCTCTCTCTTTATAAGGCCATGTCCAGCAAGCTCCTAGAATTCCCCCAGCACCTCAGCCCCAACCAGTGATGTACACTCACCCTGATAACCCCAACTCCCCTCCAAATGGTTTAAATAATGTTTCCCCCGCCCCAATCAATTGAGCTGTCTCACTGAAGCTGTCTCCTGAGAAGTCTGTTTCTCCTGTGCTCACAGCCACCCGAGCTCCCCATCCCCACTATCCCCAGCTGTTCCTGCCACGCTCCTCTTACAGGATCCACCAGCTGTGATCGACTATGCCCATGCTTTTATGGGTAGGGAGGCAGGGCCAGGAATGGCAGACCATTGCCCACAATCTTGAGCCAAATTTAAAGCAAGCTTGATTTTAGTGGGGTGCACCCAAGAGCTGGCTAGCAACTGCCTCGTAAGTTGGGTTAAAGAGAGCAGCTCCAAGTCCATCTCTTGGGCCTTTTTTAAAGGAGTAAAAACACGAGGTGCTGCAAAGCAGGTGTCCAGAAGAGCGACAAACAGGGCAACAAGGTAATAAAATCTCAACAACAAAAAAAAAGCCCACCATGTGATTGATTATGGAGGGTCAGGGAGGTCATGGAGGGCAAGGGTAGTCTCAAAAACAGGTCAAGGTCATGGGTTGGGGCAGGCCAGACTCCAGGAAACAGACCTGAAAATAGCAACTCAGCTCTTACAGTAAATAGAAGCTTTAAAACAACAACAACACAGTGTAATGGCGCCTGCCTTCAAAAATGGCGTCAGGCAGGTTCCTCAGCACACCAGCGGTGCTCTCTCATTCCTCCCTTCTGCTCTGCTTTCCCCAGCTCCAGTGCCCTGTGGCATCAGGTGCCAGTGGTCAGAGCCCAGTGCACCCATCCAGAGCTGGAGAGGGAGCAGAGGTGTGTGGCACTTCCCAAGGACATGGTTCTACCAACGCCCAATCACTGGAAGCAGCAGGACCTCTTCTCCCCACCACACTCCAGCTGGCCAGAGCTGGCCAAGGTGGTGGTGCAAGTCTTGGGAGGCAGAGACATGTGGATCACTGTGAGTTTGAGGCCAGCCTGGTCTACGAAGTAATTCCAGGACAGCCAAGAAACCCGTCTTGAAAAAAAAAAGAAAAAAAGGAAAAAAAAAAGAACAACAAAAAATAAATAAAAGAAAGAAAGAAAAAGAAAGAAAAGAAAGTGAGGCCAGAAGAATAGTGGGGCAAGCTGGGATTTGAACACTGGCTGCTGGGAAATCAGCATCCTCTGCAGGACTGCCTGGGCTACCTGCCTGCAGCCGTAGGACACTCTGGCCAAAGTCCAGGTACAATCACTCTTATCAGTTCTGTTCCTCATCTCCATAATCATCTGGGGGGCCATTGAGTCAAGTGTCCCCATGGCAAAGAGGCCTTGTGAGCATGTGCTGAGGCAGGGGCTCTTCCCTGATAACAGAAGTGCTGGCCCTGCCCTTTACAGATGGGCTGGACACCAGCTGATCCCATCAAGGGCAGAATTCCACAGCTCTCTAGCCTGTTCTGGCTGCCGGGTGGGCCAGAGGTCCATTTCCCGCTCCAGCCTGGGTCCCTGGAACAGACAGCTGCTCTCCCCGCCTTCAACCTCCTGGCTGAGGGAGCCAGTGACCTCACAACACAGCATGGGTGTGTACGGGAACCAATGACCTGCAGAGCTGAGAAGTGCCACTGGCCCGAGCTCCTGAGGCCTAGATGATGAGCTAGTTACTACTTCTGCTAAAGCCGTGCACTGTGTGGAGCCATGTGAGTGTGGCAGCCTTGAGTACACAAGCATCTGCGTCAGCACCTTTGTCCGAAGGCCTCTCTTCCTGCTGAGGGACAGAGAGCTGCCTGATACAGGCTCACCCAGGGAGGGTCTGAAGGCTCCCAGATGAGCCTGTGAAACCCTCCTGCCTTGTTTCATTGCCGTTTCTATCAGAGGCTAAGGACCTTTTAAGGCCAGCCTGCCTCTTTTTCATTGTGCTCTGGGTTTCTCCTGAGACCTCACCGAGGACTGTCACCACATCCCCCTGCTCTGAGCAGTCTCCTCTTTCTGGACTACTTGACTGAATTTTTAAGTATAGTTAACTTAGGTTAGGACAAGTTTGCAGTTGTAGACACTTAGTTTTGTTTTTGGTTTGGTTTGGTTTGGTTTTGGTTTTCCGAGACAGGGTCTCTCTGTGTAGCCTTGGCTGTCCTGGACTCACTTTGTAGTCCAGGCTGGCCTCGAACTCACAGCGATCCGCCTGCCTCTGCCTCCCGAGTGCTGGGATTAAAAGCGTGCGCCACCACGCCCGGCCTTTAGTTTAGTTTTGTTTTGTTTTTCAAGACAGGCTTTCTGTGTGTCCTGCCTAGAACTCTCTTTGTAGACCTGGATGGGCTTGAACTTACAGAGATCCTCTGCCTCCCAAGTGCTGGGATTAAAAGTGTGTGCCACCACTGCTGTGTTAGGGGCTTTTTTAAAAAACCAATAACTAAGCAACTTTATCTTCCCTAGGCTAGGTGTCCTGGCCATCTCTGATTGGCTGTCTGTTTTCTTGTGGTAATTTCCAGTAACCACTGAGCTCACGTCTGAGGAGTGGAGGCTCAGGCCTGCTCCAAGCTAACAAGAAACTGAAGCCCGTCATGGAGTTGGCTAGACTTATTTAACCAAGCCTGTTCACTAACATGGGGCTTACAGATCAAAGACATTTTTGTTTCATGGGTCTCTTAAGAACCTAAACATATGTTTTAAAACCTAAAACATAATTTGGGCTCTCACACTGTCTCTCATTAGAAAAGAGACATCTAAGAATAATAATAAAATCTAATAAGGTAAAAACAAAGCTAAATGTGTCATAATAGGACAAAAGAGCCCAAGAAAAGGCACAAGAGGGCTGGAGCGATGGCTCAGTGGTTAAGAACGCTGTCTGCTCTTACCAGCACCCACATGGCAGCTTACAACTGTCTGTAACTTCAGTCCCAGGTGATCTGACACCCTCACACTAATGCACATAAAATTAAATAAATTATTTTTTAAAAAAAGGTACAAGATCCATATATAGATGCAGAGACCTACTGGCTCATAGTCAGGAATCTCATAAAAACACTAGAAATGGAAACTATGCTACATACTCAAAGGACCTAGAGGGAGGGAGGGGATGGAGACAGGGAGGGAGGGAGGAGAGAGAAGGGGGAGGGAGAGAGAGAGAGAGAGAGAGAGAGAGAGAGAGAGAGACAGAGAGAGAGAGAGAGAGAGAGAGAGAGAGAGAGAGAGAGAGAGAGAAAACAAAACAAATTAGGGCTAGAGAGATGACTCAGAGGTTAAGAGCCCTGGCTGTTCTTCCACGGTCCTGAGTTCAGTTTCCAGCAACCACATGGTGGCTTACAGTCATCTATAGTGAGATCTGGTGCCCTCTTCTGGCACAGAGGTATACATGCAGGCAAAACACTACATACATAATTAATAAATTATTTTTTTTTGTTTTTCCAGACAGGGTTTCTTTGTGTAGCCCTGGCTCTCCTGGACTCACCTGTAGACCAGGCTGGCCCCGAACTCACAATGATCCAGTTGCCTCTGCCTCCCAAATGCTGGGATTAAAGGTATGTGCCACCATGCCCAGCTTAATAAATAAATCTTTAAAAAAATCTTTTAAAAAAATCTTTAAAAAAAAATTAAATTAGAGGGCCGGGCGTGGTGGCACACGTCTTTGATCCCAGCACTCGAGAGGCAGGGGCAGGCGGATCGCTGTGTGTTCAAGGCCAGCTTGGTCTACAAAGCGAGTCCAGGACAGCCAAGGCTATATAGGGAGACCCTGTCTCAAAAAAAAAAAAAATTAAATTAGAAAAGAAAAGGCCAGCCGGGTGTGTGGTAGCACACATCTTTAATCCCAGCACTCAGGCAGAGGCAAGCAGATTGCTGTGAGTTCGAGGCCAGCCTGGTCTACAAAGCAAGTCCAGGACAGCCAAGGCTACACAGAGAGACCCTGTCTTGAAAAACAAACAAACAAACAAAGGCCCTGACATGACACTTTGAAACAAGGAACCTCCAAAGCTACACTTGAGTTCATTTTCTCTTGGCCATCTTCTGCTGGGCATGGGGCCTACCCTTAAGAGTAGTTTGTTTCCTCAGTGAGACTTCCTTGAGGAAAACTACACTTTCATTTTTAAGTGGTTATCAACTGGAGCTAGCTTCTGGGTTAGGGATGGGGGGTTGTGTCCATTTCTCCTTTCAGCTCTAGGACCCCATCTGTACACACCTGGGCAGACCTGGGCAGACTTGGGCAGACCTGGGCAGACCTGTACAGACCTGTACAGACCTGGGCAGACCTG
>OU015745.1:85707864-85718346 GCA_907169655.1 Acomys percivali
TCTCTCTCTCTCTCTCTCTCTCTCTCTCTCTCTCTCTCTCTCTCTCTGTTTCACTCAACATATCCTGATTATGGTTTCCCCTGCCTCTACTACTCCTCACATTTGTCCATCTTCTTTGAGGACGTGGCTTGCTGGTCCCTGGGCAACCTTACAGACATGGCTTGCTGGTCCCTGGGCAACCTTACAGACATGGTGGTGGCACACCTGTAACCCCCGCACTTGGGAGGCAGGAGGAAGGACCATTGGAAGTCTGAGGCTAACCTGATCAACATGGCGAGTTCCAGGCCAGTCAGGGCTACAGCCAGACCCCGTCTCATAAAACAAAAAAGTAAATATAAATAAAATAAAACTCCTTGGTGCCTTGAAAGTTGTCGCTGAAACCTTTCTCTGTGAAATTTCTTTCTTTCTTTCTCTTTTTTTTAGTTTTGTTGTTGTTGTTGTTTGTTTGTTGCTTTTGTTTTTCTTTTTTTTTTTTTCGGTTTTTCGAGACAGGGTCTTTCTGTGTAGCCTTGGCTGTCCTAGACTCACTCTGTAGACCAGGCTGGCCTCGAACTCACAGTGATCTGCCTGCCTCTGCCTCCCGAGTGCTGGGATTAAAGGCATGCGCCACCACCGCCCAGCTTGCTTTTGTTTTTCAAGACAGGGTTTCTCTGTGTAGCCTTGGCTGTCCTGGACTCACTTTGTAGACCTCAGGCTGGCCTCAAACTCACAGCGATCCACCTGCCTCTGCCTCCTGAATGCTGGGATTAAAGGTGTGTGCCACCACACCCAGCTTCTCTGTGAGATTACATGTGGCCTTTTCAGGCCTGGACTTGGTTCTAAGTCAGATATGTCTATATAAGTGGGAGGGAAAAGGAGTAAAAAAACAAAACAAAATAAAACAAAACACTCTGGCCAAGTTTGGAATAATCCAGAGAACTTTGCTTGTGGGATTCAAGCCTGTTGCTTTCTAAATTTAAGTTTTTATGTTATGGGTATTCTGGCTGCATGTGTGTTTGTACTTGCAGTGCCTATGGAGGACAGAAGAGGACATCAGATCCTCTGGGACTGGAGTTGCAAACACTTGTGAGCCACCATGTTGATGCTGGGAATCAATCCCAGGTCCTCAAAAGACCAGTCAGGGCCAGCTCGTCAGCCCCTCCGAAAGACCGGCCAGTGCCAGTTCTCCATCCCCTGGAGATGTGAATAGCCCAGATGCACAGGCTAAGATGAGCTACCATCTGCGTGACTCCATGCTGGGAATCAATCCCAGGTCCTCAAAAGACCAGTCAGGGCCAGCTTGTCAGCCCCTCAGAAAGACTGGCCAGTGCCAGTTCTCCATCCCCTGGAGATGTGAATAGCCCAGATGCACAGGCTAAGATGAGCTACCATCTGCGTGACTCCATGGGTGGCTTGTGTCTCCCCTAGACAGTGATTCAGGCTTTGGGGCGCTGGACTGGGCTGGGTGGACAGACAGCTGACACCACAATGGGGGGTCAAGGTGCAGCTGCTGCTCTTCTGGGCCCCCAGCTGCTTGCAGTTTCCTGGGAAGACTTTGCTATCCATAGGCCACATGACAGAAGTCACGCATACAAACGTTTCTGCTGATAGTAGAGATTGCAGTTGCGATGGATTGCGAAGGCAGGTGCTCAGGCTGCTTCCGGATCTGCCCCAGTGCATCAGCAGCCTTCAGCCTTCATCTTCCTTATCTTCCCTTCACCCCTCAGCCCATTTCTATTTCCTGTTCCTCCTGGTTCCCAACACAGGCATCCATTCTACATCTTAAAGCATGGCTTTCCGTGTGTGTGTGTGTGTGTGTGTGTGTGTGTGTGTGTGTGTGTGTAGATCTGTGAGGGAGGGTCTATATGTATTTGTGTATGTGTGTGTATGTCTGTGTGTGTGTGTGTAGATCTGTGTGGAAGGGTCTATATGTATTTGTCTATGTGTGTGTATGTCTATGTGTGTGTCTGTGTGTGCCTGTGTGTGTAGATCTGTATGGGAGAGGCTATATGTATTTGTGTGTGTGTGTGTGTGTGTGTGTGTGTGTGTGTGTGTGTGTGGTCAGCTGACTCACACTGTTATGTGGAAATTAATCTCATTCTCTTTCTCACATAGTTGTAGATATCCCGTGGGGATCCGAGATGTCAATATGAAATGAACCTGTACTATAGCCTCTCCTGCCTTTACAATGCTACCTCACAGATGCCCCCTGTAGAGACCATCAGCCATGTCTTAGATCCATCTAGCACTTTCCCTGAACTGCTCAACTCCCAGCATGCAGCTGTCCCAAAGTAGCACAGGACAAAAAGATTAGCTTTACAAATTACAATGTTCCATCCTGTGTCATACCCTCGCTAATCTGTTAAACTCAAAGGCTCCCCGCAGAGATGCCCCCCAACCTCGGAGACTCCCCCTCTCCAAAGCCTATAAAAGGAATTTCATTTTTTCTCTGGGCTGTTGCTGGATCTCCTACCCCAGCTTCCCCGCAGCAGGGGCGCTGTTACTACAGACTGTGTCACCTGAAGTCCATCCAGCACACCACTCTGCTGAACCTGAAGGACTCTGCATTATTTAAAACATATGGTGGGGCTGGAGAGACAGCTCAGAGGTTAAGAGCACTGGCTGCTCTTCCAAAGGTCCTGAGTTCAATTCCCAGCAACCACATGGTGGCCCACAACCATCTATAGTGAGATCTGGTGCCCTCTTCTGGTGAACACACAGGCAAAACACTGTTTAAATATCATAAATTGATTTTTAAATACATATGGTATTCTGAGAACCTAAAATTAAAATAAAACTTAAAGTACTTCATATTGGTAGAGCGTGCATTTAGCATTCAAAAGGCTCCAGGTTCAATCCCCCAGTATTGTCACACGTGTGTGCAAGCATGTATACACATACATACAAATGCACAGAGAGCTTTCAATATATAATACATGTTTTTGAAAGTATGTTCTTGTATGTTTGTATTTGTAGGCAATGAAAGAACTGGAAAAAATAAGATGAAAAACATTTCTTGTAAGGGCTGGGGAGATGGTTCAGCAGTTAAGAGCACTGGCTGCTCTTTCAGAGGACTCAAGTTCGATTCCCAGCACTCACAACTGTCTATAACTCTAGTTCCAGGGGATCCTTTGCCCCCTTCTGGCCCTTGTAGGCATTGCACCTTGTGCACAGACATGCAGGCATGTAGCACACTCATTGTAATAAAACAAAAATAAAAGACCCAGGTGTGATGGTGCACGCCTGTAATCCCAGCACTTGGGAGGCAGCGGCAGGCAGATCTCTGAGTTTGAGGCCAGCCTGGTCTACAGAGTGAGTCCAGGACAGCCAAGGCTACACAGAGAAACCCTGTCTCGAAAAACCGAAAAGAAAAAAAAAAAAGCAACGAGAACAAAAAGGTTAAAATTTTGTCAAAACGCCAATCTGACACAGATGAAGAGAGACTTAGATAAATGGATAATAAACTATCAAAGGTGAAACACTGAGGAAAGACCAAGAGTGGGGGGACATAAAAGGAGTGCAAATTAGTGTGTGTGTGTGTGTGTGTGTGTGTGTGTGTGTATGTGTGTGTGTGTGTGTGTGTGTGTGTGAGAGAGAGAGAGAGAGAGAGAGAGAGAGAGAGAGATCAGAAGATACAAAAAAATGCAGATTAGAGTAGATTTAAAAAAATTTTTTTTTCAAGACAAGGTCTCTCTGGGTAGCCTTGGCTGTCCTAGATTTGCTCTGGCCTCGAACTCACAGCAATCCACGTGCCTCTGCCTCCGGAGTGCTGGGATTAAAGGCATGTGCCACCACACCTGGCTCAAATAATTTTATGACATGATATCTATGGATTTTTAAGAACTACTGAAAAGCATATCATAGGTCTAGCCATACTAATGCACGTCAAAGAAGACAAGTAAAAATAAACCCATGTAGTGGGAGTTTTGGTGTCTTGAAAAACTCAGTTATGTTATGTAAACATGGTTTTGTTTTAACCCCAGGTGTGGGCTATGGGGCTGCTTCAGATTGTCTACAGCTGTGGGCTATTTGCCTTGCGCAGGCTCTGAGAGGGGGCGTGGTCTTTGCCAGGTGCAGATAATTGAATTCTGGGGACTCTGGACAGAGTGTAAATGCTAGAGCTGGCGGGTGGGTGGGTGGGTTGAGGCGATGTGCTCCAACGAAGATGTGGCTGCTTCCCCTGATGCTCTGGGTGGCTGATGTTGCAGTTGGATGACAAGTTGGAGATATCCTGACTGTGAAGATTGGACTCGCCCCAAGGAACCCAACGACCTTACCCAGCAGGAAGTAGTCAAAAGAGAATTAAGGTAAGTCCTTTCTCCCCACTAATCTTCTTCCTCTCCTACCTGCTGTTGGAAGGGACTGGGGTGGAGAAGGGAAATAGAAGCATCATAAGAAACCCACATTTAAAAAAAAAAAAAAAAGCAGGCCAACAAACCCATACCAGCGTCTCCATCAAACCCCGCCCCTCAGAGGTCAGGATCCACATGGAAGAGGAAGCAGAAAGGCAGCCGGCGAGAGCCAGAGTGTAGGATGATAAGGAGACAGTGTCACAATAGGACTGATGCTCAGAGGCTGTGGCAGCTCGTACGGGGCCAGCACAGGCTCAAGCCAGATGGGGTCCCAGGCTCCCAGCACTGAGAGGGCAAACGGACATGAGGTTCCCACCGCTAAGCAAGAAGCCACCTACAATTGATACTTGCCGGCAAGGGAAAGTCAGTCTTTGTCGGCAGGGCCTCCTGTGGACTCTTGTTTCATTTGCTTTGTTTTGGCATTTATTTAATTTATTTAGTCTTTTACTTCTTTGGTTTGATTTTCATTTTTGTGATTTTTGTGGAGATTTTGTGTGTGTGTGTTTCATGGGGTTTAGCTGTTGTTCTGTTTTGGTTTTGTTTCTTTTTTTTTTTTTAAGATTTATTTATTACGTATACAGTGTTTTGCCTGCATGTACGGCCTGCAGGCCAACAGAAGAGGGCACCCGATCTTATTATAGAGCCCCCTCTTACTTATTTTTAAAGAAAGAGAAAGAACGTAAAGTTGAGTAGGTAGGGAGCTATGGAGATTCTGGGAGGAATTGGGGGAGGAGAAATCATCATCAAAACATATTGTATGAAAATCTTTGGGGGGCAGCTGGAGAGATGGTTCAGAGGTTAAGAGCACTGACTGCTCTTCCAGAGGTCCTGAGTTCAATTCCCAGCAACCATATGGTGGCTCACAACCATCTATAATGTGATCTAATGCCCTCTTCTGGCCTGCAGGTGTACATGCAGACAGAGAACTATATACATCTAAATAAATAAATAAATCTTTTTTTAAAAAAAGAAAATATTTTTTTATTAAAAAAAAATTCATACATAACACACACCTCTGTAAAGCTAAGGAAACAAAAGAGAAGGTAATAGGAAGGCCAGGTTACCTGTGAGGGTGGACAGCTGGCGGACTTCTCAACAAAGAAGCCAGGGAGTGGTAGCTAGAAACCTGCAGGTGATGATGAGAGGCAGGTGTCAGCCCAGCACTGGGAACCCTTGAAACCGTCTTTCCCTAGTGAGGGGCCCTTCCGTTGCCATTCATCCTCATCAGATCTGGATGCCATCTGAGTAGAACTTTTCTTCCTTTTTGGTTTCAGTATTTTTTTCTATTCTAGCTCCTGCCAAATCCGGGGGGGGGGGGGGATGACATAACTAATATCTGTGATGTACTGATGTGTCCCTTGATCCCTGACCTCAGCCTGGGGAGAGCTTTTAAAGTGTAACTGTCCGCCTGCTCCTATGAAGTGTCGACTGAGAATTAATTGTGTTTTCCACAGTCTATACAGATGAAAACTGTGTGTGTGTGTGCGTGTCCTTGTGTGTACAGGTTCTGATGCACAAGTACTTGCATGCATGTAGAAGCCAGAGGTTGATATCAGGCATCTTCCTCAGCCACTCTCTATCTGTCTATATGTATGTTTTGGGTGTTTTTTTTTTGGGGGGGGGGGGTTAGTTTCTCCAGACAGGCTTGCTCCATGTTACTCTTGACTGTCCTGGACTTGCTTTGCAGACCAGGCTGGCCTCGAACTCATGGAGATCCGACTGCCTCTGCCACCCGAGTGCTGGGATTAAAGGCATGCTCCACCAAGCCTGGCAAAATGTTAAATTTTTTGCAAGAGGAAAGAGGCCACGTGAGCAGAAATGCAATGGGCCCTAGAAGGGAAAAGGGACCCCTGCTTAGCAGCCAGCAAGAGACCTCACAACAAACAGGGAGCAGCTCCAACTTTTAATCTGAGCCTTTGTATCAAGGAGAACCTTTGAAAACAACACAGATGTTGAAACGCTGTGTGTGCATAAAGTGCTTAGCGTTTTTTGGGCCACACTGAGGAAGTGAGAGCCCTAAAGGCAGCTAGCTGTCTCATCACAAATGCACACTTAACCTTCAGGTCAAACCCGGGAGCTCCTTATTAAGCACCTGGCTGAAGCAGTGCACCCAGCCTTCCGGTGAGTCACCCCCACTCTTAGCGTTACGGAGCAATCCTGTTAATGATTTGAGAAATTCCTGCTGTGGCTCATCTTCTTTCACAATGCTGGGGCCCCAAAGCCCTGCCTGTGGGCTCCAAGAAGCAAGGGACTAAACGCCAGGGTCACCTGGGATGGTTTGTCCTTGGAGTCTGCTGAGAAATGCTCCCGGAAATCAAGGAAATCTACCCCCACTGAGAAATGGGAGGCCTCACTTTGTGGATTAAACCTCTGCAATGACTCCAGCAGCTCTGGTGCAGTCTCTTTAACGCTCTTCTGCCAGCAAGGGTCCCCATGCCTCCGGCTAGCTGTAGTGGTGAAGGGTTCCAGGCAGGAGCCCTCCATGCCCTACACGTGTAGCACTGGGTCTCGAGGTAAAGGAGCCTCTGCAGGTCAGTCTGCAGAAGGGGTGCGGTGAGCAAAGAGCCCAAGGCAGGAGACTAGACACTCACTAGGAAAGCCATGTAAAATGGCCAACAAAACATAGACCCTAAAGCCGCCTTTGAGACGGAAACGCTCACAGAAACGGATCCATGGTGCCACCTAGTGGTCATAACGGGAAAATAGCCCGTTTGGTTGATGGTGCTCCCCCTGGGAACGGGTTTCTCAAAGTAATTAAACTATGGGAGCAGTGACAGCACTTTTGTGATACAAGCTTCTTTCCTGAAGTAAAGGAAGGCGCTACTCTTAGTCCTATTTTAACAGTGAGAAAATTCAAGTCCTCAGTGAAGTGTGACTCTGTAGCAAAGTCCTCCAGCCTGGCCCGTCAATGCCAGGCTTGAGCTCAAGGCTAACCCACTGTGAGACCCAGCCTCCAAGCCAGACACCAAGTGTTGTGAGGCGCCAGAAAGGGCACATACACCTGAATGTCGCCGTACTTCATCACTCCAAGGTATGAGTGGAACCATGAAGGCGGGGGTTATTAAATTGCTTTAGAAAGGACTAGAGAGACGGCTCCGTGGTTAAGAGCACTGGCTGCTCTTCCAGAGGACCTGGGTTCAATTCCCAGCGGCCGCATGACAGCTCACAGCTGTCTGTAACTCCAGTTCCAAGGGACCCTACTTCCTCCCCAGGCAACAGGGCTGAGTGTAGTGCACAGACATACGTGTAGACAAAGTGCCCATATATTTTATATTATATATTAAAATTGTAACAATTTTAATAGCTTTTAGAGTCTGTGAGATCTTAGCAGGTAAAGGAGCTTCTGGCCAACCCTGACCACCTGATTTCCAGCCTCCAAACTCACATAATGGAACAAGAGAACACACAGTCTAAACAAACAAACATACTTAATGTTTTTGTTTTTTAAATATGAGCTGGCAGGCGAGCAGTAGTCGTGGATGCCATTAATCCCAGCACTGGGGAGGCAGAGGCAGGTGGATCACTGTGAGCTCCAGGCCAGCCTGGTCTACAAAGAGTCCAGGACAGCCAAGGCTACACAGAGAAACCCTATCTCAAAAGACAAACAAAAAGAAACAAAACAAAAATATGGGCTGGCAAGATGGCTCAGTGGTTAAGAGCACTTGATGCTCATGCACACGCCTGTAACTCCAGTTCCAGGGGGAACTCTGGCCTCTTCTGACCTCTGCATGCACTGGACATATGCATGGTGCTCTCACATACATCCAGGCAACCACAAATACAGCTTTAATTTAAAAGCTAAACAATACTTGGTGCCATTCAAATTCAATGCTCTTAATTGAAATTTTTCTTGGTGATGGAAAAAAAAAAACCCACACACAAAAAAAATATCCTTTGAATCCAGTGTCATGCACAGACATTTGCTGTTCTGTGTTGTGGCGGCCGCCTCCTCAGCCCATGAAACACAGGTAAAAGGAAGAGGCTGTGGCTGGCCTGGCTGAGGCCCGACAAAGCTGAGCTCAGCTCCGGGAATTCCCCAGAGTCTAGTCAGAACCACGTGCCACTCTCTGCACACATCCTGTGGGCTGACTCCCCTGAACACTGTGAGGACACTAATGACTCAAGCAGGTCAGAGTTACATCACGCTATCTACCTCCAGGACACTGAGCTGTGCGACTTCTGAGCTGAAGTGACAGTGTGGTACGGCAGACGGAGAAGCCAAAGAACTCAGAAAAGACAGCTCCCTCAGGGGTCACAGTTAGAGCTGGGGCCTGTCAGCCGGTTCTGATGCTGGCCCCACCGACTCCTTGTAGGAGGTAGACCTGCTGCCATTGCTTACACAGATGAGTTGTGAAGACCACAGTGGACCTGCGCCTGGATGTCAGCTATCCCTGAGCCTTTGTGCAACTAGAGGAAAGGAGGCCGAGGTGGGGGACACCTGCCACATGGGTCCTAGCCAGTCTCCAGCCTTAGGTCTACAAAGCCTTCTGGCTCAGTCCTGCTAACACTGAGGAGCGGAGAGCAAAAGAAGAGAGAGAGAGCCATTCTGAGCTCTGCCTTAGGTGCAGGACTCCCCCGCCCCCCAGCAGGGCCTCCAGCTCTCTGCCTGACTCCATCTGGAGTGTGTCTTTAGAAATAGATGTCCTGGGCTGGAGAGATAGCTCAGAGGTTAAGAACACTGACTGCCATTCCAGAGGTCCTGAGTTCAATGCCCAGCAACCACATGGTGGTTCACAACCATCTATAATGTGATCTGGTGCCCTCTTCTGGCCTTCAGGGGCACAAGCAGGTAAAACACTGCATTTTTAATAAATAAGTAAATTTTTAAAAAAAGCAATAAAATAAAAAGAAATAGATGCCCCTAGCCACACCTGATATATGGCCCTTGACACAACTCCCCGCCTGGTTTCAACCAATTATGAACACCTTCCTTGAAGCCGCCCCCTACCCCTGCCCCACAACTCCCCAAGGGGTCTACAGCCTTTTCCTAAGTGGTTTGATCTCTGTTATGCTTACAGCATTCCAGGCCCTGCATCTCAGTCCTCTCTTCCTCTTGCCTCAGGGGGCTGGTGGTCATCAGCCCCCTTGCCCCGCCAGGGAAGAGGAGGACCACAGGATTACAGGCGTGTGCCACTGTGCCCAGAAATTTTGTTGTTGTTTTTGTTTGTGAGACAGGGTTTCTCTGTGTAGACCTGGCTGTCCCGGAACTCACCCTGTGGACCAGGCTGGCTTCAAACTTGGGGATCCGGCCTGCCTCTGCTTCCCAAGTACTGGCATTAAAGGTATGCGCCATCACCGGGCTGGTATGGGTTTGTTTTTATTTGTCCTCTTTGCTGTGCATTGGTATTCCTAGACCTAAGATAACGCTTTCATCCATAGAGCCAGGTATAGTGGCACAGGCCTTTAATCCCAGCACTTAGGAGTTAGAGGCAGATGGATCTGTGTGTGTTTGGGGCCAGCCTGACCCACATAGTGAGTTATAGGACAGCCAGCACTGTCATAACGAGACCCTATATCCCCCCCCCCCAAAAAAGCAAACAAACGAAAGAAAGAAAAAAGAAAACCACATAGATATTATGTCTTAAGTTTTTTGAGTCTTTTTAATCTGCAATTTTTGGGTGTCTGATCTCTCCATCTCTGTCTCTGTCTGTCTGTCTGTCTGTCTGTCTGTCTGTCTGTCTCTCTCTCACACACACACACACACACACACACACACACACACACACTAATTTGCACTCCTTTTATGTCCCCCCACTCTTGGTCTTTCCTCAGTGTTTCACCTTTGATAGTTTATTATCCATTTATCTAAGTCTCTCTTCATCTGTGTCAGCTTGGCGTTTTGAAATGTTTCCTTATCCTTTCTTTTTATTTTATGTAGTGTGGGTGTTGTGCATGCATGTATGTATACTAGGCGTGTGTAATGCCTGTGTAGGCCAGAAGAGGGCAACAATCCTCTGGAACTAAAGTTATAGACAATTATCAGCCACCATGTGGGTCCTGGGAATCGAACCTGGGTCTTCTTAACTGCTGAGCCATCTGTGAGTTCAAGGCCAGCCTGGTCTACAAAGTGAGTCCAGGACAGCCAAGGCTACACAAAGAGACCCTGTCTCAAAAACCAAAAAAAAAAAAAAAAAAAAAAAAAAAAAAAAAA
>OU015745.1:85718446-85723446 GCA_907169655.1 Acomys percivali
AAAAAAAAAAAAAAAAAAAAAAAAAAAAAAAAAAAAAAAAAAAAAATCCATTTTATTATTTTTTTCAGTTCTCTCATTGCCTACATTGCCTACATATATAAACACACATGAAAATACTTTCACAAATATGTGTGTGTATATATTATTTTAATTTTAGGTTTTTCAGAATAACATGCATTTTTAAAAAGTAATTTATGTATCATATATACAGTGCTTTGCATGCATGTACACCAGAAGAGGGCACCAGATCTCATTATAGATGGCTGTGAGCCATCATGTGGTTGCTGAAAAATTGAACTTTGGAAGAGCAGGCAGTGCTCTTAACCTCTCAGCCATCTCTCCAGCCCCCAAGTCATTCTTAAACACAACACAAAAACTGTTAAACAAGACCATCAGCAATGTTCTTACTAAGACTTACCTCAAAACCAATCAAGTTTTTAACTCTGTTGTGGGTCCCTCTCTCTCTCTCTCTGTCTCTCTCTCTCTCTCTCTGTCTCTCTCTCTGTCTCTGTCTCTCTCTCTGTCTCTGTCTCTGTCTCTGTCTCTCTCTCCTCTCTCCCCCTAGATCAAAAAATTTTAAAGACTTATTTATTTATTATATATCAGTGTTTTGCCCACATGTACAACCTGCAGGCTAACAGAAGAGGGCACCAGATCTCATTATAGATGGTTAAGAGCCACCATGTGATATGGTTGCTGGGAACTGAACTCAGGACCTTTAGAAGAAGAGTCAGTGCTCTTAACCTCTGAGCCATCTCTCTAGGGCCCCTAGATCAAATGTTTAAAAAGGTTTTTCTTTTTCACATTTATTTATTGTCTTAGTTAGGGTTACTATTGTTGTGATAAAACACCATTGGTCAAAATCACTGTGGAGAAGGAAGGGCATTCAGCTTACAGAAGCGCAGCACAGTCCACCACAGAGGAAAGTTAGTCAGGGAAGAAACTCAACAGGGCAGGAACTTGGAGGCAGGAGCTGATGCAGAGGCCATGGAGGGGTGATGTTTGCAGGCTTGCTCCCCATGGCTTGCTCAGCCTGCTTTCTTATAGAACCCAGGACCACCTACGCAGGGATGGCACCACTCACAACAGGCTGGGCCTCCCACATCAATCACTGATTGAGAAACGTCCCACAGTGTAGCCACAAGCCAATCTGATGGTGCCATTTTCTCAATTGATGTTGTCTCTTCCAGAACAAATCTAGGCTGTACATTTATTTAATGGGGGGGGGGAACACATTTGCCACAGGGTGCACGAGCCAGATCTCTCCTCCCACCCTATGGACTGAACTCAGGTCATCAAGCTTAGTGGTAAACATCCTTACCCTCTGAACCATCTTGTTGGCCCTGCCTCTTTCTCTCTCTCTCTCTTGCTTTTTGAGACAGGGTCTCATGTAGCTGATAGCACTGAATGCCTCCTGATCCACCTGACTTCAGCTCCCCAGGGCTGGGATTGCTTGTAAACATCTGGTTCCTAGTGACTTTTAATCCTCTGTGTAAAGTATTTAATCTCACTAGGCTGCTGAGATAGGGGTCTGTTACTAAGAGATTAGAATTAAATAACAGCATCAGGCTCACACAGGATCTCGTACTCACTTAGCCCAGGCTGGCCCTGAATCTGTGACACTCCTCCTGTGTCAGATTTCTGGGATTATAGGTGTGAGGTACCACACAGGTGCCAATGGCTCTATTAAAAAAAATGCCAGACACTGGGTTTGGGGACACAGGCCTCTAATCTCAGTAACAAAGCCAGGAGGATTGCCACAAGTTCAAGGCCGCTAGGACTACAGAATGAGACCCTATTTCAAGAAAACAATAAAAGAAAAAAGGAAACTGCTATGACCCCTACCCCATCAGCTCTTAATGACATGATCACAGCATCCTGAGGATTGCGGTGGCACGCACCGTCTAACCTCAGCGTATGTGAATCTGAGGCAGATTGGCCAGCAAGCTGCAAGGCCAGCCTGAGCTACATAGCCAGACCCTATCTTCAAACAATACCACTTACCCCCGTTGAAAAGATGAAATGAGCTTAAAGGAGAGAGATGACCGGCATATAGTGTGTGACCCCTCACTGGTCGGCCTGTCTCATTCTAGCCTTCAGCCTTTGCTTTGTATAATAGATGTGTGGACTGAAAATCAGGCCAAGCTATTGTCCTGTTGTTGAAAGCCTTATTCCCATCCCTTCACTGCCCCAGGATAAAGTGTACATTTCACTGGAAGACATCTATGAACCCCACATCCATACCCACATAATTCAACCCCCAAAACCACTACCACTCTCTAAGATGCCAACAGGGTCTCTGCCTGGAAAGAACAGGTGCCCATTTCAAGGTGTCCACAAGCCACTGTCTGCATCTCTAGTGCTGGGCTAACTACTGCAGAACCTGACAAGATTATCAACGTAAATCAAACAGCAAACGGTCTTGTCAACTAAGCTGACAAACTGGAGATCCACATAAGGGAGGAATGAGTCTTCAACTCCACCTATCAAATGGAAAAAAAAATAATTTGAATCTATCAGGAATCCATCTTCAGTTACAGACAAAAATACAGGAGGGAAATTTAAAGTGGGAAAAGCTTGCTTTGATCCAAAATCATATTCCAAGTCAGGCCTGAAGGCACAGTCATTCTAGCTACTTAGGAGTCTGAAGCATAGGACCAGCAGTTCAAAGCCTGCCTGGACTACAAAGCAAGTTCAAGGCCGTATCAAGTAAACTAGTGAGACCCTGACTCAAAGAGAGGAAAAATAAAACATTTTCAAGGCTGAAGAGGTGCTTGCTACACAAGGATGAAGACCAGAATGCTATCCTCAAAACCAGTATTTAAAAAGCCAGGTATCAGCCATGCGTGGTGGCGCACGCCTTTAATTGCAGCACTCATAAGGCAGAGGCTGGTGGATTGCTGTGAGTTCAAGGCCAGCCTGATCTACAAATTGAATCTAGGACAGCCAAGGCTACCTAGAGAAACCCTGTCTCGAAATAAATAAATAGCCAGGTGTGGCCAGGTGTGGTGGCACATGCATTTAACTCCAGCACGCAGGAGGCAGAGACAGGTGGATCTCTGTGAGTTCTAGGCCAGCCTGGTCTACAGAGTGAGTTTCAGGACAGCCAGGACTATAAAGTGAGACCCTGTCTAAAACAACAATAAGCAGCCAGGTGGGCGCTGTTGGAATTCCAGTTTGGAGAAGCAAAGAGGGGATCCCTGGGGCTTACTAACCAATTAGGCAAGCCTACTTGGTGAGCTAGTAGCCAGTGGCAGACTCTGTCTCAAAAACAAAGTGTTAGAGCTCTTAATCAACAATGCCCGAGGGTTGACCTCTGTCTTACACACACACAAGTGCACACACACAAACACACCCTCACATACCATTTTAAGGGATAAGGGCATGGCTAAATGGTAGAGTACCTGCCTAGCAGGCACAGAGCCCTGTGCTCAATCCCAGCACCAAACCCAGTATAATCCAGAAAGGAAAAACAGATTATCTTGAGTGTTTTGAAAAGGGTCTCCCCATGTAGCCTAGGCACATCTCAAATGTGTTCTAACCACGCTTCCTGCCACCACCTCACAGAGTACTAAAATCACAGTTGTAAGCCACTGTGCCCAGCTCGGGAGACTTTAACAAATCTAATGCTGTCACAGAATCTGCCCTTTAGCTGGGCAGTAGTGGTGCACGCCTTTAATCCCAGCACTTGGGAGGCAGAGGCAGGTGGATCATTTTGAGTTTGTGGCCAACCTGGTCTACAAAGCGAGTCCAGGACAGTCAAGGCTACACAGAGAAACTCTGTCTCGAAAACAAAAAACAAACAACAAAAAGAATCTGGCCTTTGGAGAGTTACTGTTAAGAAGATAAAAATGGGGATCTGGGGGACTGCAGAGATAGCTCAGCGGTTATGAGCATTGGCTGTTCTTCCAGAGGCCCTGGGTTCAATTCCCAGCACCCACATGGCAGCTCACAACTGTCTGTAACTCCAGTTCCAGGGGATCCAACTCCATCACAAAGACATACACATACACACAGACAAAACACAGATGCCCATAAAAAAAATTTTTTTTAATGAAGAGCTGGGAGTGAATCTCAGTGGTAGGATGTTTGTCTAACACTAAAAATGTTTATAAAGGAGAGAGGGGAAGTGAGCTGGGCATGGAGTAGAGTGCCCATGGAGGAGGGAGGGAGGGAGGGAGAGAGGGAGGGAGGGAGGGAGGGAGGGAGGGAGGGAGGGGGGAGAGGGAGGGAGAAAACAAACATGAATGAAGATACAAAGCTAAGTCACAGATTGCCATAGACTTTAAGACAACATAACTGTTTTGCAAAACAATTTCCCAGCCTCCTACTAAGGCAGAGAAGGACCAGCCTGGTCAGGTCTGTGGGTACAAGCCTGAAATTTGGTTTACAGGAAATAATTGGGAGGTTGTAGGACAATAACAAGTTCAAGGCTAGCCTGGGCAATTGAGTGGTACCCTGTCTCAAAATAAAATATTAAAGGGGTGTGGGAGAAGCTGGGCGTGGTGGCACACGCCTTTAATCCCAGCACTCGGGAGGCAGAGGCAGGCGGATCACTGAGTTTGAGGCCAGCATGGTCTACAAATCGAGTCCAGGACAGCCAAGGCTACACAGAGAAACCCTGTCTCAAAAGACCAAAAAAAAAAAAAAAAAAAGGGGGGGGGGTGGGGGAGTGTGATGGTGGGAGGGTGCGGGGTGGTGGGAGGGTGTGGTCACAGTGATAATAGCTTGATGTCAGAATGCCTGCAAGCTGTGTGGTCCCTTCATTCAGCCTTCACTGCTGCTGTAGAAAACAAACCCCACCCTCCTACAAAGCCAGCCAACATACTCCTAGGTACTTTTGCAAAAGAAATGAAAACAGATGTGCACACAATGGCTTTTATAGGCATATGAAAGTCATTTTTATTCATAGTATCTCCAGCCGAAAACAACCCAAACACCTCACTCTGGGGCTCTGAGAGGGTGCCTGGACACCAGCCTGGGTGTTTTAATGGGTAAGA
>OU015745.1:85728446-85733188 GCA_907169655.1 Acomys percivali
TTTCATTATACGGCCTGGACGTGCGAGGGGATGGCAGTTAAGTGCTCTGTCCGCCCCAGTCAATAGTGACACCTGGCTCTCTCCCACCCTCCTCCGGATGTGTTTACCACTGGATGTTGCATTTCGTGTTAACCAAAGAACAAACAGTTCCCTTCTGGCAACCGAAAGGAGGAGGCAGCCGACCTAGCTCTTGCAAAAAGCTTTAAAGGTAGAACTCTGCCGTAGCTCGGGGTTAAAGTGAGGGTGAGTGTGGAAAATGGACTTAGGGGAGTTATTCTCTCATTCGATGGATGTCTGATATGAATTCTGAAGACTGATGGAATTCTTGGCCTTAAAGGAGCAGGAGCATAGTGTGGTCGCGCTGGGGCCCTTCTCCAGCAGCATTCCTCCAAACGCTACATCCAGGAGGATGCACTTAAGGACCTCCACACTTGCCGTTAGCAGGGAGCCAGCAGCTATGTCCCGAAGAAGCTTCAGTTTGAAGGTAGGGACTTTCCTTGGACTGAGCCACACACAACTGCAGCCCCTAGAGTGAGTATGGTGCTACACACACATCAGGCATCCGAGAAACACCAACCACCAGGAAGCAGACTCAGGCCTCTGACTTAGCGGGGTGAGGGGGGAGCAATCTCTCGCTTCCTCTTTTCTCGTGTCCCACAGATGTGACCTCTCTCCTAGCCTCACCCCTCCACCCCTTGGGCCACGCGCTGTGGTTCCCGCTTGCCTACCCTGTCGCAGACATGGCCTCTCCCTGCGCCGGTAGTCCCCATCTTTTTTGTCTTCGTGCCTACTCCCCCGGCCCACAGTCTCATCTCCACATCCTGGAAGCGGTCCCTTGAACCCAACATGTTCCCCTGCTCTCCCGATGGCTGAGGGAGACAGACACAGGATGTGTACTGGAGCTCAGGGCAGATGTGTGTGTTCCCTTGAGGTGAACCGGGAGGCTAACCCGGGTTGGGCCATTTGCCACGCCCCCATGAGTTAGCTCCGCCCCCTTAGATGTCTGCTCGAGGACCGCAAAGACCACTTGGGAGTCGCTGGGGGCTGTGTAAAAGGTCTTGAGATTCTGGCACGTGTGGTAGGGAGTGTCCCATCTTGCCAGTTTCTCCTGAGGACCGCCTGTTTTCCTTGATAGATGATCTCAGAGGGTCCACCTACACTGGACTGTGGACGAGGTCTATCCCAGTGGATCCTAACCCTGGGGGGAATCTTAGCCCAGTAGGGCAAAGGCATAGCTGGTAACTGGCGAAGTGCAGGGAAGGGGCAGAATTCACACAGGGGGGGGGGGGGGGGGCCTTTGCAAGCCGGCTAAGAGAGTTGAAAGCAAAATGGATATGGAAGGCGACTACTTGTTACCCCTGCCTTCTTTTATCTCCGCCCTTCCCCCCCCCCCCCCCCCCCCCCCCACATCAATGCTAAGGTAGGCGCCCATTTACAGCTGAGATATAAATTGGAGGGCTTGAGACTGAACGCTGTTTTACCACCAGCAAGTGGCAGGGTAGGGACTTGAACTCCCAAGTTGCTGGATGCGACAGCTGCCTTTAACCACCGCGCTCAGTAGGACAAGCCATGCCAGCAATGGTCAGAGAAAAGAAAATGAAAAACCTTCGAAATGGTCCAGAATAGAAGAGCTACACACTAAAGAATTGGTGTGGCTAGAGCACCAATTTCCTGCCTGAAAGAGGGGCTTGAAGGAGGCAGTCTAGGCCCAACCCCTGAGCTCAGAGATCATCTCCTCTCTAGCTACCGTTGGGAGGAGAGCACAGCCAGGGGAGAAGGGAGTGGTCAGCTATGGATCATTGCAGCATCTTCCGCCTCAAACACAGCTGTGTGCTGTGCAGTGACGTGGAAGGCTGAGTTCAGTACAGGCAACCAACGCTGGGACTTCAGCCACCCAAAGTCCTGCATGGTCCTCTCCAGGGCTGAGGAAGAACGGAAAACTCATCCAAGGGATGACTAAGGCAAAGTTGTTAGGGTGGAGTGACGGGTGAGGAGCAAAAGGGCCAGAGCTGAGGTCCTGTTGAGCCAGCTGTCGCCAAGAACTGATGCACGGCTGCTTTGACTCCAGCACCCAGATCACTGAGACAGAAAGACAGGGAGTTCTGGGGCTAGCCTGGGCAACACCTTGACTTCAGTGACAGTTTGAGTTACATGATAAGAGCTTGTCTCAAAAAATCAAAAACAAAACAAAACAAAAACTCAAGGGAGGAACCAGTTCCCTCTGCAGCTTCAGTTCTGCCGAGGAACCGCCTCCAGCCCCTTCCTGGATCCAGATGTGTCCAGCGGTCCCTGTCAAAGAGGGCCCTCACAGTAAGTCTGAACAGCCATTCCCCATGCTTGTGATTCTCCACCATTGAGCAGATTTGAGTACAGTAGATCCAGAAGAACAGAACTTTGTGGTTCTAGGGTTAGACCCGGGGTCTTCTGCTTGGTAGGCAAGTGTCACCAGGCTACACCACAGACCCTCAAAAAGCCATTTGGTGGGGTTGGAGAGATGGCTCAGAGGCTAATCCTGAGTTCAATTTCCCAGCAACCACATGCTAGCTCACAACCATCTATAATGAGATCTGGTGCCCTCTTCTGGCCTGCATGGGACAGAGTACTGTATCAATAATAAATAAATAAGATCTTTAAGGAAAAAAAAAGCCATTTGGTTGGAGGCAGGGTCGTCATAAGTTGTCCAGGGTAACTCCAGGGTGTAGCTCAGTTGTTAGTGGAAGGAGGAAAAGTGGCCCAAACACCAAGGATAGTGACCAAATAAAGCAAGTATAGTGAGCCTTCATGACATTGCCATGAGACCAGTTGGCCTCAAATTTACACTCTTCCTGCCACAGCTTTCCAAACACCTGGGATGACAGGTGTGCGCCACCAGGCTCTAGAGAGGAACAGAAGCTTAAGGAGTTTTCTAAAGGGCCTTTTTGGGAATTGATTCTCTTGGCTGATTAGGTTTTATAGGCCATAATGACAGTAAGCCAGCATTCTGGAGGTAGGAGGCTCATGAGTTCAAGGCAGGCCAGGTAGAGTTCAAGATTCTACCTCAAAAAATAGGGCACGGGGCCAGGTGTGGTGGCGCACACCTTTAATCCCAACCCTGGGAGGCCAGAGGGAGGCGGATCTCTGTGAGTTTGAGGCCAGCCTGGTCTACAAAGTGAGTCCAGGACAGCAAAGGCTACACAGAGAAACTCTGTCCAAAAAAAAAAAAAAAAAAAAAAAAAAAAGTTGGCTGGAGAGATGGCTCAGAGGTTAAGAGCACGGACTGTTCTTCCAGAGGTCCTGAGTTCAATTCCCAGCAACCACATGGTGGCTCACAACCATCTATAATGTGATCTGATGCCCTCTTCTGGCCTGCAGGTTTACATGCAGGCAGAGCACTGTAAATAACTCTTTTAAAAAAAGTTATATACAAAAAGTAAAAGCAGTTTAACAGAGAAAGGGCCCATCGTGGCTCAAGCTCAAGGGTAGAGTGGGATGGTGGAAGAGTGGTGGGGGAAGTCAGGCCTGCGGAAACTTGAAACAACTGCTCAGGTTGCATTTACAACCAGAAAGTGGGGAGCGATGTATGCCATCACTGCTCAGTTCCTGTTCTCAGCGTGTACACTTCAGGATCTCAGCCAAGGGAATGGTGCCACCGAAAGTAGGCAGATGGTCTCCACACATGAGTTCATGCAATCAAGACAGTCCCCAAAAGCAATGCGGAGACTCACTGCCTGAGTAATTAAAGGTTCTGGGACCAAGTTGATGACATTCTCACAGTATCAAATCCCAAGCCACATGTCTGAACACTGGTGATGATGGAAAGTGCAGGTGTAGTTCTTAGTGGACATTCCAAGGGCTGTCACTTGGAAAAAGGGGCACAAGCTTCTTGGAAGTGGACGAGCATCCTCTAGCTGAATTTCTTCTGTTCCGGAAGAACCCAGGTTGTTCTTACAACAAGGCAGGGCAGCCTGGAGATCCGTGTTCTTTTTTTTGCGGTTGTGGGGGGATTTTCGAGACAGGGTTTCTCTGTGTAGCAATCCGCCTGCCTCTGCCTCCCGAGTGCTGGGATAAAAGTGCCACCACGCCCGGCTAGAGCTCCGTGTTCTTAACGGTCCTGGTGAATTTGGCATTTTGTTTTCACCAGAGATGTCACTGATGTGTATACTTCCATCATGCAGTAGGCTCAGCTTCTCACTTTATATTATTTTTCCCGTCTGTAGAAAACAAATTTAAAGGGGACAGGGGTTTTCCTCTCCCGCTTATCCCCACATAAATGAGACAGAGACATATTATTCAACAAGCGTTAAATCATAGAACTGGGGCAGATATTAACCCTCTATGCTACTTTGCTATTTCCCAGCCATGTGCCCCAACATTACTTGCCGATTAGTCCCACTTGGGTTTTGTGTAGTTGTTGCTGTTGTTTCTTTGTTTTTGTTTTGCTGTTGTTTTGTTTTGTTTTTTTTCAAAACAGGGTTTCTCCATTTAGCCTTGGCAGGCTGTCCTGGACTCACTGTGTAGACCAGGCTGCCTTTGCCACCCCACCCCACCCCACCCCACCCCCAGTGCCGGGATTAAAGTCGTGAGCCATCGCAACTGGCTCATTTGGGATGTTTCTGATATAAGCTGTCTGTCTTGAGGGTGAAGTTCTCTTGGCCACGTGCTCATGGGCCACCCTGCCCCATGGCGACCTCCTCCTTCTTCCTCTCCCTTTGTGCGCTCTCTCTCTCTCTCTCTCTCTCTCTCTCTCTCTCTCTCTCTCTCTC
>OU015745.1:85733198-85750182 GCA_907169655.1 Acomys percivali
CTCTCTCTCTCTCTCTCTCTCTCTCTCTCTCTCTCTCTCTCTCTCTCTCTCTCTCTCTCTCTCTCTCTCCCCCTCTCCCCCTCCCAGTCCCTTCCTGAGACTCCTCACTGGATCAGAAGTCCAGCTTTCCTATCTCCTCTGCCTAGTCACAGTGCTGTTTAGCCTTTTATTAACCAGAGATCTGAGGAGCATTCTTCACACAATGTTGGTCATTACAATGTCCACATCTGGACTGCAATCTGCTCTTGAGGCACAGAAACCAGCATCTGAATACACAGTGCACCATACCAAAACCCAGCACTTATCCCTTACAAATACAGATCCCAGAGTGTGCAATTTGTAGCTGGATCTATCTGGTGACAATCCTAGCAACTAGGAGCCCAAGGCAGGAGAATCACTCTGAATTCAAGGCCAGCCAAGGTTGCAGAGTGAGAGTGGGTGCATGGTGTTAAAGCACTTGCCGTGGGTTCAGTCCCCACCACACACATCCCCTGCCCCTCCTCCCCCTAAAACCGAATATGGTAGCTCAGGCCTGAAGCAGGATTGCTGTGAGTTGGAGGTCAGCCTGTGAAGGGGAGATAAACCTGTTTTTGTTTTGATCCCAAGTGTGGGATGGGGAAGAGAGCAGGATGTTTACCACTTAAGATGTGAGAAAGAAGGATGTTTTTCCACTTAGCAAACTACTTGGTTGGGGAGTTTGGTGAAAAACATCCTTGAACAGACTGAGAGGACATATATATATATACAGGAAGCTGGGGGCTTTTGGTTGGGACTTGGTTTTTGGCTGTTCATCCTTGCACTTCAAGAGGCTCCTAAAGAGAACTGCTCCATGGACAGTTCAAGGCTTTAGACTCTGGCTGAGGCTTCAGGTTCCAGCAGCAACTTTGATGGACTTGCTGGTCTGCTGAAATCCTGCTGACGACGCCAGGAGAATAGTTCCCAGGAACTGACACCCAGGTTTCATTCTTGTTTTCTTTAATCTCCTTTTCCTCTTATTTAGGTTAGTCAGGTTATAAGGGACGTACACTCATTTAATAAGCTCATAATAAAATATAATTGTTAAGAAAATTGAGCCTAAGCCGGGCGTGGTGGCGCATGCCTTTAATCCCAGCACTTGGGAGGCAGAGGCAGAGGCAGGCGGATCGCTGTGAGTTCGAGGCCAGGACACCCAGGGCTACACAGAGAAACCCTGTCTGGAAACAAAACAAAACAAGAAAAATTGAGCCTACAGGTGGCTAGGATCCCTTCCTGTAGGCACAGGACTGCCTCGTGTTATCACATGGTATTGCATGTCTTCGTCAGCGGAGACCTCGGGCTTGGCAGGCACCCGCAGGTTTGCCAAGATCCTATCCATTTCAGAATTCAAGCTCTTATTCTTTGACCCTTCCTGATAGTTGTAAAAGCCCTTCCCAGACATGAGACCCAAGAAGCCCTTGGAGACCATCTGCTTCAGCAGTTCTACACTGCCACCTCCAAACAGCTCCCCAAAGGCTTTGCCTAGATCTTCTGATGCGTGCTGTGCGACATCCACACCTACTTCCATCGACGGGGGTGGGGGGGGCAGCGCCCACAGAAAAGCCGAAGCCTGTGGTCAAGACATCCAGCTTCTTAGGGTCAGCTCCTTCCTGGAGGATGCATCGTGGGAACAAGACGCCAGGTGTAGAAGCCGAGGGCATCCTTGACCACAATGATGACCTTCCCCTGCTTGAGACCTATGGCCACGGCGGAGGCTGTTGTGTCTTTAGAGATCTTGTTGGTCGTGATTTCTAGCAGCTGCATCTTGTCGACAGGAAAGAGGTAGCGCAGGCCCATCACCTTCTCAGGCCTTTGCTGTGCTTTGCAGAGACTTTGTGGATCAGCCAGGCCTTTAGCAAAATTAACTGCAACTTCTTATAGGTATTCGATTGCCTTTCCTCTGGAGACTTTATTCCTGGTCCCAGGGGTTCCACCAACTGGTCAACCCGTCCCATTTTCTCTTCTTTTCAGTCCCATTTTCTTTGCTTTGTCTGCACAAATGTTTTTACCTGTCAGCCTTATGTCAAATGCAGCAGGCACACCTACTATTTCCAGCTACCTAGTGTGTTCCAGATAATCCTGAGGTACAGAGTTAGAACCAGTCTTGATAAAAAGAAAACAAAATCCAGCATGTAGAACTTAGAGGCATGTGGGTGGGACCCACTGGGGGTCCCAAGTCTTCAGAAGTTCAAAAACCAGTGTCATGCTGGGCGTGTGGCACACGCCTTTAATCCCAGCACTCGGGAGGCAGAGACAGGCGAATCACTGTGAGTTCAAGGCCAGCCTGGTCTACAAAGTGAGTCCAGGATAGCCAAGGCTATTACGGAGAGACTCTGTCTCGAGAAAAAAAAAACAAAAAACAAAAACAGAAAAAAGAACACTAACAAAAACCAGTGCCATGCTGGTTGGCAGCTACAGCCAGTGATCAGAGGATGGCTGTATAGAGCTTCCCAATCCTACTACAAATACCAAAGTCAGCATGCATCATGTTTAAGACTGAACAAGATCTGGGCATGGTGGCACACGCCTTTCATCCCAGCACTCAGAAGGCAGAGGCAGGCAGATCTCTGTGAGTCTGAGGCCAGTCTGGTCTACAAAGCAGTCCAGGACAGCCAAGGCTACACAGGGGAACCCTGTCTCGAAAACCAAGCAAGCAAACCAAACCAAACCAAAACAAAACAAAACAAAAACAAACCCAAAACTGAACAAGAATGAACCCTGAGAGAAGGCCTTGCTACTTGTTATGGGGACTGGATCATAATAATGAAGACTAAGAAGCAGCCTGGAGAATGAGGGAGCCTATAGTGCAACCTCCAAATCTAATACTAAGGCCTAAGGACCTGGGTCTGAACAAGATGGCAGTGCTGGTTTAAGAGCCACAGTCTGAAGGCCAAGGAGCAGAAGTCCCAAAGCCTAAGGGCAGGAGACAGCAGGTGCCCAGCTCAAGAGGAGAGAGCAGAGCCTGGGACTCAGAAGGAAGGCAGAATCAAGGGGAGTGTCTGTGATGTCTGTGAGCTCAAGGCCAGCCTGGTCTACAAAGCGAGTGCCAAAAGTAGCCAGGGTTACATAGCAAGGCCTTGCCTCTCTCAGGGTCTCAGGAGACTCATTTTATTCCTCAGGCGGGGGGGGGGGGGGGGGGGGAGGCAGGGAATGACCTCCTCCCAAATTCCCTCCAATCCCAGTGGCTGTGGCAGCCTTAGTTCTGAAGATTTCATGTGGGGGCTGGAGAGATGGCTCAGTGGTTAAGAGCACCAGCTGCTCTTCTAGAGGCCCTGAGTTCAATACCTAGCAATCACATGGTGGCTCACAACCATCTATAATGAGATCTGGTGCCCTCTTCTGGCCTGCAGTTGTATGTGTAGGTGGAACACTGTATACATAATAATAAATTAATAAAAAAAAAAAAAAAGAATTCATGTGGGGACACAAGCAGGGCAAGCAGAGGGAGAAAGCAGAAAAGAAACATAGTCCCAGTGTGGAGGGCAGGCTCAGCCCGGAACCCACAAAGAGCTGCCTCTACTACTAGGACGTGCAGATCTGGGTATGCAGTAGTGTCACCTCCCCTCATCCATCGCTGGGGCTGGGGGTGGGGGTGGCAGAGGCTGCATCCTCGAAGAGATGGAGGTTTTCTTAGAAACCATCCTTCCCCACAGTTCAGGCTGAGACAGTCATAGGAATATGTGTAAGGGTGCAGCAAGCCCTAATGTTGAGAAGCTGACTGTGGAAAAGGCAAGGGGGCGGGGCTTTGGAGAATGTGTAAAGGTGTAACCACCCCAAAAGCTGAGAGTTTCCTCGGGAGAGGGCAGTGACATAGCGCCCTGTTCCTGGTGGTGGGGTTGGGCGGAGCCCTTTCTGGGCTCCCTCCAGTGCCTGCTGGGTAGAGCCCTGCCCTTCATATCTAGTGTGCCTTATACAAACCCTCTCACTTAGCTCCCTCAGTTTACCAACCTCGCTGTCTTAAGCCTATTCTTCTCTTTCAATGTATGTACTGTGTACCCCCTGCATGCCTGGTGCTGAAAGAAGTCAGAACAAGTTGTTAGGTCCCCAGAGCCGGGGGTTATAGGTGGTTGTTAGCCATCCTGTGAGTGCTCGTAATCCAGCCTGGGTCCTCTGCAGGAGCAACATGTGCTCCTAACCACCCCTAACATTCATTTTAACCTAATGTTAAAAAACAACAACAACAACAGTTGGGCATGGTGGCGCAGGTCTTTAATCCCAGCACTCGGGAGGCAGAGGCAGGTGGATCGCTGTGAGTTCGAGGCCAGCCTGGTCTGCAAAGCGAGTCCAGGACAGCCAAGGCTACACAGAGAAACCCTGTCTCAAAAAACAAACAAACAAAAGAAACAACCGTAATGTTTGTTTTTAACCTGATCTTTCTACATCTACCTGAATGCTAAGATTACTGGGTACACTACTGTGTCTTTTTTGTTTGTTTGTTTTGAGATTGCATTTCCCACACACCCCAAGCTAGCCTGGAACTTGAAATCTTTCTGCATCAACCTGTCAACCTCTCTCTCAGATGATGGGGGTCACAGATGTGTACCAGTCACATCTTGAGTATCTTCAGATAGTGTGTGGTACGGTCCGTGTTATAATAACTACCAGATGTCACTCCCAGCAGATGTTGATCTCCAGAGTGGCACCTGTGACAGTCTGACGGAAAGATGGCAGCCAGGGTGATTTGGGGTAGCCTCGGCCTGCTTCGAGTGTTGTGGTGTCTCCTTCCCCAGACTGGCTACATACACCCAGATGAGTTCTTCCAGTCGCCGGAGGTCATGGCAGGTAAACCCCGCCCCCCACGTGCTGTTACTAAGGCTGGCGGTAGCAGCTGGTATTGGGTGGGGAAGGAAGCATGTGGGTCTGCATGGCCAGGCAACGTTGCAGCCTCTATGGGATTAGAATTTGCAGTGGGGAACTGACGCGTCCCTAGCCTTCTATACGATGGTAAGGAAACGCCAGCCGTTCCCGTGCTTTCCTGCTCCGGCCAACTGGTCATTCACTCACAGTGACGGTTTCGCCGCACTTGAACTTTAGACTTTAGCGCTGAGCTTTTGCAGCAGCCAGGGAAGCTTACTCAGGGTGTGACCTGACATAAAGTTGTTTCATGTGAGCTGGGCGTGGTGGTGGCAGCACTCCGGAGGCAGAGGCAGGCGGATTGCTGTGAGTTCGAGTCCAGCTTGGTCGACAAAGCCAGACAGCCAAGGCTACACAGAGAAACCCTGTCTCAAAAAACCAAAATAAATAAATAAAGCTGACTGTGGTGGTACATGCCTTTAGTCCCGGCACTTGGGAGGCAGAGGCAGGTGGATCCCGCTGTGAGTTTGAGGCCAGCCTAGTCTACGAAGGGAGTCTTGGACATCCAAGGTTACACAGAGAAACCCTGTCTTGAAAAACCAAACCAAAACAACAACAAAAAAGAAAAAAACAAAACAAAGTAAATAAATAAATGACCATCCTTATTAATCACATACACACACTTTTTTGTTTTTCTTTTCTTCTTTTTGTTTTAAAAGACAGGGTCTCTATGAAGCTTGGCTTTCCTGCAGCTCACTATGTAGACCACGCTGGCCTCAAACTCAGTGAGATCCTCCTAATTCTGCCTCCTGAGTCAGGGATTAAAGGCAGGTGCCACCATTCTAGGCCCACCCTCTTTTAATTTTTTGAGGCAAGGTCTCATGCAGCCCAGGCTAGCTTTGAACTGACTGTGGCCATGAACTCTTGATTCTCTGTCCCCTCCCTTCTGGAGAGCTGTGATCATTGGCAGGTACCACCACACCTAGCTTATGCCAGGCTGGGGATTGAACCCAGGACTTTGTGCACAATGGGCAAGCATTTTTTTTTTTTTTTGAGACAGGACTCACACTACAGCCCAGGCTTACTTTTAAGCTCATGACAATACCCCAAGCAAGCCTGACTACTGGGAGGCATCACACACACCTGGCACTGTTATACACTTCTATCCTACTGGTTACGTCCAGCTACCAAAACAGCTGGGAAATATCTGGCCACTTGCTGAGGCAACAGACTACAGGAGAAAGGTCCAACGACACTTGGTTCGTTTTGCTTTTCTTGCTCTTGTGAGCTTCTCTCTGTACAGCTAAGGCTGGCCTTAAACTCACTGTGTAGCCCAGGCTGACCTCGAACTTTTAGCGGTCCTCCTGACTTAACGCCTCAAATGTCACAAGTGGCCACCAGCACACTCAGCTTGAGGACAGGAAAGATGGCCTGGGAAACCTCCACCTAACCCTGCCGCAGGGCTCAACAGGCAGATCTGAACCGTAAGTTGAAAATTTCAGACCCCTTTCCTAAAGTTGAGATGAGTCTCCTTCACATGGTGTAGGCTAGTCACAGACTCACCATATAGCCTTATATGCCTGATGCCATCATACCTAGCTTCCAACCTCATTCTTGTAGGCAGAATTGAATTTACTTCACTTATGGGACCAAATTTCTTCTTCCCATCCTGCGTGGTTGTCCATAGCCCCCTTCATCCTTTTTTCTTTCCTTTTTTTTTCCCCCTTCATCCTTAAACCAGCTGCAACACATAAAATCCTTTTCCTGCTTTGCGTCTTTGCCTGTCTCTTCTGCATCCGGGTGGAGGCTCTCTGCTGGTAGAGAGCTGCGGAGAAAGGACAGGCCACTTGAGACTCCCACGTAAAGCAGCTTAGTCAAAGCACTGAAACCCAAGCTGTGCGATCCCAGGGTTGTGCTGGAAGTGTCCACTAGGGGGCCTCATAATCCTCCTGCCAACCCAGAACTCTTAAGCAGCACTAGCTGTCTAAGCTTGGAACTGGCTCACTCCTGCCTCTCTCTCTGCAGAGGACATCCTGGGTGTGCAGGCTTCCCGGCCCTGGGAATTTTACCCCAGCAGCTCCTGCCGCACTGTGGTCTTCCCACTGCTGACCTCTGGCTCTACCTTCTGGTTGTTCAGGCTCTGGGAAGAGCTGGGGCCCTGGCCTGGTGTGGTGAGTGGCTACGCGCTGCTGGTGGGGCCCCGATTCCTCCTCACTGCACTTTCCTTTGCCCTGGACTGGGCTATGTACGATCTGGCCCCACTGTGGGGGGCAGACCGTTGGAATGCCTTGTGCCTGCTGTCCGGTTCCTATGTCACCCTGGTTTTCTACACAAGGACCTTCTCCAACACCATCGAGGGACTGCTCTTCACCTGGCTGCTGGTGCTGGTGTCCCCTCATGTGGCAAGAAGTCCCACGTCAAAGAAGCCTACCCCGGGTCCATGGTGGCACAGCTGCCTCCTTGGTGCGATTGTGGCTGCTGGCTTCTTCAATCGGCCAACCTTTCTAGCCTTCGCTCTGGTCCCCCTCTCTCTTTGGGGCATCCACAGAGCCTTGGAACTTGGCACCAAGGCCCTGATCCAGGAGGCCCTGGTGCTGCTGCCAGGGGCTACTCTGGCTGCGGTGCTCTTTGTAGCCATAGACAGCTGGTACTTTTCCAGTCTCTCCAGATCCAGTAGCCTTGTCCTAACACCTGTCAACTTCTTGTATTACAACCTGGATCCCCAAAACCTTGCGAAGCATGGCACACATGCACGGCTCACCCACCTGGCAGTCAATGGCTTCTTGCTCTTCGGGGTACTGCATGCTCAAGCTCTGCAGGGCGCATGGCAACATCTCCGTGGCTGCATCCATGCATTTGCACCAATGGGCCTCATGAGGGTGCTGGGTGCCCAGGGGCTGGTGTCTAGCTCCAAGTCTTACCTCCTTCTCCTGTACTTCACACCCCTGGTCCTGCTATCTGCCTTCAGCCACCAGGAGGCTAGATTTCTGATCCCTCTCATAGTCCCTCTAGTCCTGCTTTGCTGTCCACAAAGACAACCTATACCCTGGAAGGGTACCCTGGTCCTCTTCAATGCTCTAGGTGCCCTCATCTTTGGCTGCCTGCATCAGGGAGGTTTGGTACCTGGTCTTAAGTACCTGGAGCAGGTAGTCCATGCTCCTGCCCTCTCAGGCACGAGCACCCACTACACACTTCTCTTCACTCACACCTACATGCCTCCCCAGCACCTCCTACACCTCTCAGGCTTGGGGTCACCTGTACAGGTGGTGGACATGGGTGGGGCCGAGGACTGGGTCCTGTGCCAAGCCCTGAACAACTTCAGCAGACAACCAGCCTGCCAACGGGCCGGCGGGCCACGGCTCTGCCGACTCTTTGTAGTAACTCCTGGGACCAACAGGCATGCCCTGGAGAAGTGCAGTTTTCCCCTCAAGAACGAGACCCTCTTGTTTCCCCACTTGACCCTGGAGGACCCTCCAGCGCTGTCCTCCCTGCTCAGTGGAGCTTGGAGGACCTACCTTAGTCTCCACGTCATAGAGCTAGAGAAGCCAGTTAGGACTAGGCAGCCCAAGGTTCAGCCATAGAAGGTGCCAGGCTACCTTCTCTGCAGGCTTCCGGGCTGGACACTGGAACAGGACTCCCACTGCTGTCTCTTGTGGGCACAGAGGTGGTTGTTTTAGGTGAGCCCACATTCCTTTTCCCTTAGACACCAAAGATATGACCATCACAGTCCCCAATGCCAAGGTCCCCAAGGAAACCTAGCATAACCACCGGCACCTGCCTGTTTTTACTCAGTTACTTCCAATCGCTGTAATGTTTAAAATATATGGTAGCACCTGATTATGAAGGACACAATGAACTGCTGATGACGTTCCTGAGTGACCCCTCCCAAACTTTCCACAATGCCTGGCTTCTTGCTATCATGATAATCCTTTGTTTTCCTTTAGTCCTTTGATTAAAACTTCCACCCAATCTTACAACAGATAGGAGGGGGATCTGAAGACCACTGTCATTCCTGGAGCCCAGAGCACATGCCCCCTAGTTTGATAGACATGCCTCTACAAGGCTTTTTAACTAGGCAGCAGTAGTTGCGTTATCCTTCATGTGGCTTTGGTGCCTGTGGACTCAGTGTTTGGGTCCTACCAAAATGAACCGTTCTAGAAGATACCTCCTTAACCTCTTCTTGAGCAGTGGAATTCTCTGGTCATCGTCTTAAAGGCTGGGTGATATAGCTCAGCGGTAGAGGGTCTGGTTAGCCTGCTCAAGACTGTAGGCATGATCCCCAGCACCAAGAAAAAAAATTCTCCTGGAATAAGGAAGCGTCTCAGCATGCTGCGAGGCCCCCTTAGCCTGTCCCAGTGGGAACTGAGAACCCAGACTGCTCAGAATCTGGTACCCAGTCCGATAGCTTCAAGCCTTCTGGATGCTAAAATTAACTGAGTGGCTTAGATAGGTGAAGAAACTAAGCTAGGAGTCTCAAAATGACAGGGCAGGATACATGTCTGGGTTACTAATCACAGTTCAAATAGCTGACCATCGCGAATACCCCAGACCCTCAAAATGGGGAAGAGGACACCAAGCATTACAGGCCATGATATCAGAGACCTTATTGTTTAGTGGTGATGGAAAAGGCAGTCCCTGAGCAGAGTAAATGATGCAAAGAGTAGGGAACACAGGCTCTGAGCCAGGCGTAGTGGCACACAGCTTTAATCCCAGGACTCGGGGAGGCAGAGGCAGGTGGATCGCTGTGAGTTGGAGGCCAGCCTGGTCTACAAAGTGAGTCCAGGACAGCCAAGGCTACACAGAGAGACCCTGTCTCGAAAAAAAACAAAGAAAAAGAAAAGTGGCCTTCAGTTCTTCACATGTATGGGATTTTAAATCACAAAGCACACAGAATGCCAACAGCAAATATCAACACAGTCGCTTAATGTGCTAACTATTAGCACTTTCCTACAGTTCCTAGAGTTCCACTTTGTCTAAGAAACACCACATTCAGACTTATTAATCAGCTTACACATTTAATCAGGTTCTGGCAACCTCAGGGTTGTCACTTCATCACTATCTTCCCTGGTGCAGTATTCTCCTGCACCAATGTAGATGCAGCAGCATTTATTCAGCTTCAGTCCCCGTTTGCAGAAGACAGGCTTGCTTTCTGGAGGTTTGTCCATGGCTCTCAGATTTGTAATGTTCTAGTCTAGCCTCTTTATCACTGGGGAGCTTCGGGGGCTTTACGTCTGGCCTAGTCACAAGACTACCGCGCGTCTGTCCCTTTGACCTTAGGCGCCTGCATGTTGACAGTCCGTGTCAGGATTCGAAGCGGTGGCGTATGGTGCCCCAGATGACTAGATGAATGCTAAGGTGGGTGTAGACCACTGAAGGGAGGGTAGGTGACCTCAGCCCCGGAGAGTACAGTCCGTGCTTACGCGTTGGCGCCCGGGCCCTTCTGCCGACCTGGTGGTGGCCCTGGACGGTCCCGGAGACCGCGGTTAAGTTCCTGGGTGAAAGTGTCCTTGAACCGGGCGGCGCGGCGACGCAGGGAGCCCGGGGGCTGATCCGCGAGGGCGCGCAGATGCCGGGCCGCGTCGCGGCCACGCAGTTGCAGCTGCAGCAGCGCGAAGGCCGTGAGTTGAGCCGCCCGCCGGATGGGCCGCGACTCGGACAACCGCTCCACCAGCTGCTGGTTGTGTAGCAGGGCTGCCAGCAGCCGCCGGAAGACCATGGTTCTCCGAGCGCCCAGGAACCTTCGGGTCGCTGTACTCGCCTTCCGACCGGTCTCACCCGACAACGGATCAGCGGGCGCTGCATGATGACGACACAGCCGCACCAGGATTGGTCCCGACTACGTGCACTTTCCGCAGCAGGCCGCACGCATTTCCGTTTCCGCCGCTGCTGCTCCCTGGTCCTTCCAGCCGTGGCCGCGTCGTGGTTCGTGTCTGTGCACCATGTCGGGTGGCTTTCTGAAGGCGCTGCGCAGCGACTCCTACGTGGAGCTCAGCGAGTACCGGGACCAGCACTTTCGGGTAAGGCGGGCCGGGCCACGAAAGGGGCAAACCTTGTGCCCGAATGCTGAGAAACGGTTTACACTTGTCTTATTGTATCTGCCTTCCTGTTTTGCTAGGGTCCCAAAATGCGAATGGCATCCCTGCGGTGTTTGGATATCATTGAAGCCACTTCATCTCCTAGGGACTCTGAGACTCGCTTTCACGTTTTCTTGTTGCCGGCAGGGAGTCCCAGCCCCGAGGGAGGTTCGGGTAGTGGTGGCTCCTGTTTGATGGATTTGTCTTGCTTGGGAAAGTGACTGTAGTAAGATATTTCTCTGGCGGCTGATCCAGACACAACAGCGGGTTTGTTTTAATAGTAAGCCAGACACTGCCCTTTGGTAGTTCTGTAACACAACCCTACACAAAGTTGGCAGTAGGAGACTCAAATTTGAGTCCTGTTTGTGTTGTCCGACGGGCATTGGAACGGACAGGCCACACAAGTCACATTATGGTTGTCTGGATGGCAAAATCCAGTACAGCCAGTGGCTACAGAGAAACCCTGTCTTGAAAATAACAACAAAAGGAATTCAATCAGCCTAGTTATTTAAACATGTTTGCCGTCTGGTATGTTTCACTTCTACCACTTTCCACTTTGAATAGTTCCACGTCAATAAATAACCATTATGAATATAAAGCATCCTGCAAAATTAAAATCAGGAGAGGAGTCATTCATTTCTATTTTCAAGAGCCTGATCAGCGTGGTGGCGCACGCCTTTAATCCCAGCATTTGGGAGGCAGAGGCAGGCGGATCGTTGTGAGTTCAAGGCCAACCTGGTCTACAAAGCGAGTCCAGGACAGTCAAGGCTACACAGAGAAACCCTGTCCCCAAAAAACAAAACAAACAAAAAAACCTGTAGCTCTCTTTGGACAGTAATAATTTCTGTCATGTGCATTTTCCGAATGTAGTGTGTCGGTGCTCCAGAGTACAGCACCCTCTTCTGGCCTCTGAAGGCACTGCATTTACATGTACATACCCACATGCAAACATACACATACATTTAACTTGACCCTTGATACTCTTTGTTTCTTGTTTCTTTCACATTGCACTCCATCTTGGAATGGTTCAGAGGTTAAGAGCACTTGCAGAGGACCAGGGTTTGGTTCCCACCTCTCCCGGTGGCTCACAACCACCTCTAACACCAGGTCCAACTCTTCCCCCTTCTGGCCTCAATGGGTACTGCATTCATGTGTATGAATATAGGTAAAACATGCATTAACTAAAATCTTTAAAAGAGCAAACAGGTAAAAACAAAAAGAACTCTAGCACCAAAGTAGCCTGAGAGAAGTTTCTAGTTCTGCGGGACTAAAGGCCCAACTAGGACAAGCTGTGGTGAGATACACCAGACTCTCTTAGTTCCTTTTTAGTGTCTCTATCTGCCGCTAAATGCACTCACCTTAAACCTGCTATCCTGTGTTGGAGGCTGGTCTGATGTGTTTTGATGCTGAGTACTGCTTGCTGTCTTGTGCCCTACCTGTGCCTTGTCTAAGAGCCTTTGACCAATAAAAGGCCATCACACCTGGGCGGGGCAAATGGGCCTGGGTAAGTTTCCGGGGCTAGGGAAGACAGAATCTTGGGAGAAGAGACCGAGGAGAGGAGGAAGAAGGCCTCACCATGGGTTAGGTGGAGGAGAAGCATGTGGCCGGTGTGGCTGGAGACTTGGCCCAGATAATGATAATTAGCAAATATTTGGGATTATGGGTGGGAGGTAGCTTGATAGACATTATTAGAACCAGATGGCATGGGATTGGGGCAGGTATGGGATACCTGTGCCATTATGGGAAGTAGTTTTAGGGGATTAATATTTTCTCTGCCCCAAGTTAACTAAGGCTATTTTAAAACATAAGAGGTGTCTGTGTCTTGTTGATTGCTAGCAGGTTAGAAAATACTGCCGTAATAATAATTATAGGCCCAATAATAATCATTGTTAGGCCATACTGGTAAAATAACTGCAACAATCCTGACTGTCTCAGAGGTGACTAATGTACTCATATTCTCAGATACAGGGAATTGGACCAGCATTACCTAAGGAACACTAAATGGAAAATGGAAGATTGAGTGAATGCCCTGAACATGAGTCTTCTCAGTTACCTCTGGGCTGATTCCATCTGGTTAATGTTTTCAAACACCCACCCACCCCACCCACCCCACCCACCCCACCCCACCCCACCCCACCCCACCGCCATTAGATTTTACAGACATCTAGGATGCCATGCTAACAGTGTGGTGGCTCGTGTGTGTAACCACAGTATTCAGGGGGCTGAAGCAGGAGGTTCAGATTTCAAGGCCAGTCTCGGCTACAGTCTGAGGCTCCTGAGGACAGGGGTCTGGGATGTTGTTCAGCTGGTGCTCTGAGGCCTTGGGGTTGTTGCCCACCACCACAAGTAACCAGGCACCACGTCTAGGACAGAAGAACCATCTTACCCGTGGGGGTTGTCAGGCGTGTTGGTTGAAGCCCACTTAAATGCCCATCTCCAGCGCATTGGCTTCATCCTGGTTTTTAAAGAAAGTGACTCCTAGACTTGGTTGTTTTTTTTTTTTTGTTTTGTTTTGTTGTTTTTTTGTTTGGTTTGGTTTGGTTTGGTTTGGTTTTTCGAGACAGGGTCTCTCTGTGTAGCCTTGACTGTCCTGGACTCACTTTGTAGACCAGGCTGGCCTCGAATTCACAGCGATCCGCCTGCCTCTGCCTCCCGAGTGCTGGGATTAAAGGCGTGCGCCACCACGCCCGGCCTGGACTTGGTTGTACACATCTGTAATCTCAGCATTCAAGAGCCTTGAGGCAGGTGAGTTTCTGAGTCCTAGGCCAGCCAAAGCTACGATCTTCTTAGTAATCACTAAGTTCTCTTTCACATGGAACAGTAATAGAAGCGTGCACATCACCTAGCAGGTCTTGCTGTGACTAGGCTCTGGGGAGTGTCACAAGGGCTGCTTTCTGTTATAAAGGGCAAAGGGTCTTTCTGACATGGTCCATCAAGGTCTAGAATTTAAACTTGGGGGCATGGACTATACAAGAAGATGTGCCACTGTGGGGCAGTGTGGCCTAGGAGGAGTCGCACGCTTTGTCCCTCCACTAAGAGCAGTCTGAACCTTATGTTAGTATTTACAATGGGAATGCATCCAGGCTGGCAGACTTCTTGCCTAACAGTCACATCCTGGTTCCATTGCCAGTGCCATCCAAGATAAACCAAACAAAACAAACCCACACTTTATTTTATGCTTATGAACATTTGCCTGCATATATATCTGCACCATGTGCATGCCTGGTGACCAGCCACAGAAGCAGGAGAGGGCACTGAATCCCCTGGGACTGGGGTTATTGAGTTATAAACTACTTTGTGGGTAATGGGAATTGAACCAGTGTCCTCTGGAACAGTCCCTCTCTCCATCCCATCACCACCCCCAACAACCTCTCTGGCATAGAATTATGTTAATATGTTGGAAGAATCTGAGAGACTTTAATTCCCAAATCAGAATGTTTATACTTAGGAATATAACTTTAAGCAAGGCTCTTCATTTTTAGTTTTTAAATCTGTTCGTTGTCTGTATGTGTAATGTTTGTGGAGGGCACAGGAAACTTCAGAAATTGCTTCTCACCTTTCACCTCTTTGAAGATTCACTCCCCCTCCCCCTTTTGTTTTTTTGAGATGGATTTCTCTGTGTAGCCTTGGATGTCCTGGAACTCTGTAGACCAGGCTGACCTTAAACTTAACAGAGATCCAGCTGGCTCTGCCTCCCTAGTGCTAAGATTAAAACCACCAGAGGATTTACTCTTCTCTGGGCTGACTGTTAAGCTTTCAGAAGATTCTCCGGTCTCTCCAGCCAGTCTAGGAGCGCTGGGATTACAGGTGCATGACCCCACCGCCAGCTTCACAGGGAGTTGCAGGGATCAAACTCAAGTTGTGAAGCCCGCACAACTCACGCTTTTGCTGGCTGAGAATCCTGTTTCCCCAGCCTGAAGCAGATCTCTCTAGTTTGCAATGTTTAACTTCATCTCTACTTGACTTTCTAGGGTGACAATGAAGAACAAGAAAAGTTACTCAAGAAAAGCTGTACACTGTATGTTGGAAATCTCTCCTTTTATACAACTGAAGAGCAGATTTATGAACTCTTCAGCAAAAGTGGTGACATAAAGAAGATCATCATGGGCCTGGATAAGATGAAGAAAACAGCGTGTGGCTTCTGCTTTGTGGAGTATCCTTTTTGGGTATCTAATCCAAAGTAGCTGTTGAGCCGAGTGCCTGCCTCCTTTTTTTTTTCCCCCTGAAACAGGGTCTCATTGTATGGCCTTGGCTAGCCTGGACTCTCGCCATCTACCTGCCCTGCCTCCTGGGTGTTAGGAAAGATGAGTGCCACGTGTTTTAGCTAATTACAATCTCTATACTTTCTCTCACTTCTTCCTATGAGTCCATCTTCTGCAAACTGTGAAACTGATAGTTAACATCTGTTCAGAAATGTTGAGTGTCTAGCTGGGTGTGTCACACACCTTTAATCCTAGCACCCTGGAGACAGATCTTTCTGAGTTTGAGCTCAGCCCGATCTACATCGTAAGTTCCAGGACAGCCAGAGCTATATAGTGAAACTCTGTCTCCAATTTTTTTTTAAAAAAGATGGACTTTTTTTTTTCTTGCAGGGGGAGGGGGGCAATGACAGGACTTCTTATGTTGCTCTAGACGCCTAGGCTCAGCCCCTAGGCAGCTGAGGATACAGGTCCATATCACAATTCAGTCTAGGTGTCAGATGCTTGGATTTTACCAAATGTTTCCCCATCTAAAACAAGAAGAATCTTGACCAGCAAGTCCAGCTGCTAATTATAATGGCTTAAATCAGTAATTAATATTTATTTATTAAAACATGTTTGTATATGGGTAAGACGTGTATGTGAGTGATGTATGATGTATGTTGTGCCTCGTGTATGTAGTGCCCTCTGAGTTCAGAAGAGGGCATCAGATCCACTGGAAAATGGACTTAAGATGGTTGTAGACTACCATGTAGAGTCTGGGAATCAAGCCCAGGTCTTCTGAAAGAGCAGGTGCCCTTAACCACTGAGCTAGCTCTCTGGCCTCTTTTGGGATTTGTTGTTGTGTGTTTTACTTTGGCTTTTTTTTATGAGATAGAATCTTGGTATGTAGTCCAGGCTGGCCTCAAACTCACAGCAATCCTCCTGCTTCAGCCTCCTGAGTGCTAGGATTATAGACATGAATCACTTTGTTCAACTTTGTCATGGTTCTGTATAAGAAGTTAGTGGTCTGATAATATCTTGACCATATTTTCTATATGCAAATCAAAAATGGACCAGATAAGAATTAGGAGTTATATCTAGGAAATCTTGACTGATTTGGGCCTAGACAAATGTCATTTGCCTGTCCTTTACTGCCCGTAAGTGCTGTTGGACCAACTGTGACTGGAGTCTACAAAATGATTTTCTTGTAATTAGTCTGGTTGGTGGTTGGGCTACCTTTTCTACTTTTTATTTATTTATTTATTTATTTATTTTAGCAACTCTGTATAATGAGGTGTTCCTTCCTGTCTCTAAAATGTTTGAAGAAATGCCAGTGTTCCTTAATACTAACACTTAAGATACTATTCAAGAGCAGATGCAGAGAATGCAATGCGGTACATAAACGGAACCCGTCTGGACGACCGGCTCATACGTACAGACTGGGATGCAGGCTTTAAGGAAGGCAGGCAGTATGGTCGTGGACGGTCTGGGGGTCAGGTATGTTACAAGGGCACCTACCTGAGCTGAATCTCTGCCTGGGATTCCAGTTAAAGGTCTTTTGTCTCTGGTTATTCTTTTGTAAGGACCTCATGCTTATTAGTTTTGATAAGGTTTGGTTTTCTTGGATGGTGGGGGAGGGGGTTCTGAGACAAGATTTGAACTCATGCTAGGGTCCTTCCCCCTCAACAATGTCTGGAGCAAAAGCAAAATGCACTTAAATGAGCTTTACTCTAGTTTTTATGGCCTGCTTGCCTGTGGCCACCTGAAGAGGCTTAGCTGTGTCTGCATGATTGCAGAGGCATGTTTACTGCATCACCATCACACAGTGCTGTGTCTGCATGGTTGCAGAGGCATGTTTACTGCATCACCATCACACAGTGCTGTGTCTGCATGGTTGCAGAGGCATGTTTACTGCATCAC
>OU015745.1:85750192-85835042 GCA_907169655.1 Acomys percivali
CACAGTGCTGTGTCTGCATGGTTGCAGAGGCATGTTTACTGCATCACATCTCACAGTGCTGTGTCTGCATGGTTGCAGAGGCATGTTTACTGCATCACATCACACAGTGCTGTGTTTTTCCACTAAGGTTCGAGATGAATACCGGGACGACTATGATGCTGGGAGAGGCGGCTATGGGAAACTGGTCCAAAAGCAGTGAGTGGTGAACCCCGGGGACACAGCCTGCGCTGTTGATGACACTGGAGAACAGGGCCCGGGATCTGATTAGGGTCTTTGTGCACTGGAAGCCACTTCTAGGTTTCCTCGGAAATATTAAAGGACAGAATCCAAAAGAATGCTTTTAACTCTAGTCTTATTAGGATGGTTTTGTGTTATTAGGTCAAAACTGTATTCCTAGGCAACAGACTTAACCTGTGCCAGTTAAACTGTCAGCTGAATGCCACACGTTCAGAGAGACTGGAAAAAATGTCAGAATTGACTTTACAAGTAGGTTGGTAATCTTCATGGGGACCGAAGTAATTTTTTACATTTTAAGTTTGCGTGTTGTTGTTGTTTTTCTCCCTTGAAACAGGGTTTCTCTGTGTAGCCTTGGCTGTCCTAGACTTTGTAGACGAGGCTGGCCTCGAACTCACAGCGATCCACCTGCCTCTGCCTTCCGAGTGCTGGGATTAAAGACGTGCACCACCACACACGGCCTAAGTTTGCATGTTTATTGGTGAGGTTTTATAGTCTGTGGCTTTGCTGTAAAGTAGGAACAGGTATTTGTCAGCTGGATTTGCTCTTTATATTTCAGTATAGTTGGCACAGAAGTCAAGCTTAAATGGCCCTGGGGATGCCATCTGCTTCTGTGCTTTATACATCAGGGTACTATCAGGACTTGAACCGTGTTTACTGAATACAGTTCCAAAAGATACAAATAAAACCCAAGGATTTTGCTATAGAGCGAGCCTCCGATATCCTAAGTAGTAGGTAAGGCACTGTCTGTAGGACATGGGATCAAAGTTCAGCATTGCCTCAACACAGAAGCTGAAGTTGAACTATTGGATTATTGATGCTTCCTATTTTCAGAATGCCCTCAGAAGAAAGCAGGCTTTAGAAAAGGGCTTCAGTCAGGCCTGCAATCCTGGCTACTTGGGAGGACCAAAGTTCAAGGCCAGCCTGAGCACCTTTTGAGTCGGCCTCAAAACAGAAACATAAAAGGGGCTGGGGAAGATCCAGGGCACAGTGGTTCGGCACTTGGTTATTATGTGAGTAGTCCCAGGTTTAATGCTCAGGACTGCCTAAACAATAAAAGTTGAAAACTGGGAGTGTTTAACAACAGAAAGCCATCTCTAGGAAATGTCTGTTGTAACTAAGAGACATCTTTTAGGCTTTTTTTTTTTTTAAATTGTGCTATAGTGAGCTAGAGATTGGTCTCTACAGAGGGAGCCTAGAGATTGTTTTTTCATGATACAAGAAAAGTCGATCTTTTCACGATATGTTGTCACTAAAGCACCCTTCTAATTGTCTCTAGTTTTTCAAGGTTAGGGCGGAACGTCTTCGATGCTGCATTAAGTGTGTGTGTGTGTGTGTGTGTGTGTTTGTTTGTTTGTTTGTTTGGAGCTGTAACAACTGTAATGTTTAGAAAGCCCATTTGCAAATACTCAATAAGGAGACACTTTTAAATAAAGCTTTTATTACCATGGTTTGAACTCTTTATCTTCTATTCTTTTGTAGTAAAATATAGCTCATATTTCTATACTCTTAGGACCCAAAACAGTGGGAGCTTTACCTTCTGTAATAAGTTTCAATAAAGTTAGACCAACTTATTCTGTGTATTTATTCCTCCCTCTAAGGAGGCACATTGCCCGTTACTCTGGCAGAGTCATGTTAATCAGAGGAAGTGAGACCTCAGAGAAACGTGCTGAGTTTGGTCTGGTGACACGGGCTTGTAGCCCTAACACTTGGGGAGCTGAGGAAAAAGATGATAGCCAAGGGGTTACCCAGCAAGAACCTATCTCAAAAGGTAGAGTCCATCTCTATTCCAAAGAACAGCAACAAAAAACTACAAAGAAACAAACACAAAAGCCACAGACACATGTAGGCTAAAATGTGTGACTAAAGACTAAGAATAGCCATCCTGGGACCTGTAAGATTCATAGCTTAAACTGAAGTATACAACTTGAGACTTGGTTTCAAGCTCCGCCATCCAATATTGTAGCCAGACACCATGTGTGGCATTTAAAAATATTAAAGTTGGGGCTGGAGCAATGGCTCGGTAGTGGCACTTGCTGTCTGCCACAGGCCTGGGTTCACTTCCCAGCACTCATGTAGTAGCTCACAACTGTCCATGACACTAGCTCCATGGGATCCAGTGCATGCACTGTGGAGCACTTACATGCAGAACACTCACAAGTAAAGTAAATGGTACTGAATGCCTGCTAGCTGGGCATTGGTGGTGTGCACCTTTAGTCCCAGCACTAGGCAGTGTGGCAAGCAGAGGCAGGAGGATCTGGAGAGCAAGTTCCGAGCCCAACAGACCACCAGGCCAGGGCTACACAAACTTTTGAAAAACAAAAACAAAGGAAATATGTTGTGATTCTTTGTTGTTGGTTTGAGACAGTGTCTCTCTGTAGTCCTCTCTGGCCTGCAATTCACAGAGCTCCACTTGCCTCTGTCTGCTGGGATTAAAGGTGTGCGCCACCATGCCTAGCCCAAACCCTGAGTTTTGAGTCGCACCAAGCACATTTTCCATACTCAGTAGCTGCAGATGGCAAGTAGCTGTGGGTGGATAAAGGAGAGCACGTCCAGGAAGGAGCTCTTGCTGCAGGATGGCTCTATGGCTAGAGCAAAGCATGGTTTCCTCAGGAAGTCTTGTCACCACTGCAGTAACACTGAGAAATACATTGTCTATCACAGTACATATTATTCAACACAGGAAACATGTTTATAAAGGCATTTAGTTTATTTTCAAAAAAATATTTTGCTAGAAGGGTTGAGTACTGACTAATTTTACATGATCATAATTTTTTAATAAAATCTCTTTCGGACCAACAGGTATCATTCAAGTGAACAGTCGTCTAGGTCTGTTTTTATAACCCCAAGTACAATAGCACATCTTGGATTCTAGTCCCCAGATCTTAGATATCCACTAGCCAGGAGGCATAGCCTAGCACACAGCAAAACTATGTGCTTTATAACTGTTGATTAACTTGATTCTTTAACATAATGAAGCAGAGCAGATAATCAGTGTATTTAATTTACACTAATAACTGTCTTTGACCCACTCAGACCCCTGATGGCTCCTAAGGCAGGGAAGAAGCAGTGAGCCAAAACTGCAGAGGACAGGGACAACTCACAGTAAATGAGTGCTGGCTCTGTCCCTAGTTGCTGCTGTAAGTCCAACCATAAAGTCAAGATGACCATTTACCATCCACAGTCAATGGTAAACAGAGAATACAGTGCAAAGCCAGAAATGTGCTATGAAATTATTGGCAGCAACTGCTCTTCTCTTTCTTAGAGGCCAACTGAAAATTAAATCTCCATGATTCCTAGGAAAACTAAAAGATGAATCAAATCTCTATTCATTGCTAGGGCTTAATGAAAGGAAAGATACTGGAAAGAAACAGCTTCAGCCAGGTAAGGCCTGTGAGGACTGGGCAGCTTGTTGAGAGCTCCTCATGTGAGCAGCTCCCAGTCTGTCCAAGGCTAACATTCATCCCAGTGACAGTGAAGCACCACTACAGGACAGCAGAGTCTGCACCCCAAGACTGGAAAGCTGAACAGAAGTTTACATGCCGTCACAGGAAAGAAAAACAACTGTGTGCTGAAACCAAGTCTCACTAATGCAGAAACAGCTTCAGAGCAGACTGAAAACACCCAGTACGGAGGCGTAAATAAAGCTGACTAGTCCACCTGAAGGTGCCTGTCACGCGAGGAGGGAAGAGCAAGGATCTGGGTGGCTTCAGTCTGTGCATTCCTCAAGCCTCCCTGCTGACATGACCCTTTCTCACGCTGGAGGGGGCAGCTCAGGCTCTGGACGTTATGACTCCCAGGCATGGAGCATGCCGTGCACCCATGTAGTCCAAACGTCAGGGAGGATGCGCAGAAGGACAGCCAGTCTGGGGCCAGCTAACAAAGATTCTCAAAGGAACACAACTGTTGCTTCTGCATGACGGTCTGCTATTGGGAAGTGAGGTACTTCCTCAAGACTAAGTTGGAGACATTTGGTTGTCTCATTGCTGGCTATAAGCATAGGCACAGAGACAAAAACCCACTAAATGCTTTGCATATAAATGCTCATGGTGCCGTAGTTATGTTTGAAAGTCTTACGGCCACATCTTCAGGTGGGCATGGGCACAGAGACCTATATCCTAGCACGTGGGAGAGGACTGAGAACCGAGGTCATCTTCAGTCACACAATGAGTCTGAGGCTAGTCTGACATCTGAGACCTTGCTCCCTGAACCTCCTCCCTAAGAGATCTTCAAGCACCCTGGCCTGACAGGGCTGGCCTGTAATCCTACCTACTCAGGTATTGGGAGTATAAACTCAAGGCCAGGCTCGGCCACAGAGCAAATGCAAGGCCAACCTAGGCAGCTGCTTAAGACCCTGTCTCAAAATACAAAAAACGTCAAAGAGGGCTAAGGTTGTAGCCCAGTGGTAGAGCACTTGCCTAACATACAAACAGGCTGTGAGTTCAGCCCCTAGTCCTTCAGAATAAAGACAACTTCCCCTGACTAAATTCTCATCTTCCCCGGTGGTGACACAACCTGACCTTTACCTGTGGCAACATAAAGTGCCTCTACTCTCAGCCTTTTTAAGGACCTGAAGCACAAGAAATGCTGAGCTGGCTTTATGCTAAGGACTTTGAGTCTAGAAGACTGAGAGGAGAGGGCCAGGGGCACTGCCCGCTGCTGCTGCTGCTAATCCTGCATGTAAACCTAAGTTTGATTCAGCCCTTACTGAGGCAGCAAACCCTACTCAGCCACCTTCCTTTTCTGCTGTTTCCTGCACATGTTCTCACACTTCCTCCTTCAGGTCACAACAAAATAACTGGTTAGGGTTAATATGCATCTTATTTTCCTTTCAAACATGTCACAAAAGGCCAGATTAAAGATATAAGATCTACCACTTCCATCCTGATCCACAGGGCAGGGCTACTCTACAGTCTGCCTCAGAGGATGAACTTCAATAAATGGGCAATTCTTGAGAACAGGATTCAGACTGTTGCAGTAGGAGCCCAGGAGTCCTTTGGGATCTTGAGCCACCAGAGGAGACTGGAAAGAAACACTCCTCGTGTTGCCTCCTCTCCTCCCACCACCTGCAGAAGAACTCAGGCTAGTCTTCTACTTTGAGTGCTTGTATTTCAGATGCCTTAGAGTAGAAACATTTTTTGGTAAATCTTAAATACCTTGGAATATATGGGGGGCAACAAACAGAGGTGATAACTAGCAAATTACTTCCATGAAGAGCCGAATTCTCATTTATTTAATCATGAGTTTGAGGATTTTTTTAACAAGTCAAACCCAGAAAAAAAATCCAAGAAAATTCAATGTCCCAGGAAAAGCCTTTTTGAGATTTAATCTACATATTATAAATATTAAGACCAAAATAGAAATCTTACTGTAGAGTGTATTGGTGTGTACCTCTATTACCAGCACTGGGGAGACACAGACAGGGTTAGCTTGAGTGTAAAGCCAGCCTAGCTACTGTGAGCTCCAGACAGCTTGAGCTACATAGTGAGACCTTGTCTCAAACCAAAACAAAGAAATCCTTTTTTATTTTATTTTTTAAGTAAGGTAACTGGCCCCCAAGGATGCTGCTTTCCGCCCCCCCCCTCATACCTTAATTCTTCTCAAATCAGCACTGTGCTTGCAATCACCATGTCCCTAAGCAGAAGAACCACTCTCAGCCTCAGAAGAACGCATCTCATGCTGGGGACTCATCTGAGGGATGTCAGCGAGAGCTGCTGGCTCTTCCACAACACGTCTACCTACCCTTTATGTCACAGGGACATCTATTCTGAGCTATGCTCTAGCAAAAACATCTTGCATTTTTAGGTTCTGGGGTTAAATTTTAAACCTGTATTCAGTTCACATCTAACTAAGTTTCAAAGCTGCACCAAATCTACTAGGCTTTTTTTTTTTTTTTTTTTAATACTCTTTACTGCATGCTCTGTCTATATGCATGCGTTTGGATAATAAATATTAAATATGGGAGGGACATACGGAATTCATAGTTAAAAATGAAACTAAACTGAACATTAAAAAAAAAGCACATGATAGCAGGAGAAATGAAGAAGGGCAAAAGTAAATTTGAGGTAATAAGTGGCCCAATACCACCAATCTGAAATATCTGTAAAAATTCATTAAGTGTTTGGAGATTCAAGTAACAAACCATCTGCTCCAACATGGCTGCCTTCTGGAGTCCCTGCTGAGTCTCACTCAGTCCAGGAGCCGGCATTCACACAGCTCCTTATAGATCCGCTTCCGCACTCGAGGCATGTCTTCTTGAGAAAACTGGAAAGGCTGCTCTAGGGCGAGGCACTTGCAGTACTGCAAAAACAAACAAAAACAAAGGGAGCTGGAGAGATGGCTCAAGAGCACCGGCTGCTCTTCCAGAGGTCCTGAGTTCAATTCCCAGCAACCACATGGTGGCTTACAACCATCTGTAATGGGATCTGATGCCCTCTAACTTTCAAGTGTACATGCAGACAGAGCATTCATATAAATAAATCTTAAAAGCAAAAACAAGAAAATACAACTCTGTCCCAGGGACACCTGAGAGGCACGAATAGCTCCCACCCCCCAACAGTCTTAAAGCTGCAGAATAACACTTAGGGGTCTCGTAAAATCATGCTGTTGCTTTCTGATTGTTGTTTTTTTAAGACAGGGTTTCTCTGTGAAGCAGCCCTAGCTGTACTGGAACTTGCTTTGTAGACCAGGCTGGCCTTGAATTTACAGAAATCTGCTGTAGATTATTAGGATTAAAGGTATATGTCACTACATCTAGCTTAAAAATCATGCTGTTTTAGAGCACTGGCTTCCAAATGAACATCAGCTTTCCAGGCAAATGAAGAGCTAGGCACCCTTCCACTCTTCCCAAGTGCAATTTGCTAAGCCTGTCCTTAGACCTCACAGAGAACTAAGTGGAACCTTGAGAGTTTCCTTATAAACGCCGAGCATTCATGAGGTGTGAGGTGTACAGTGCGGCTACTTCCCGAGTTCACGTGTAATATCATTTCCCCATAAATACATGCACTTCTCTGATGCAGCTTACTAATACCCTCCCGTGGGACATGGATGAGACCCCTGTCCATTCTTGGCCCTGGGTGACAGTTCTTCCTAATGACTACATCTGCAAATACGGAAACCAGCGTAGTGCAACAACAAAAGGCAACCGTTGCCCTTCCTAATACTGTATACGCCAGGGCTGCCATGTCTTCTCTGGAAATAAAACAACCAATTCACATACTGTAAAAAAAAAAAAACAGTATTTACCTGGAGCACAAAGACTCCACAGTCACTGTCATTTTTCTGTTGTGGAATACACTGAAGAGAAAAATAAGATGATCATTAAAATAGAAAAAGTATCACTCTTCACACAAGAACCTGCTTCCATGGGTAAATCAGCAAGAGGCGGGGACTGCTCTCTGCCCCAAACAGCTGGTCTATACCTCCGGTACCCAAATACCTCAATAAGGGAAGCCTATGGCCACGTGAAAAGATCTTTCAAGTGGCAACCCCAATTAAATGTGGGAAATGGGAAAACCAAATTAAAAACTATCTTAATGACCTAGCCAAGTAGTTGTGCTGTCAATTTTCTGACAATGGAAACAAGTGGCCCTGTGGATCCGAAAGCATATGCTTGGACGCCATCATTCATCCCTCTGTGCTTCCTGGCTGGAGACGCAATGTAGCCAGCAGTCTCAGGCCTCTGCTGCCGTGCACCCCCCCACCATGATGGACTACACTCTCAGGCCACAAGAAGGCCTTTCATTGGTCAAGTATTTTGTCAACAGCAATAAAAAAAACTTACCTAGCTGGGCATGGTGGCACACACCTTTAATCCCAGCACTCAGGAGGCAGAGGCAGAGGCAGAGGCAGAGGCAGAGGCAGAGGCAGGCAGATCACTGTGGGTTCGAGGCCAGCCTGGTCTACAAAGCAAGTCCAGGACAGCCAAGGCTACACAGAGAAACCTTGTCTTGAAAAACCAAAAGCCAAAAACAAAAACAAAAACAAAAAAGAAAAAAAACGAAAAAAGAAAAAGAAAAAAAAAACCCCTTACCTAATAAAGTTCTTTGTAGCTTTTACTTTCACCTCAGGCTATACAATTTTGTTTTATTCTTTGAAGTAAAGCATAAACACAAAGAAACATCTTTCCAAAAGAACTGGTTACTATATCTAAGGAAGGACTAGGAAAGACCCTGGAGGGAGGGAGAATATTTCAATGTGCTAGATAGATAAGTCAGTAAACTAGACCATTTTTTAAAAATAGAAGAAAAATTTACAAGTTCATTTCTGATGTGAACTAGAATATACGTTATTAGAAACATAAAACTGAGCCAGGCATGGTGTTGCACACCTTTAATCCCAGAGGCAGGTGGATCGCTGTGAGTTGAGGCCAGCCTGGTCTACAAAGCACCTCCAGGACAGCCAGGGCTACACAGGGAAACCCTGTCTAAGGGGAAAAGAAGAAAGAAAGAAAGAAAAGAAAAGAAAGAAAGAAAGAAAGAAAGAAAGAAAGAAAACAAACTGTGGCTCAATTTTAAAGCTTAGTATTTGGCTCAGTTCAAAGATGAACTAACCTTGATCTTTTGGCCTTGGGTTTAACCTTTCTTTTAAGACCCTGCCTAGAACACTGGGTCAGTAATCTAGACAGACCTGAGTAGATGTGGCTTAGCCCTAAAGAATGCCTGACACACAGGTTGTAAAGGTCAAATGAGATCATTACAAAGAAGTAAACAGCTGGCGGGACTATGTATGCCTCAGCACTCCACTCCATGTGCAGCCTCTGTCCCGTCTATGGCCAAACACAGTGGGTCTGGACTATATTCTTACACAGGCCCGTCTTGGCCCCTTCATGCCCACATAGGCATGTGTGGGTCATAGGGAAATTACACTACAAGGTAAAGTGTCACCCTTCCTATAAAACTTTATTCCCCATAGACCACCACGTGATTATTAACTATACCAAGGATGACATGATGGATGCTACCTGCTATCATTAAGTACTGGGAAACTGAGCCTCAAGATATTTAAATACTAAGCAGATTTAGTCTAAGTTGCCTAGAACCTCCTGGAAGCTCTCTTCATGCCCGGTCTTCAAACATTCTCAGCAGGCACCCACACTTGGATCCCTGCCTCCCATGCACATGCTGGGGTTTCATTTGTACCACGTCCTTACCTTTGTAACAGCAGTCTGCCAACCCTGAAGAAATTCAGGTCTATTTTTTTCTCTGGCTTCAGTCAGCAAATACTTTCTTATATTCTGGGAAAAAAAACAAACCACAACACACATGCTGTGTTCCATTAGTTGTGAGATCATGGAACCTTCCCACTACCACAGAAACACAGGAAGAAGCTGTACTCTGTATAACTGGGTGACATTTGCCTTAAGGAGTTTCCAGCTGGACCTTCATTTCAGCGCTTTCACTCACACCTGTATGTGCTCAGGCCTCAGATGCTGTACCAGAACATTTTATGAGTTAACTTGCTACATTTGAAACCTTATATCTAAACACAGAAGACAAGTGTGGCAGAAATCATTAACAACTCACATTAAATGAAAAACATTCTAGCCTTCCTTATCCACTTCTGAGGCCCTTTCCCACCCTACTCATTTGTAGAGATTCAGTTAATTAATATCACAATTATTTTCTCCAAGTCTATCACTTGTCTGTTAACTTGATGATGTAGGTATTTTATTTTTTATTACTTACTTACTTAATTAATTAATTTAGGTTTTTCGAGACAGGGTTTCCCTGTGTAGCCTTGGCTGTCCTGGACTCACTTTGTAGACCAGGCTGGCCTTGAACTCACAGTGATCCACCTGCCTCTGCCTCCCAAGTGCTGGGACTAAAGGTGTGCGCCACCACTGCCCACACATTTATTTTGTGGTGCTAAAAATTGAACATTGGGCTATGTGTATGGTAAGCCTGGACTCTACCACTGAGTTGTAACTCCAAATCTGATGTAAACACAGATTTTTGTGATACATTTAAGTTTATCAAGCTGTTTTTCTTCTTTTGTGTAAGAAGGCCTTTCCGCTCTATGAATGAATAAAACATCTTCTGTATTTTATCCAAGACTTCCCACTTTCCTCTTTTCTGACTTAGTGGTCCTCACTGGGCTGGAAGCATGGGTCCACCTGTGTCTGCTTCCTGAACGCTGGAATGAAAGGCGTGCTCCGCCATGCCTGGCATGTTCCTGTCTTCTGTATGCTGTAGGCACAATGCAAGCCTCTATAGCCTCGCCAAGCTGCGGCTTATTTTCCCAGGGCTGTAACTCTACAGTTGGTCTTCTCAACTTTACCATATACTGAATTCCACGCCCCTCCACATGCACACATTTCTATACACTTATGGTGGATAATCCAATCGATCTATATTCCTAAGCCAATACAAATAACATTTTCATTGTAAAACTTTCATAACATGCCTTGCCATCTGACAGACGAGTTTGCCTTCGCTGTTGCAGTTCAAATTCATGCACATGAGCTTTGCAGTGTGAATTCTAGAAGCTCATCAGACCTTTCAAACTCCTATTAGTGGGCTGGGGATGTGGCTCAGTGGGTAATGTGCTTGCCTAGAATGCAAAAAGCCCTGGATTCAACTCCCAGCACCATCTAAGCCAGATATGGTAACACACACCTAACACCTCAGCACTTGGCTGGGAAGAGGAGAAAGACCAGGAATTCAAAGATATTCTTGGCTACATAGCAAACTGAGTCCTGGTCTCAACACCAAGCATGACGTTGTACACCATAATTTCAGAACGTAGGAGGCTGAAGGCAGGATGACCATGTTTGATGCCAGCATGGGCTACATAACAGACCTTCTCTTAATAAAGCAAAGGAAGCCAGGCAGTGGTGGCGCACACCTTTAATCCCATCCTTCAGGAGGCAGAGGCAGGTGGATCGCTGTGAGTTCAAGGCCAGCCTGGTCTACAAAGCGAGTCCAGGACAGCCAGGGCTACACAGAGAAACACTGCCTTGACCGCCCTTCCTCCCCGGCCCCCCAGCTGCCCCCCCCAAAAAAAGCAAAACCTTCTTGGGAAATTGCTGAAATGAAAATTGCTATAATTTAGTTTGATGAACTCCTTTTCAACACAGAGTCAGCTTGTTTATCTAGCTATTCAGATTTTCTCCAAACAGTTTGCACATTTCTTACTACAGTCCACCCCAGGTGATGGGCTCTGTTACTTTAGTTAAGTAAAATCTTCCTTTTTTTCTTTTTTCTTTTTCTAAAGATTTGCATGTATACCTGCAGGCCAGAAGTGCATCAGACCACATTATAGATGTTTGTGAGCCGCCATGTGGTTGCTGAGAATTGAACTCAGGACCTTTGGAAGAGCAAACAGTGCTCTTAACCACTGAGCCATCTCCAGACAGGATTTCTCTGTTGTGGAACTCTCTCTGTAGCCCAGGTTGGCCTCGAACTGCTTCCCTCTGCCTCCCGAGTGCTGGAAATAAAGGCAGGCACCACCACTGCCTGGCATCAGGCAAACTTTTCTAACTGGTTCTTCACTATGCAGAGAAACCAGGAAAGCTGACTTGTGCCCCACCTTGTTGCACTCTTACTGGCATTAGTGGAAGGGTACGAAGGCACACAACTGTAATCCCAGCTTCTGAGACCAGCCTTGGCTATAGAAGGTCATGTCTTTACCTGAATTCCAATATTTTGTGCCAGCACAATAGTTACTTTGAAGATTTGAGATATTAGCTCTAAAAGAAATAAAGAAAAAATAAGTTTCTATCCACACTTGAGCAATTTTTAAGGAAAGGAAAAAAAAATGTTTTTCTGCATTTCCTTAAAAATGTTGAACTCAAATAAGGTGCACCTCTCTAAAAGGGACCCACAGATCTCTAGCGGCGCAGTCACTGAGCCCTGACAGCTGTCCCCTTGTCGTCCTCAAAGCAGCTGCTGCCTTCTACTACTCTGTCTAGAGCTATGATGTGTCATGGTCAAAAACCACAGATAAAAAGTAAAACAGGCAAAACATTAACTTACCTCTACACAAAATTTAAAATGAATGCCTTGGGAATCATAAAATGAAATAATACGATTGGAGAGTGTCACAGTAATGAGGGACCAGTGGACTTCGAGGTGGATAGGAATCAACAGAAGACTCTTTTTAAACAAATCCACCTGATTAAGAGAAGAGAAAGAAATGGAGCCATCACTACAGGACCAACAACAGTGTTCATGTATTGACCTTTGACCTGTTAAAGATCATAAAATGGGAAAATGGTGAAGCAGGATTTGAACCTATGTCTCATCTTTTTTTTTGTTTGCTTTTGGTTTCCTTTTCTGTTTTGTTTTGTTTTTCTTTCCGAGACAGGATTTCTCTGTATAAACCTGGCTGTCCTGGAACTCCCTCTGTAGTTGAGGCTGGCCTCAAATGCAAAGAGATCCTTCTGCCTCTGCTTCCTGAGTGTTGGGATTAAGGGCATGTGCTGCTGCTGCTCTTGCTCCCCACCCCCCACTTCCTATGTCTGTTTAAAGCTCATGTTTTTAATTACTAAGTCAAAATATTCAAAAGGCAAATAGAACCTTATTGTTTTTATTTTTACTTAACCCACAAAAAGTTAGCTTTGTCAGCTGTCTGATCTGCTTAGCTTATTTTGTTATTCATGCATGAATGTGCATGCATATCGTGTGTATGCGTCAGAGGATAACCCTGGGGCGCTGACTGTCTTCTGCCACCTTTATGTGGTTCTGGTTTTTTGTTTTGTATTTTAACTGCTAAGGAGCCTAGCACATCACTAGTTATAGTACTAAACACTACTAAAAAGCAACAAAAGTTAAACAAATTAAATTAAAAAGTAAAGGTCAAGTAATCTTCTGTAAATCTGAAGTTCAAATTTCAGTTCTTTTTTTTTTTTAAATATTTATTTATTTGTTTTATTAGTATACAGTGTTCTGCCTGACCACCAGAAGAGGGCACCAGATCTCATTATAGATGGTTGTGAGCCACCATGTGGTTGCTGGGAATTGAACTCAGGACCTCTGGAAGAGCAGACAGTGCTCTTAACTTCTGAGCCATCTCTCTTGCCCCCAAATTTCAGTTCTTATACATTTGCTCTGTCAGTTTTATTTGCCTCTTTATGCCCTGGTTTCCCAGTATGTAACATGTGGGAAATAACAGGACCTTCCTCATGTAGTTCTCAAGGATAGACCATGAAGCCTGTCTGTAATCCCAACACTAGGGAGACAGAGGCAGGCGAATCTGTGAGTTTGAGGCCAGCCTGGTCTACAGAGCAAGTTCCAGACAGCCATGGCTACACAGAGACAGCCTGTCTCAGATAGAGGAGGAGGAGGAAGCAGCAGCAGCAGCATATAAATATGCTTCAGCACACTTTAGCCGGGCAATCTTGGCTATTTTTATCATTTCCATGCACCTCCAATTAAAATGGAGAAAATATTCTTTTGTTTGTTTGTCTTGTTTTGTTCTGTTGTTTTGTTTTTCAAGACAGGGTTTCTCTGTATAGCCCTGGCTGTCCTGGACCCCTTTATAGACCAGGCTGGCCTCAATTTCACTGTTTCTGCCTCCCAAGTTCTGAGATTAAAGGTGTGTGCCACCACTGCCTGGCTTTCAGCTGTCTTTTTAAAGCCCAAGTGCAGCATGTCGGCAAATGTGTGTGTGCACGTGTAGGAGGGCAGAGGGCAGCAGCAGACGCGCTCCTCAGCTGCTTCCCGCTCTGACTTTTTGAGACAGCATCTCTGACTGAACCTGATGCCATGTCAGGTCCCTGTGCGTGTATAGTGAGCACCTTATCCACCGAGCCACCTCCGTGGCTACTACCTTTTATTATTTTCTCTTTAGTTTTTTTTTTTTAAGTATAAGTTTATCAATCTTTTAAAATGTCTTTTCATGATATTTTATTTCTGGAATACTGGTTAGAGGTCAGAGGAAAGTCAGTTCTTTCCTTTTGTTATGTGGGCCTCAGGGACCAAATTCAGGTAGGATTGGTGGCAGGGACCTCTGCCTGTAGAGCCACCTTCCTGGCTCTTATTTTCAATTTAACTCATGATGAGAGAAGAATAAAGAATGTCTCTACAACTTTCTAGTGGTCAAGTATATGATCAGTTCTTACAAATGTCCTTTAGCTACAAGCAAGCAAGCAAACAAGCTGGGCTGGTGTGCACCACCACTGCCCAGTGGCAATGTATTATTTTAAAAGGTTTATTTGTATTAGTGTGTGTGTGAATGTATTGTGTATACAAGCATTGTGTGTATTAGCATGTGAGTGTAGGTGCCTGCGAGGGTCAGAATAAGGCACTATGTAGACCAGGATACCCTTGAACTCTTAGAGACCCACACGCCTCTGAGTGTGGAGGACGGGGAATGAAGGATGTCCCAGCACGAGGCTTCATTTGATATTCATTGTGGTTTGCTCTGCCTAGAACTTTCAGTGTCAATTTACTTTCAAACTCTCATTTTCATATTATTTTGTTAGTTTCTTGGCATTCAGCACATGGCTGGGATATTTTTTTAGTTACCCTAATTTGAGAATCTAGAGAATAGAATAATTTATTTTCATTTAAGGAAGTATCGTTTATTTTTCAAATACTTCCCATGAACATATATGTCTTCCACAAAGGTAAGCAGCATTCTGTTTGTAACCTTTGCCCACCTCTATCTTCCTGATGAAATAGCATCCACATATATGTGGTATGCAATATACACATAAATACACACGTGCAGTGTTGGGACAGAACCTACAGCTTCACACCCGCTAGGAGCACGCTTTACCACTGAGCTGTATCCCTGGCGCTTGCAGCTGTACTTTCAGTTTGACCACATCCTAAGGAGCTAACTGTGCAATTTTTTTCTTACTGTAGCCACTGAAGCTCATCCAGTCATAAATTATGCATCTGAAGTCATCTTACACATTTGCTCTCCTTCAGCCATATGGAGTACATCATGAAATTGTGTGCATTTTGTCTCCCATACCACTTTTTCCTCCTGAGAGACAGGGTCTCTCTGTATAGCCCTGGCTGTCCTGGACTCACTTTGTAGACCAGGCTGGCCTCGAACTCACAGCGACCCGCCTGCCTCTGCCTCCCGAGTGCTGGGATTACAGGTGTGCACCACTGTGCCCAGCTCCCATGACACATTTTTATTTGTCCATATCTTGCATCTGTCCTGCTATCTATCATTTCAGACCAAAGAACATCCGTCTAAAATACTCTCCTGTTCTATCCCCATCAAGCTTTATTTTTTTAAGGGTTTCCAGGGCAAAAAATATGTTACCTGGAGGTCTTTAATAGATTCCATTTATGCGAAACTAAAAAATTCAGCCAAGTACAATGTAACGCATCTACAATCCAGACACTCAGAAAGCTGAGAAAGGAGGATTGTTAGAGGCCAGCCTAGTGGAAGGCCGGCTACATAGTGAAAGAGAAAGTAACGAATAGCAAGGGGGAAGAGAGGAAGAAAAGGAGCAGAGCAGTGTGTGTTTGTGGGGGGGTGGGGATTGGGGAAACAGCAAAAAGAAAGAGAACTAAATGCACTGGGCTTAGTCACTGAGGTAATTTTGGGGAAAGCACAAATGAGGAGGAGGACTGACTGCCAGGGAAGAAGTCTCAGTCCCACCCTTCTACTTCCATGACCCAGGGAAGGAGAATGGACAGTTAGTGGGCTGTCAATGGCCAATGATCCTAAACATGGTCGAGTCTGGGGAGCCAGGTGTTATCCTAGGACTTGAAAGGCAGACAGGCAGATCTGAGTTTGAGGCCAGCGTGGTCTACAGAACTAGTTCCAGGACAGCCAGGGCTATATAGAGAGGCCATGGGGCTAGAGAGATGGCTCTGCCATTAAAGGCTAGGCTCACAACCAAAAATATAAGAGAGGCCATGTCTCAAAAACTAACAAACTAACAAATCAAAGCCACACTCCGCTTCCTTCTGTTCCACAGTCTCCACAGGCAAACTACAGAAACCACTCTCTCTTTGGCTTTTCTTCAGTGATTAGTAAGTGCCATGGGATGAACAAAGGCTTTACTTTGCTCACCCACCACCTACTAGAAAGGTGCTTAGCATATCTCAGCTAGGGAATGGCTCGGTGGGTAAAGTGCTTGCTCTGACACTGATCCCCAGGCTGAGCGCAGAAAGCAGAGTGTAAGACATACTTATAATCCTAGCACCGGAGAGACTGAAACAAGCTCATCCCTAGAGCACGTGGGCCAAACAGCCCAGCCTACATGGTAAGACCCAGGCCAAACTGGCAAATGAATTCTCTCTCTCTTCTCAGATTCGTAAACTTCAATCAGACATTGTATTTGATATAAAATTATTTCCAGGTCTGGGGATATGGTTTACTTGGTTATTTGTCTCAATCCACAAAGTGGGCCAGGAGCAAGCATGCTTTTAATCTCAGCATGAGGAGTTAGAGGCAAGTGGATCTCTACAAACTGAGTTCCAGGACACCCAAGGCTACATAGAGACCCTGCTCCAAAAACCAACAACCAACCAACCAACCAACCAACCAACCAACCAACCAAAAGAAGAACAATACCCAAAGTTGTCCTCAGGCCTCTACATACATGTGCACACACAGACACCAAAGGGGTGGGGACACATTCAATGCTTAAAGACAGGGTGTACACTAAAAGCCAACTTGATTTCCCATTTTCTTGAATTCCACAATTGCAAGAACCAGACACTACTAGAACAATAAGCATATAGGTCTTATTTTTGTTTTATGTTTTTATGAGACAAGATCCAGGCATCCTGGCCAGCACCTGACTTATGACACTCTTGTCCCTCAGCCTTCTGAATGCTAGGATTACAGACCCGTGGCCACCATACCCAGTGACCTAGAGTGTATCTTACGTTCTTACTAGTGTCAACCTTCATGTCCCCAGTCAGTCACTGCTCTGGCATTACTACATAAAAACAAACCTCCCGGTAGACAGAAGGGACAATAAATTACATTCCTCAAGCCAGGTAGTAAAATACAGTGAGAAGGAAAATCAAGACAGGTAAGAGGACCCACGAGTGCTGGCACAGGCTTGTCATCCCAGCACTGGGAAGGCAGAGCCAAGAGAGTGATGACTTCCAAGACCAACCTGGACTACACACAAAGACCCTAGGTTTAGAAGAGAAGAAAAGAAAAGTATACCTCATATTCTCTAATATATATTAGAGAATCACACTACACACAGAGAACACTAACTGACAAGTCCTTGAGACAAAAATTGAGTGTTGTGCTGGGCGTGGTGGCACGGCACCAGGGAGGCAGAGGCAGGAGGATCGCTGTGAGTTCAAGGCCAGCCTGGTCTCCAAAGTGAGTCCAGGACAGTCAGGGATCTGTTATAGAAAAATCCTGTCTGGAAAAACCAAAACCAACCAAACAAACAAAAAAAATCCAAAACAACAAAAAATACCAAAAACAAAACAAAACAAAACAAAACAAAAAACCAAAAAACACACACACATACACAAAAATCAAAAACCAAAACCACAAACAAACCTGAGTGCTGCAAGAACGCTAACATAGCTGCAGCATGTGACTGAGGGAGGACGTACAAATGCGGTGGGATTCAGCCTTTTGTTTTCAGGTTATCAGTTCCGGAAATACAGCCTTTCAACTATGAAAAAGTTAGTAAGTAGAGGCTGCAGACAAGAATCAGTGGTAGGAGCACTCACCACTTCCGCACAGCATCCATAAGGCGGCTCATGACCACCCTGACTCTGCTTCAGGGCATCTTCGCTTTACAGACTTTTCTATTGTTATTTTATGGGGTAAATGCTTTGCCTGCATAATGCACTACATCTATGCCTGGTGCCCACAGAGGCAAGAGAGGGTGCCAAACGCCCAGGAACTGGTGCTACAGATGGTTTTAAGCCATCAAGTGGATGTTGGGAACCAAACTTGGGTACTCTTCAGGCCAGCAAGGCTCTTAACCACTAAGCCATCTCTCCAGCTACATTAAAAAAATAATAAAATGTTGGAGTATGGTCTGGTGCTTTGCATTTGTTAACTGCTTGCACTCCCCTTCTTACTGTTTACTAGCAAACTGTCACACTGTTTAACCTTGCCTAAGAAATTATTCCTGATTGGCTTGTTAACAGGCCTAAACCTGGGCTGGGCAGAACGGGGCAGGTGTGGCCAATGTTCGAAGGCTCTGAGAGAGAAGGATCTTGGGAAGAAGACGCAGCCAGGTACCAGAGGAGGAGAAGGAAGGGGATCACCATGGGATAGAAAAGAGCCACGACGGCCCAGAGGAGGAGCTCTCAAGTTCCACATGGGAAGAAATGGCCCAGATGAACAACCTTAGCAAGTACTTTGGGATTAAGGATGGGAGGCAGCCCAGACAGGAATTATTAGAAGCAGATGGCATGGGGTGGAGGCTGGGGGATAACGGAAGACAGGAGTTAATATTTGCTATGCCCCAGGTGACAAGACTATTCTAAAATATACTAGGTGGCTGTGTCTTTTTAGACTAGGCTGGCCTGGAACTAACAGAGATCTGCTTGCCTGTCTCCCAAGTGCTGGGATTAAAGGCATGAGCCACCACGCCACGCAAGAGTCTGTGTCTTTATTTGATTGTGAAAGCAGGTTAAATAACACCGCCATAATAATTATAAACCTAATAATAACCAATAGGCCATACCATTAAACCAGCAGCAACAATAAGATACAATTAAAACCCTTTAAGAAATTAATGGCAGGTCTTTAATTCCTGGCTTTGTTAGCATATTATCAGTTTAAAATATATTTACTATAATAAAGTGACTAAAAATTGTAAGGTTTATTAATGGCTCAAAATTCCATGAAGCTGAGGTATCAATTTATTTAAAATTTTAATTTTACTAAAATCAGAAATCTCATGAGGATCTTTTTACAAATCTTTTTTCCCCCCAGATTTCTATAAATTAAAGACCTAGTGATTGGATCATTAAAAACGTGAAATGTACTTGGTGAATTTCAATGTAAATCATGACAATTACCATTTTACTGTGTATTTTACAATGAGTTTAGTGATTTGCTAAATATAATGTAATTTATTCTCCCAACAAAGTAAATAGTCGAGAAAAGGACTGTCATTCAGAATGATTAAGCAAATGTGCTCAACTTAGTGAGTCACCAATCTGGCAAATGAATTTTCTCTCTCTTTTCAGATTTGTAAATTTCAATCAGACACTGTATTTGATATAAAGTTATTTCCAGGTCTGGGGATATGGCTTACTTGGTAAAGTGTTTGCCTCAATCCACAAAGCCCCAGCACTACATAAAACGGACATGTGGCTCACACTGGAAATCCCAACAGTCTAAGGATCAGCAATTCAAGGTCAACTGCAGCTATGAAGTGAATTTCAGGCCAGCATGGGATGTCTAAAGAAAGAAATAAACCTTATTCCCATTGACTTAGGAGGTATTCTTGTTTTGGTTGGTTGGTTGGTTTGAGACAGGATCTCACTATAAAGCCCTGGCAGGCTTGGAACTTGTTATGTAGACTAGGCTTGGCCCTGAACTCACAGAAATCTACCTGCCTGAGTGTTAGACTTAAAGGCATGTGCCACCTTACCTGTCTTCTTTTTAAAATAACAATGACAATAAAACAGACAGTTTCAAACAGCCCAGACTAGCTCACACTTCGGGCCATCCTACCTCCACATAAGCTTACAGAGTCCAGCTGAGACTCGGTTCATTTCTCTAATCCTCCTAGGCATCTAAGGAAGTGAAAAGCACACCAGGCATGGAGGCAGCCAGGCATAGAGGCAGCCAAGAGCCAAGGCGTTCAGGAGCTGGGGGCCAGCTTAGGCTGCACATTGAGTGTGAAAGCAACTTGAGCTATGTGAGTCTGAGGCCTTTTGTAAAAAACAAAAACAAAAACACAAAATTGAGGCTGGAAAGAGTGCTCAGTGGTTAAGAGTATAGTCTGCTCTTCCAAACGACCTGGGTTCGATTCCCAGCACCCACATAGCTCACAACTATCTGTAACTTAAGTTCCAGGCAATCTGACACCCTCACAGCAATGCACATAAAATAAAATTAAATGAATTTCAAAAACAAACAAAATTATTTCTACATTTATTATTTGAGTTTGAATTTATTGGTAATTCTATCAAAATACCAAAAACAGGCTATGAAGAGGTTTCAAAAGTGTTTCTAAGATGGGCGTGGTGGCACACACCTTTAATCCCAGTGCTTGGGAGGCGGAGGCAGGTGGATCACTTGAGTTCCAGGACAGCCTGGTCTACAAAGAGAGTTCCAGGACAGCCAGGGCTACACAGAGAGAAATCCTTTCCTCAAACAAACAAACAAACAAACAAGCAGTTTACTAGTGTCTTGTTCTCCAAACATCAAACGGTCACATGAAGGTTCTAACTGACACCACAATGTCATTACAGTTCTGATCCTCCCACCAAGAGCAGCTTATCTATCCCAAATTCAGTAGGAAAGGAAATGGAATACCTTTTTCGTCCATCTCTTAACTCCATTATAGCCTTTGGTTACCAGCTGTCTATGAAAAAAGCTGTTGAAGAAGTGAACCTAGAACAAACAGCAAACACAATTAACCAAATTACATTATGCTGCACCCAGATTCAACTTCATAAGAAAATGGAAAAGAGGAAAGGAAAGTTTTTGTTGTTTTGTTTTTTATTTTTAAAAGAAGTGTTTCTCTGTGTATTCCTGGCTATCCTAGAACTCTTTATGTAGAACTGGCTGGCCTCCTCTTGCCTCTGCCTCTAGAGTGTTGGGATTAAAGGTGTGTGCCACCATGCCTGGACTTTATTTATTTACTTTTATTTTTATGCACATTGGTGTTTTAGCTGCATGTATGTTTCTTTGGGGGCTGGGTGGGTCCTCTGGAACTAGAGTTATAGACAGTTGTGAGCTATCATGCTGGGAACTGAACACAGGTCTTCTGGAAGAACAGTCCAGTGCTCTTAACTGATGGACCATCTCTCCAGGGCTCCACTCCTTTTAAATAAGTTTTTTAAAATTAAAAATCCAGGCATGGCCAAGGACGGATGAATGCCTTTAATCCTAGCACCCAGGGGGCTGGAGAGACGGCTTATAGGTTAAGAGAACTGACTGCTCTTGCAAAGGTTCTGAGTTAAATTCCCAGCCACCACATGGTGGCTCACAACCATCTATAAGGTGATCTGATGCCTTTTCTGGCCTGCAGGTGTACATGCAGACAGAGCACTGTATACACAATAATAAATGAACTTTTAAAAAATCCTAGCACTCAGGAGAAACAGGCAGATAGACCTCTGTGAGTTGGAGGCCAGCCTGATCTATATAGTGATATCCAGGCCAGTCAAGGCTACATACCCTGTCTCAAAAAACAAAAAACAAACCAAAGACAAAATAAAACAAATGAAAAGGAAAAATCAAGGCCTGCGGAATACAGCTTAGTTGAAAGAGTCCTTGCCTCATAGACTCAAAGCCCTTAACTTGATCCCCAGGACCACAAAACCTGTGTATGGCAGCAGCCACCTGCAGTCCTAACACTCAGGAGGTAGAGACAGGAGGATCAGAAATTCAATACCATCCTTAGCTATAGCAGAGTTTGACGTCACTCCAAGCCACATGAGATCCTTTCTCAAAGATATAGAAACAGAAAGACAGAGGAGGAAGGAAAAGAAGAAATCAAGGTAGGTCAAGAGGAAGAAAATACATTACACAGTTAACAGATGATTCTATTCATTAGCATTATTAGTAACACGCCTTTAATCCCAGCACTTGGGAGGCAGAGGCAGGTGGATCTCTATAGTTCAAGGCCAGCCTGGTCTACAGAGTGAGTTCCACAACAGCCAGGGCTACACAGAGAAACCCTGTCTCAAAAAGAAATAAATAGATTATTTTAATTTTATGTGCATTAGTGTTTTGCCTACATTATACAAATGTGTGTCCAGTGCCAACAGAAGTCAGAAGAGGGTATCAGATCTCTTGAAACTGAAATTACAGACAGTTGTGAGTCACTATATGGGTGTTAGGAATTAAACCCAGGTCCCCTGGAGAAGCAACCAGTGCACTTAACCACTGAGCCATCTCTCTAGTCCCAAGACTAAGTTTTGTTTAAAAGCTGTAAAACCCCCTGTTGAACATACCTTAAAAAAAAAAAAAGTAACTCCATTTAAGTAAAAATGAACACACCCAACTAAATAAGGAAGAAAATATGGGCACTGATTTTCTTAAGTTTTAAAAACATTTTTTCCTTTCTTTTGAAACATGGTCTCATCTTGCCCATGCTGTCCTCAAACTTGCTATGTACCCATGGCTGATCTTGAACTTCTGACCCTCTTGCCTCCACCTCCCAAAGTGCTGGGATAAAGGTGGTGTGGAATCGTACGCAGCTTAAGCAGAAATGATTTGATAGAAAATATGGCAGACTCTAATGCACAGCCAAGATATAATCAACCCATTTATTCTAAGAATATCAAATAATTGCAAACTATTTAAAAGATAAAAAAGAAGGGGCTGGGGAGATGGCTCAGAGGTTAAGAGCACTGTCTGCTCTACCAGAGGTCCTGAGTTCAATTCCCAGCAACCACATGGTGGCTCACAACCATCTATAATGAGATCTGGTGCCCTCTTCTGGTGGGCAGGCACACATGCAGGCAGAACATTGTATAATAAATAAATGAATAAATCTTTAAAAAAAAAAAAAAAAGAAGAAGAAGAAACTAACAGCAACCTTACTATCAGTAACATCACAAGGACACAAGGCCTCCACTTACTTTGTCTGGGACTGCGTCCATTATCAGCTCACCATACATATTAATAACCTGTAAAAGTAAAGCCAGCTGATTAGTCCTACAGTTCAGAACATCCCCCACAGGATGAGTGATGTGCTCAGCATAATGACGGTATAACCTGTGTCTAAAGATAAACAGAAAGTCAACCCAAAAGACAAGCCTTATTGGCTGCATCCTGACAACTCTCTCCCCTGCCCTCTGTCTGTCTCTCCCATTTTTCTTTTCTTTTTTGTTTTTCGAGAAAGAGTTTCTCTGTGTAGTCCTGGCTCTTCTACCCTGAGAACCCACGTAAACTAACCTGGTCATTCAACCAATTCTGACCGTCCAAGGTCGCCAGGTCATCCATATCCAACATGTGCTTATTATAGAAGATTCGGAAGTTGCACTTTTGATGTCTGGCCCGGTAGTTTGTTATTTCCCTATTAATAAATGGTTTTCTAAAACAGATTTTGAAAGAAAAAGTTAAAATGAAATGCATTTCATTCAATGTATAATTTTCTCTTTTCTCTTAAGGGAAAAGTCATTTTTGGCAGTAAGTATCTTTAAGGGCTTAACTTTAGCATCTCTGACATACCTATTAGAAAAGTCTTCATTAAAGACATCTTTTAATCTCCCAAGGACATCTTTTTCACTGAGTGGGACCAAACTTCCATACTTTTTCATAACCTCATCTAGGAATCCTTACATAAAGGGAAAAGAAAAACCATGTAAAATTTTTTCAGCAAAGTTGTTTTTATAACACATAACACATACTTACAACATAGAACCATAGCCTGTAAAAATACAGTTACATCATTAAAAAAAAAAATAAGTGGGATCTAGGCCTTCACCACTGTAACCCACAGACGAATGTTTACAGCGATCATTTCACACTGAAGCTTTTGTTGTTTCATAGCTGATCTTAGCCAATAGCTGAGGGAGCAAGCAATTAGGGGCGGAGGTGGAGCTGTCCATATATAATACAGGTGGATAGGTGGGCATGGTGGTGCATGCCTTTAATCCCAGCACTCGGGAGGCAGAGGCAGGAGGATCGCTGTGAGTTCAAGGCCAGCTTGGTCTACAAAGTAAGTCCAGCCAAAGCTACACAGAGAAACCCTGTCTCAAAAAAAAAAAAAAAAAAAAAAATACAGGCTGAGTCTCGGTCTTCCTGTATGCTGGGGTTACAGGTGTGTGCCACCATGCCCAGCTTGTATTACTGACATACTCAAGAGTGACATTTCCATAGTGTGACCTTGAAGAAGAAACTTCTCCTTTCGGACTCCTAAAAATCCAAGCATAGTGGTATGTTCCTATGGTTCCAGCTACTGGAGAGGCTGAGGCCCGGGATCACTTGGGCACAGGAATTCTGAGCTAGTTAGGTGGGCTTTGAATAAGAATGGCCAATCCCGATAACAACTGAGATGTAATCTGAATAAATTACTTAAAAAAAAAAAATGGCCACTACAGGCTCATCTACTTGCAAGGACTAGGAGGTGTGGCCTTGTTGGAGGAAGTGTGTAACTGGAGGGTAGAGTTTGAGATTTCAAAAAGCCATTCCAAGCCTGAGTGTCTCTCTGCCTGCTGCTGGCAGATCAGGATGTAGACCCCTGAACTCAGTTTCCAGCACCATGTCTACCTTCATGTTGCCATGCTCCCTTGTCATGATGATAATGAACTAAAACTGTAAGCCTGCCCCCAATTAAATGCTTTCTTTTTATAAGAGTTAACTTGGAAGCCGGGCGGTGGTGGCGCACACCTTTAATCCCAGCACTCAGGAGGTAGGTGGATCTGTGAGTTGGAGGCCAGCCTGGTCTGCAAAGAGAGTCCAGGACAGCCAAGGCTACACAGAGAAACCCTGTCTCAGAAAACAAAAAACAAAAAAATCAAATTGCAAAAATACAGTGATAACAATCTCACTTTTTATTTTTTTGTTTTTCGAGACAGGTCACAAAGATCCGCCTGCCTCTGCTTTCCCAGTGCTGGGGTTAAAGGCGAGTGCCACCACGCCTGGCCAGCTTGTGGTTTGATCATCTTGTTTGTTTTCTCCGGACAGGATTTCTCTGTGTATCCCTGGCTATCTATAACTTGATCTGTAGATAAGGCTGGCCTTGAACTCATTCTGCCTCTTGAATGCTAGGAATAAAGGCATGCATCACCACCACTTGGCAACAACTTGATCATTTGTTAATATAACACATGCCTTGTACTCCCAGCAACCTGTAGGCCAAGGTAGAAGGGTCATCCTAAGTTTGAGGCCAGCTTCATCTAAGCAGCAAATTCCAGACTACATGGCGAGACCTTGTCTCCAGACAAACAGCCAGCCCACTAAGTACTCATGACCCCGGCTAACTGGCAACAGTGAGCAAGGCCTTTTCCTCCGTGCTGCCTAGGCTGGCCTTCAGATCCTCCTCCACCTCAGCCTTCACAGATTACAGACCGGTTCTAGCTCCAGAGGCCTGTTTTAAAGTAGGGAATAGAATGTTTAAAGAACGATTTTTATCGTTTACTTAGCTGTGGTATAAGAGGTCAAACCCTGGGCCTAGCACACGCTGGGCAAGAGCTCTACCATCTGAGCTTTACGTCCAGCTAAGGAAATAGAATTTCTCAGGGGACCTTTCACCTGATTTAAGACAGTCTTCGAGCCATCTTACGTATATATTCATTTAATGGTCTCAATGATGACCCACTAAGCAAAAGTTCCCAGGAGAGAAATCCCCAACATGACTTCTAAATAGAAAATGAAGCTGAAGGCGGCTTAGCGGCTCGGAAAGAACCATGACTGGGGATGATGCTGCAAAGGAAGAGCAGCAGCCTAATAGGCTGATGATGAAATCCGGACTATGCTGGGGGAAACTGCATCCAGCTCCTTCTGCAGCTCCAAACAGTGGTTTCTGCTAGACCATCAATTCAGAGTAGCAAAGTACTGTTGTACAGAGAGAGAAGCAAAAATGAAAACCCTGTAGTCCCTCCTATTAATCTCCGACCACAGTGGCTCCCGGCTTTTTATAATGTTGGGAACCCAATTCAGGGCTGCAAACATGCTAGACAAACCACAGAATTGCACCCTCAGCCCTTCATTTATTTTTATTACGTTCATTTATTGTGTGTGTGTACAGTGAGGTGCACATGCCAATATCATACACATACAGGACATCATGTGGGAGGTGGTGCTCTCCTTCACTTCCAGAGAGTGAACTCAGGTTATCAGTTTGGCAGCAAGTGTCTTTACCCTTTGCCCGCAGAGCCTCTCCTAGCCCAGACCTAGGTTTCCTGATAACACCTGTACTTCTCCACCTGAGTCTACTTGGAGGTTCTAAGCTAAGAACAAAGCACATAACATTTTTAATACTTTTATTTTTATTATTTTACGTGTGTTTTGTTTGCATTATGTCTGTGCACTACATGTATGCCTGATGCCCATGGAGTACATAGATCCCCTGGAACTGGAGTAGCAGCTGGTTGTGAGCTGTCGTGTGGGTAGCAGGAACTGAACCTGGGTCATCTGCATGATCACCCAGGGCTGGTAACCAAGAGCTAGTTCTAGGCCTGAGATTATATACTTTTGCTATATACCCACCATTTATTTATTTATTTATTTTGGTTTTTTGATGCAGGGTTTCTCTGTGTAGCCTTGGCTGTCCTAGACTTGCTTTGTAGACCAGGCTGGCCCCCAATTCACAGCAATCCACCTGCCTCTGCCCCCTGAGTGCTGGGATTACAAGTGTGTGCCACCATACCCAGCTCTCTAAGCATTTATATCTTAATAGTTAGCTTGTTTCTACACAGTGGTCTTACTTCTACATGAAAACGTGGTTTCAACAGAAGTCAGGAAACCTTAGCATTTGGGAAGACTGCATTTAAGTGGGAAATTATATATAGGTGGAAAGTTAATACTGACTCCACAAAGTTGTCCTCTGACCTTCACATAGCATGGCGACATGCACACTCACACAGAAACATTATATATGTACATAAATATTAACGATTTAAAAATTGTTTTAAAGTGTAATAAGGTTGGAGAGATGGCTCAGTGGTTAAGAGAGTATCGTATTCTTCAGAGAACCACAGTTCAGTTCCCAGCACCCTTACTGGATGGCTCACAATCACCTGTGAATACAGTTCCAGGGAATCTGATGCCTCTGGCCTCCACACATGTGTGGAATATACATACACGGACAGACACATGTACACATGACTAAAAATAAAAATGTTTAAGCCGGGCATGGTGGTGCAGGCCTTTAATCCCAGCACTCAGGAGGCAGAGGCAGGCGGATTGCTGTAAGTTCGAGGCCAGCCTGGTCTACAAAGCAAGTCCAGGACAACCAAGGCTACACAGAGAAACCCTGTCTCGAAAAACAAACAAACAAAAATGTAAATGTAACAATGAAACCCATTACTTTGTATGCAAACTTATAGAATAATTATGTTAAATTACAAAATGAAACCATAAAAAAAACTATGCCTCGAGCAAAAATGGGGAGAAATGTCCCAAACAACAAAAAGTTAAAATGTAGGCTCTACCCTCTTGATTGATATTCCCTAAATAAAAAAGCAGCCTTCTTACAGACAAGCCAAGGTAGAACTACCTGAAACTCCTGCTGCCTAGATCTCAGGGCGCTGTGCAGGCTATGAGGGAGAAAAGACGTCAGTGGTCTCACCAGCACTTGACCATGGACCCTGAATACTACAGTACTGACATGCTGGACAAGGGGTGCCTGCTAGTGAAATAAATAGTGGTATGAAGGCTATGATGCAACCGACAACTTTCTGGCTGGATCTGAGGCATACACCACAGGAAGGAACTCATCCCTGCTACTGAAAACCCGTGAGGTTATAGGCTTAGAGGGGAACCTACTACTGTTTGTTTTGCTAAATGGACAAGTTGTCAAATTGCCTTCTAAATATTTATGCTCAGAACCATAGATCAGTGCTGCTCTCAATCTCAACTAGAGAAGATTCTTTTTGCAGTGGACAAGGTTTAATGCAGAGACTCATAACTAGTCCAAATGCTGAGAATAAGTGACTGTTGAGTGCTCAGCCCTAAATAGGACATCTATATCAATCCCCCACTCTTCCCCATCCCTGCAACCTCGAGGGATGCACCCTTCCTGAAGAAGGGACAGAGAGAACGTAAGAGCCATGGGACGGGAAGGAGTGCTGTGACATGCTGTCTTCTGGACATGTCATGACCACTGCCCTCCTCAGCTCGCTATAGTAATGTTTACCTCCACAAGGTCAAGCCAATGACCAGTCAACATCCCAACAGGCAGTACGGTCCAATTAGTACAGTGGGGTGGGATGGGGGAGCATGAAGGGAAGAGGGAGTATGTTGGGGGTGCTTGGGGAGAGGAAGTTGGGGTGCACATGATCAAGATACATTGTATAAAATCAAGATGTAGAGGCACACATCTTTAATCCAAGAACCTGGGAGGCAGAAGCAGGAGGATTTCTAAGTTCAAGCCAGCTGGTCTACATAGCAAATTCCAGGGCAGCCAGAGCTACAGTGAGACCCTGACTTAAAAACAAACAAACAAACAACAACAACAAAAAAAACCCACTTTACACTTGTATGAAATTGTCAAAGAAATGATAAACAATACTCTATTAAAACAACAACTTAACATTTTCTGTTAAGGCAACAATAAACAATGTTGTGGCATTAAAGAGTGTTATATATTTGGAGGTGATATCCTTAGCAATTATATTAATTTAGCATCTTTATAACTAGACTGACATGGTAGTCCATGAAAGCAGGTATCAGTGTATTCTGATTGCTTCTATATTCTTTTTGTTTGTTTGTTTTTAAGTTGCTTCTATATTCTTAGAAAGCAGAACACTGGCTGGTTTACAGGAGTGTCTCATATATTAATTAAAGAACCAGCCAGGTGTGGTGATGCACGCCTTTAATCCCAGCACTTGGAAGATGGAGGCAGAGACAGGTGGATGTCTGAGTTTCGGGCCAGCTTGGTCTATAAAGTGAGGCCAGCTAGGGATCTGTTGTTACACAGAAAAGCCCTGTTTCAAAAAACTAACTAACTAACCAGAAATAATCCAAAGGAAAATAGGTAGAGAGAAACTATGCACCAATAAGATGCAGTCAAACATACAAAAAAGTCATCAGGGCTGGGGAGATAGCTCAGCTGAGAGAATGTCTGCCTAGCACTCATGAGGCCCAGAGTTCTAGCCACTGCCCCACATAAATCAGGTATGGTGGGGGGCTCCAGAGTTGGCTAAGTAGTTAAGAGCAGCGTCTGCTCTTCCAAAGGACCCGGGTTCGATTCCCAGCACCCACATGGCAGCTCACAACTGTCTGTTACTCCAAGATCTGATGCCCTCACACCCATGCACATAAACTAAAAATTAAATAAAAATATTTTTTAAAAAAATCAGGTATGGTGACAACATATCTGTAATCTCAACACTTGAGAGGATCACAAGTTCAAGTCACCCTCAACTACACGGCAAGTCTGAGGCCAGACTGGGCTACTTAAGATCCAGTCTAAAAACAAAGACACCCAATCTTTAAACCCAACAATGTAAAAGTCTCATCTGTAATCTGTAAGCTTAAATTTAACAGATCTTTAAAGGTAATTTGTCCATCCTCTTGAAATTCGTAAGTACTAGGGTTGGAGAGATGGCTCAGTGGTTAAGAGCACTGGCTGCTCTTCCAGAGGTCCTGAGTTCAATTTCCGACAACCACATGGTGGCTCACAACCATCTATAATGTGATCCAATGCCTTCTTCTGGCCTGCAGCTGCACGTGAACACAGAGCACTCATATACATAAATAAAATCTTTTTTAAAAAACACTAAGTATCAATAGTCTTTTACCAGCAGTTTAAACGGCAATTTAACGTACAGAAAGAACTACAAAAGAGAGTTCATTGCATCCTCACAGCAAAATCAATGCACATGGTCATCAGCAAACCGAGAAATGAGCAACATCTATATAACGGAGCAGTGTGAACAACCACAAGCAACATCTAATGGCTGGAAGAGAAAGCCATGTGTGGGAGGTAAAACTGACACTCTTCTGGAAAGGAAGCACAGCAAGTGCAGGCCAGAGGTTGGAGGGCAACAAAGAACAGTGCATACCAGAAAGGCAGGTTGAGAGCTGCTCATCATCCACGGGAGAAGCTTTCTGACGGCTCTGGCCGCCTGCCATCTGGTTTTCAACTTTGAGTTCACTGCACATCAAGGGAGCATCCAGGGGACTTTTACAGTAAGGGTGGTCCAGCAGCTTGGAGCTAAGAATGTTCTGCTTGAGCGATCCATCCTCCTCCATCTGGAAGTTCTCACTCTGAGCAGGCTCTTCAGACACAGGCCCATCTACACTACTCACAGATTTGTCTGCTCCAGACACTGACAGTTTTACTGTGTCGTCACTGACAGTACTTGTCCCACTTTCTTGGTCCAGAGTCATAACTGCTCTTTCGGTTTCCGAAGTGAACTTGTTACCAGAAGGATGTTCTGTTAAAGGGATTTCATGAATTTGCTCTGTACATTCCCACTTAGGAGAAGAGGGTGACTGGTCCCACGTGTATGTGGCACTGCCATTCTGTTGGTCCAAGAAGGGGCTTTCCTTAGTCTGGCCATCAGGCATGTGAGAGCTCTTTCCCTTCACCACAGCAGTGCTGTCCATATCTGGGAAGGACGGCTGACACTGACAAGGGTCTTTTGGTTCTAGGGAAGGGACTGGGCTGCAATTGCCACCCTCAGTTTTATTATCCCTAAGGTTGTCTTGATGGTCCCCAGTGACCTTCTGCACCCAGCTTCGCTGGGCTTTTCTTAGCTTGCAAACCCTGCTTTTCGTTCTGAAGTGCTGTGATCTGAAAATCCTATACCGAAACCTAATCATAGATAATTTCTCATACATCATAAGAGACACTTTGACTCTCCGATGCTGGCTAAGCTGGAACTGTTTTGGAATCAGGGGTCTCCCATTCCTGTGGTGCACTAGCCCTTGGCAGCAGCCATAACAAACACGCTTCCTATGTTTGTTCAAGACCACAATCTTGCCACTCTCACCTGGACTCTGGCTCTCCCCACTGAACTTCATGGGAAAGTCTGAATCTTGTGGGTCTGTCCTGGGTTTGTGACCACTGGCCTTGCCTAACCCAGTGTTTGCTGACAAGCCAGTAACTGCCTTCAGGAGACTGCTCTCTCTGCAGTATTCATGGTCCAAGCTCCTTGCTGAACAGAGTAACTTATCTGCCCGGAGTTTCAGGAGCCTCCTTGATGGAGAAATGAAGTGCTTGGTGTCCTTCCTTCTCACTGTGGCGTACCAAGTCCTAACACTGTGAGTGGCCGCTCCAGGCTCCGTCTTTGAACAAAGTGGCACATCCTGGATCCATGTTTTCTGGATGTGAAGACCCTTCTTACGACACTGGAAATGCTTCAACTGCTGATGCCAAACAACTGGCCTTCCCAGCTTAGCTTTTAAAAAGCACAAGTTCTGGGGAAAACAGAACTTCTTAAAGCTTCCGAACCCAGTATTCCATTTCTCAGAAAAGGCTAAGTGAATTCCTTTCTTCCATAGAATCTTCTTCTGTTTTTTCATTTTTCTGATGCATAATGAGAACTGGATATATCCATAAAAGAAAACAAAATATGAAGAAAAGTTACATATAACAATTAAGATCAAAAAAAGAAAAAGAATGTATACACTTCAATTTATTCTGCCATCCACAAAGAAAGAACCTGGAAGAAGGCATGAGCATTTAAAAAGGCCCCATGTCCTTTATACCTGCTTCTGGTGGGGATGTTTCAAGAATCATTTCTGGCAAGAGGTGGTCATGCACGCCTTTAATCCCAGCATCCAGGAAGCTAAGGCCAGGTAGACGTCAATCTCTGTGAATTCCAGGCCAGCCTGCTCTACATAGTTAATGTTCCAGGTTAGCCAGGCCGTATAGTGACACCTTGTAACAAAAAACTTTTCTCAGTACATACCACTTTTTGTTTTGGGAATTTATTGTGCATTTACCTGCATGTATATAGCAGTACCACTTTAAGTGCATATTACCTGTGGAGGCCAGAAGATGATGCTGGATTCCCTGGAACTGTAATTGTGGATGGTTCTGAGCTACCATGTGGTGCTGGAAATTGAACCTAGGTCCTCGGCCAAAGCAGCAAGTTAGCTGCTGAGCCACCTGCAGCCCGCTGCATCAGGTTCTAGCAGAACACACAAGGCAACAAAGTCCGAAGTTCTGGGGGTTTAGTACCCGAGCCACCTTGCCAGCTACAGAGTCTCTAATATCTACTGTGTGTTCAGCTGTAAAGCCAAAGACAGCAATGGAAGGAGGACCAAATGCCTCTTCCCACAGATTTCTTACCTCTTATTTATAAACTTGCCCATAGGAAAATAACTTTCAGTCAGCAAAATTTTTAAAGGGCAAGTATCTTTGGTCCACATAGTCATCAACCTCAAAGATACCAGCTCCACTTTTACAAGTCAGAGTCTAGTGTTTATAAAGGGACAGGACTTCATCAGGTGTTATATCCAGTCTCAAGGGAATATAAGGTTCACAGACAAACATAAGACCACACAGAATTTCAGGAATAGCTGATAAAGGTGAAAGGTGAGAAAGAGTGAGTGAAAATCAGATGTGAAGCTGGAAGTAGAGTCAGTGCCAGCCTAGCATACACAGTGCCCTGTGTTCAATGCAGAGCATCAATAAGCAGACATGGTGGGGCTGGAGATAGAGCACTTGCCTAGCATTCCTAAAGCCCAGCTTCAATCCCCAGCACGACATAAGACCAGTCACGAGGCACACACACATGATCAACCCCGACACTAGAGGAATGAGGCAGAAAGATGAGAAGTTCAAGGCCTGTGGACAAGGGTAATCAACAGTCTTACCCAGGTATGAGCACTTCAAGCTACAACCTACTAGGCAAGATGCGGCCACCAGAGCAACAACGGCAATAAAGTTCTGAGGATACTGACCAATTTCCAATGAGATTTGAGGCCTGCCCCCACAAAGGGGCATTCATTCCTTGTACTATAAACATGGCCAAAATCCTGACTGGCTGGGCACAGTAGCAGACACCTGTAATCCCAGCACATAGGGAGGCAGAGGCAGGTGGTTCTCTGTGAGTTTAAGGCTAGCCTGGTCTACAAAGCAAGTCCAGGAGGGGCCAAAGGCTACACAGAGAAACCCTGTCTCAGAAAACAAACAAACAATCCAAGTGACTAGGGAGGTGACAGTGACAGGCCCTACAAGCAGTAGAGAATTGTTCTGCTTGCTGGCTATTTTTTTTTTTAAAGATTTATTTATTATTATACAGAATTCTGCCTGCATGTACACCTGTAGGCCAGAAGACGGCATCAGATCACATTACAGTTGGTTGTAAGCCACCATGTGGTTGCTGGGAATTGAACTCAGGACCTTTGGAAGAGCAGGTGGCACTCTTAACCACTAAACCATCTCTCCAGCCCCTTGCTGGCTACTTATATCTGTCCCAATAGATCAGTGCTGCTCTGAGCTGGGGTCAGAAGCTTCTGCATACAGTAGGCAACAGTTAATACAGGAATTCACAACTGATCAAAGTTGTATAGTTAAGTGACTCTTTTTCCTTCTTTCCTTTTTCTTTTTTTCTCAAGACAGGGTTTCTCTGTGTAGCCTTGGCTGTCCTGGACTCACTTTGTAGACCAGGCTGGCCTCGAACTCACTGCGATCCACCTGCCTCTGCCTCCCTGAGCACTGGGATTACAGGCGTACGCCACCACGCCCGGCTTAGAAGTAAGATTTTTAAAAGGTAAACCTCCACTAGGTGCAGGGCACTCATCTAACTCTAGCAGCCAGGAAGCAAAAGCAGGAGGGTCACACATTCAGGACCAGGCGTTGGCGCTACACAGTGACACCTGCCAGACATGAATGAACTGTGATGGGGTTAACTTAAATCCAATAGAACTCACACACTCAAAACGTCAATGCAGATGAGAAACAATTTTTGTTTTGTTTTGTTTTGTTTTTTTGAGACAGGGTTTCCCTGTGTCGCCTTGGCTGTCCTGGACACTTTGTAGACCAGGCTGGCATCTACTTACATTGATCTGCATGCCTCTGCTTTCCAGGTGCTGGGATTAAAGGAGTGTGCCACCACCCGGCTGTGATTAACATTTACTGTAATCAAGCCACTACTGATTGATCAAGGCTGAAGAACAGACTAGGGAGCTGAATTGGGACCCTGAAGGGACACTATACAGCAAATTTTAAGGGTGAAAGCATAAAGCGAAGGGGAGTTGGGGGGAGCTGTAGCACTGTCCAATCATATTTTGACATAAGGGGCTGAGCAAGGGAGTTTCCATCACTCAGGCTAGGAGGAGGTTCTTGGGCCTGAGAAGGGAAACTTAATCTGACCCAGCCAACAAGATGGAGAAGTTGTCTGTGAGATGGCTGGACTGTTTCCTTAACAACAGACGCTGTTCAGCTATTGGGAAGTCCCAGCTCCAGTAAGGACTGGGACCTTAAACTTAGTGATTAAATGGAGTCTGAAAACAAAATGGAAGTACTTAGAATAAGTTTCCTTTGCTTGTTCCCAACACAATGGATAGATGAACAAAAGGCCCCAGGGACAAAGACAATGAAAGAAGAGATAAGATCAGTAATATTTCTAAAAGAAACAGATAGCCAGATTGGTGGTATATACCTCTAATCTCAGCAGAAGCCGGAAGATCTCGGAGCTCAAATCTCTAATAAATTCAAGGGGAGCGTGGTCTACATAGCAAATTCCAAGTCAGCTGAGGCTACATAGTGAGACCTCGTTTCAAAAAATAAAAAGCAGAAGAATAAGTGTTGAAACTAATTTTATTAAACTGTGTTTCTTTTAGTTTTTTTTATTTTTTATTTTTGGTTTTTCGAGACAGGGTCTCTCTGTGTAGCCTTGGCTGTCCTAGACTCACTTTGTAGACCAGGCTGGCCTTGAACTCACAGAAATCTGCCTGCCTCTGCCTCCCAAGTGCTGGGATTAAAGGCATGCGCCACCACCGCCCGGCTTTAGTTTATTTCTTAACCTGGCTATCAAACAAATAATTGAGACTCTTTTATAATACAAGGCTTCACAACACAATCTGAGCAGTTTAAGTCTGTTCTTAACCCTCTAAGCTATTTTGTCTTAATTCCCAGTAATATTTGCACTTTGGAGCATTCCTGGGCTCCGGCTCCTTCCTCCTGATCTTCCTTGGACCTCTCTCTGTGGCCTACTCCTCTTGGCTTCTCCCCCTGACTCCTCCTCCCCTGGCTGGCAGGAAGTCCAGCCCTATTCTCTCCCCTGCTCATTGATTGACTGTAAGCTGCTTTATTGACATAACAGGAGGATAATTAGGGAGCAGAGTTTACACAATGTTTAGACAGAAAATCAGAAGTTAAACTACACAATAACCTTATGCCTACAAATAACTCTCTCAGGTCAAAAAAAGCTAAAATTTAAGGCCATGAAGGAAGCTACATGACCTCTGAAAGGCCCCAAATTAGAGGTAACAAATACCTATGAAGGTTAGGAATATGTATGGAGCTGAAAAAGAAAGCAAGGTCCTCACAAAGTGTGAGCAACAAGCCTCCCCTGCTCCCCCACCCCCACCCCCCAGATCCTGGCTCCTATGAGAGACCTGTTCCCTTTCTTGGTGAGGATGAATCAGGGCAGTCACACCAGCAGGAAAGCACAGTGCAGGACAAGCTAAGATAAATGAGTTCCTATTGTGAACCTGCCCTCTCATCAACACCTTATAAGGATATACTGCTAATGAGGAACCATTGCTTCATTCCTGCAGGATGAGAGAAGGTCATTTAAAGATTAAAGATCTTAAGTACTTACTGTTCCCCCAAAAGGCTGAGCGATCACTTTTAGTGTATTCAGAAGTCAAAGAAATGTATTAGGCTCTAGACCCTAATTACCCTGCCCCTTTCTTCCCCAAGAGAGGAAGTTTACCCTTCTGAAAGTTAAACTAGGTGGATGTGAGGACAGTTTGAAGGAGAATGAGACAGTAATGAGAAACTTTTTGTTTTGTTTTGTTTTTTGAGACAGGATTTCTCTGTGTAGCCCGGTTGTCCTGGAAGTCACTTTGTAGACCAGGCTGGCCTCGAACTTACATTGATCCACCTGCCTCTGCCTCCTGAGTGCTCGGATTAAAGGTGTGTGCCACCGCAACCAGCTGCAGACCCATTCTTAAAAAAAAAAAAATCAACCAACCACCACCAGGTGTGGTGACACATACTTTAATCCTAGCACACAGGAGGCAGAAGCAGGTGGATCTCAGAAATTCTGAGTTCAAGGACAACCTGGTCTACAAAGGGAGTCTAGGATAGCCAGGGCTATTACACAGAGAAACCCTGTCTCGAAAAATAAAATTAAACAAAACAAAACAAATCAAACCTTGTAACTGGCTCAAAACAAAAACCAACAAGAATGAGACATAGTTACACACTATAATGCCAATACTCAGAATATAAATATAGGCAAATTAGGAGTTTGCCTGAGGGATATGAGATTCTGTTTTAAAAACAAAGTAACAAAAGAAGAGTCATCAGGCTGGAGAGATGGCTCAGAGGTTAGAGCACTGCTTGCTCTTCTTCCAGAGGTCCCAGGTTCAATTCTCAGCAACCACATGGTGGCTCACAACCACCTATAATGAGATCTGGTGCTGGTGCCCTCTTCTGGTGTACATAATAAATAAATAAATCTTTAAAAAAGAAGAGGAGGAGAAGGAGTCATATTAGTGGTTGTTACCTATTATTCCAGTTCTCAGGAGACAGAGCCAGAATTACTCCAAGTTTGGGTTTTGGGTCCAGCCCAGCCTACACAGTGAATTATTAGCCAGCCAGAACTACAAAGGAGGCTCTATCTCAAAGTAAAGTAACACTAGGGCTGTGTCTGAAGTCTTTGCCTAGTACGCAGGAAGCCCTAGAGCGGTGGTTCTCAGCCTTTCTTACCCTTTGACACAGTTTCTCTTGATACAGTTCCTCCTGTTGTGGTGATGCCCAACTATAAAATTATTAGGCTGCTACTTCTTAACTAAAATTTTGCTACTGCTTAGAATCATAAGGTAAATATCTGTGTTTCCCAAATGCCCTTAGGCAACCCCTATGAAAGGGTACTTCCACCCCACAAAGGGGTCACATGCCACAGGTTGAAACCTGAGCTCTAGAACCAAAGGAAACAAAAAACATAGAATTCTACCAAAAACAGAAACAAAGCTAACAGGGAAGGAGAGACCGGGTTTACTTTTCAATGGGCATAACATTTAAATCTGAAAGATGGGAAGGTTCTGAGGACCTTGAGTGTTCATGATTCTGCCCTGTACACCTAAAATGGAGCTGGACATGTGGCAAACACTTGGCAGGCTGAGGCAGAAAGAGGCCATTTTGGTAAAATAAGACTTTGCTTTAAAAAAAAAAAAAAAAAGAAGATTAAATAGAAAAAGGAAGCTGGGCGTGGGAGGAGCAGCTCAGTTCTTTGCACATGCCCAGCACAGACAAGGTCCTCAGTTTGATCCCTAGTTCCTCCAAACAAGCAGAAAGGAGGAAAGCCACAATGCACAAAAAGGCAATAGAAAATGTTATAACCACTGGCAAAAAGAGCAAGGTTTGTTTTTTTTATTTTTTGAGATAGGGTTTCTCTGTGTAGCCTTGGCTGTCCTAGACTCACTTTGTAGACCAGGCTGGCTTGAGATACCAGAAGAACTAAAATTGGATTTCAGGGTTATGGGGTGAAGGTTAAGAAATAGGCCTAGAGGAGATAATCTGGCCAGCTGCAAAGAAGAGCTTCACCAGAGATAGCATTGCCTAGTGACTGACCTGAAGGATCCCACCAAAGATAGAGTTGATAAGAGACCCAGTTTTATGGCCACATTCCTTCCGGCCCACCGGAGATAGGGTTAAAAGGAAACCAGACACTTCCCTGGACAAAGTAGTGAACAAAGAGAAGAAAGAAAGCTAAGCCATGGGCTGTCTTGGAGCCTTTTTCTGTAGCCTGTCACCTTTAGACATTACACCTCTTTATGTTACTCAACCAATAGATGATTGCCAGGCTAGGGACCCCTGCGTTGGAGTGCTGGAGGGATAGGAAGCTGTAAATTTACCCTCAGCTCAGAGTTCAGGGCTCTTTCTAGATACCACTGTGTTGGTGACAGTCAGAGACTGGCTCAAGTCAGAAAAAAAATTAAAGGTCCTCCTGTGTATTGCATTGGTATAGAGTCCTGGTAGTCTTTTTGGGGGGGTCTCAAGATCTGGTCACAGCAGGCCTTGAACTCATAGGGATCCTCCTGCCTCTGCCTCTTGAATGCTGGGATTAAAGGCGTATGCCACCACGCCTGGCTTTTAATTAATTTATTTTTTTTTTAAGGAACACCAAGGGCTGGAGAGATGGCTCAGCATTTAACAGCACTAGCTGTTCCTCCAGATAACTCAAATTTGGTTTCCAGCATCCAGGTCTAAGAGCTTATAACTGCCTATAACTTCAGGTCTAGGTAATCCCATACCTCTTTCCTTTGCTGGCACCTGCACTCACGCTCATATACCCACACACAAATACAATTCATACACAATTAGCATTAGGGTTTTTAATTAATTAATTAACTTATTTATTGGTTTTTCAAGACAGGGTTTCTGTATGTAATCATGGCTGTCTTAGACTCACTTTGTAGACCAGGCTGGCCTTGAACTCACAGCGATCCACCTGCCTCTGCCTCCCGAGTGCTGGGATTAAAGGCATGCACCACCATGCCCAACCATTAATTTATTTTTTTAATGAACAGTCAAGAGGCTGGAGAGATGGGTCAGCAGCTAAGAGTACTTGCTATTCTTGTAGAGAAGCCAAGTTCAGTTCCCAGGACCCACATGGCAGCTTGCAACCATCCCTAACTCCAGCTCCAGGAGATCCAAGGCCTTTTTCTGGCCTCTGCAGGCACCACACATGTATGTAATGCACATACATACATGCTGGCAAAACACTCATATACATAGAATAAAAATAAACATATTTTTAAAAGATGAACAATCATCTCTGAGTCTGAGGCCAGTCTGGTCTACAAAGCAAGGTCAAGGACAGCCAGAACTATGCTGAGAAACCCTGTCTTGAAATCAAAACACAACAACTACAAAAATGTGACACCCCCCACCCCAAAGACAGCTTCAGGCACCAAGGAAGACCCTAATTTAGCTCTACCTACCACCAACAAGCACACAGTAGGGTGGGGGGTGGGGGGGAGGAGAATGAATCTGAAGAGGAAAGAGACCAGAGGAGAAGAGGAGGAAGAAGGCTACACCATGGGTTAGGTGGAGAAGCACATGATGATATTTAACAAGTATTTGGGATTATGGATGGGAGATAGCTTGACAGAAATTATTACAAGCAGATGGCATGGGATTGGGGCAGGTATAGGATACCATTATGGGAGCTGGGTGTGGTGGCGCACGCCTGTAAATCCCAGCACTTGGGAGGCAGAGGCAGGTGGATCGCTGTGATTTCGAGGCCAGCCTGGTCTACAAAGTGAGTCCAGGACAGCCAAGGCTAACACAGAGAGACCTTGTCTCAAAAAAAAAAAAAAAAAAAAAAAAAAAAGGATACCATTATGGGAAGTAGTTAGGAGATTAATATCTGCCCTGCCCCAGGTTAACTAAGGCTATTTTAAAATATAACAGGTGTCTGTGTCTTGATTGATGGCTAGCGGGTAAGAAAATACTGCCATAATAATAATTATAGACCTGATAATAAACATTATTAGGCCATACTGATAATTAACTGTCACACTTCTCTCTAATAAAGACTAACCATTGCAATGGTTCCTCCCATCAACTAACACAGAGGAGGTGGGAAGGAAAGGGGGAGAAGGAGGGAGGGAGGGAAGGAAGGAGAGGAGGGAGAGAGGGAGGGAGAGAGAGAGAGAGAGAGAGAGAGAGACAGAGAGAGAGACAGAGACAGAGAGACTATAAAGATTAGGAGCCTAGAAAATACAAAAATTGCATCAATGAGTAATGAACTTACAATATAGTCCCAATGTATAAAGAACTTTTTTTTTTTTTTTTTTTGGTTTTTTGAGACAGGGTCTCTCTGTGTAGCCTTGGCTGTCCTGGACTCTCTTTGTAGACCAGGCTGGCCTCGAACTCACAGCGATCCGCCTGCCTCTGCCTCCCAAGTGCTGGGATTAAAGGCATGCGCCACCACGCCCGGCATAAAGAACTTTTAAACTAAGAAAGACAAGCTGGGCAATGGTGGCACACATCTTTAATTCCAGCGCTTGGGAGCCACAGGCAGAAAGATCTGTGAGTTCAAGGCCAGCCTAGTCTACAGAATGAATTCTAGGACAGCCAGAGCTGCACAGAAAAGGCTCTATTTCAAACAAAAACACAAGCCAGGCACAGTGGGTGCACACCTTTAATCCCAGCACTCGGGAGGCAGAGGCAGGCAGATCGATGTGAGTTCAAGGCCAGCCTGGTCTACAAAGTGAGTCCAGGACAGCCAAGGCTACACAGAGAAACCCTGCCTCAGAAAAATAAACAAGAAACAAACAAACAAACAAAAATAAAAAAACTTGATAACCTAATGAGAAAATACATGAGGAGACAATTCACAAATAAAGATTTCTAAATAGCCCTTAAGCATAAAAAGACGCACAACTTCACTCTTCCCCACCCCAAACAGGTTTCTCTTTGTAGCCCTGGCTGTCCTTGAACTCCCAAAGATCCCACAAAGATCCCCCTAACTCTGGCACCCGAGTGCTGGGATCAAAGATTGTGCAGCACCACTAGCTGCTCAACTTTACTCTTAGAAAAGAGGTCAATTGTCTGGGGCTCTGCTCAAAGATAGTGTTAACTCGCATGTGTTAAAGTCCCAGATTTGGTCAGCGCTGCCAAAGAAAAACAAAAGCTGTAACATACTCTCCTGAAGGGGGCTACTTACTTCCTTAACTGCACAGCTGTCTCCCCAGCAAAAGAGTTACTTTCTTTCCGCTTTGAAGGGATCACTCTGCAGTCCAGACCTATCTTAAACTAACAATCCTCCTGCCTCTGCCACCTGACTGAAAAGCATTTTTATACTTGGCTGGTAGAATTCCAAACAGATATAACCATTTTCGAAGAGAATTTGGGAAGATTTCATAAAAACCACAAAAGTAATCTGGCAGTCCCACTTTAAGCAATTTAAACTGAAGACACAGCTGTGATAATAATGAAAAGGCTATCTGTTGAAACATTGTTTATAATAGCAAATAACCATTGCCCACAGGAAAGAGCATGGCTGAATAAACTGCTTTATCTACGTGATGAATGAAGCTTCACTGGAGCACGGGTTCTCTAATAAGCAGCATGCAGTCACTTACAGAATGCAGCCTTAAACGATGAAAGCCAAGTTCAGATGAGTGTCAAAGGTGGGAAGGTGGCAGAAACGAAGACGGACATTTCTCTCAATCTCTTTCTCCTGCTGGTCTGCCTTTAGGACCAAGCCAATGCTTCACATACTGACATGACCTCAGCATGCTAGGTCCTTCTTGCAGTACTGTAGATTAAACCAGGAGCTCAGGAATGCCCGGCAGTACTCTATCACTGAGCTACACATTTCTTAGCCCCTGTAGTTCAACCACACCATAAATGCAGAAAGTGAAAAGGAACAGTCAACTTTAGAAAACAATATTCTGGCCAGCCATGGTGGCACACGCCTTTAATCCCTGCACTCAGGAGGCAGAGGCGGGCGGATCTCTGTGAGTTCGAGAACAGCCTGGTCTACAAGAGAGTCCAGGACAGCCGAGGCTACACAGAGAAACCCTGTCTCAAAAAAACCAAGAAAAAGAAAAACCCAAACAAAAAACAGAGTAAGTGAAAGAAATAGAAAAACTAAGAGCTGCAACCTCTCTGTGTAGCTGACGCAGCCAGGTGTGGTTTCACTCCTATAATCCAAGTGCAAAGGAGGCTGAGGCAGGAAGATCACAGAGAGATCAGCTAAGTAGCCAGACTCTATCTTAGGGAAAAAACAAGGGGAGGAGGGTGCCTAGGAGATGCCTCAGTGAGGAAAATGCTTGCTTCACAAACATGAGGGCCTGACTTTGGGTCCCTAGGATCCACATAAAAACTGGGCACAGCAAGCCATTCCTATAATCCCAGGGCTGGATAGCGCCAAACGACAGATTCCCAGGGCTTGATGGTCAACCAGTCAGCCAAATGGGTGTGTTCCAAGTTAAATGAGAGACACTGTCTCAATAAACAGGGTGGAGAATTTGCATCATGCACTCCCACACAGGCAAGTGTGTCCCTCCACCCACAACTGGAAACTAGAAAACAATGGAGAAATGTTTCAAAGTTCTGAGGGAAAATTATTTTCAACAAGAGAGTTTTAGGCTCATCTAAGAACTCATGAAAAGAGAAAAGGTTTTCAGAGAGGTGATTTATCAAAGTATATACCTCCCATATACCCTTCTTAAAGAGCCACAGGACAAGCACGATGACAGGATGAAGAAGTAAACCGAGAAGACACGGAACTAGGGACTGGGGAACCAGGGTCACCACTTGCCTAGTATGTGCAATGCCTTGTGTTCACTACTTAGTACTTGAAGATAATAATAACACTAAAGGCGGGTGGGAGATGTGGGGAGACAAAGAAAACCAAAAGAAAGGCAAGAGGGCTGGCTAGGGAGATAGCTCAGTGGTTAAGAGCACCTGTTCTATTCCCAGCACAAACACGTGACTCACAACCATCCATAACACCCAGGAGATCCAACACACTCCTCTGATCTCCACAGGCACCAGATATGCAGACAAAATATGCATGCACATTTTTTTTTTAATGTAAAAGAAAATTGCGGGAGTGGAATGGTGGTAATAAGAGAGAAAAAAAAAAAAGAAAAGAAAAAGAAAAGAAAAGATGTACAAACTGGGCTTGTAACCCCAGCATTTGTGAGGCTAAAACAGGGGACCACTGCAAGTTCAAGGCCAGCCTAATCTACACAGCAGAGTATGGTATTTTAGAAACAGAACATGGCATTTTAAAATATATGTGCAGAAGACTCCTAAATGGGATGAGATTAATGAAACATCTCCCAAGTGGGTGGTTTTCTAAAGGCCTAACGCACAAATGCTATCTCATGAGAGAAAGCCAAGAGTTAGCCTTCGTATACCAGGGTCTTATCAATAAGCACAAGGCATCTGAGGGACTGGGTTGTTTTGAATGCTGCACACTCAAAGCACAGATTGCAGTTAGGTTCCAACCACACAAGATCCCGGTATCTTTCCTGGCACCCTTCTCCAAGAGAGCTTATTCTGGACAAAAGGCCAAAGCATAATTAGGAATGCAGCATGTATCCTGAATATTCTTAAACGGCGTTCTAACCAGACCCTTAACAAAATCATTCAGTTATTCCAAGTCATTTGTATAGGTATGAGAACATGCCTATGTCCAGGTGGCGAACACCAAACGGCAGCCTAGAGCATCAACTCAGTTTCTCCAGACTCTTTAAGTACAAACTCCCATGACCTTTCTGCATCCCACTTCCCCCACAGTGGAATCCAGGTTAGTACTGCCTAGTACATAGAGAATAAAAAAGTAGTCTCGGCCATCCTAAAGCCCAAGAGTACGATGCACTGAACACGGTAGGAAGGAACCAAGAGCAAAGAGCAAGTAGAGCTGTTGGATCAAACTCAAACCCCTCGACTTCCGATTCAGCAGGAGCTGGGAGCCTGACAGCGATCTTCAGGCAACGTTTTCCCTAGCTTCGGAACGAGCGGCCCCGGGCGCTGGTTTTCCGTCAGTCTGGATCGCAAGGCTTGTGCTACAGAGGAAGGAGGAGGGCCGCAGTCCTGGGAGACCAGCGCCCACTAGGCGGCCTGCGTGCGGGCCTCGGGCGGCGCTGAGCTGGCGGGGAAGGGCTGGTCAGCGGCGCTGCGGACGCCTCCTGGCCTGTGCTGCCCCGCTCCCGCTTACCTGCGTTCTTTCCTCCCGGCACCTAACCCGTCTGCCTGGACGAGCGCTGCAGCGGCCGGGACTGTTACCTCGCCCACACCCACACCCACGCCCTCGCCCGGAGAAGCCCGGCCAAAGACCCGGGGTCCGGCCTGCTCTCGGCCGGCGAGGCAGCCGAGCTTCCTCCCGGCCGCTACGCGACACCGGCGCCCCGCTTTGCGCGTCACCTCCTTCTTCGCCTTTCCGCCAGAAGCTCCGCCCACGCCGTGTGCGAAGGGCGTGGTTAGAGGCGCCCGCTTCTTGGTGCAGGGTGAGCTCCTGCAGGCCTGGGTGTGCCCGGGAGCATTTGGCCGGGAACTGCAATCTAGAGTGGCCCAGGCGTCACTATAGAGGCTTCCGATTTCTAGTCATCAGCTCTTACGGTCCGAAAGGAAAAAACAAACCACAGCTGATGTACGATCCACTGAGCCCTCACATTCCTGCTCTGGACTGCAGTTTAAGGTCAGGTCTAGGCTTTCCCAATTCCCCCTGTTGATCTTACCCCTTGGTTGGGTAAATTACTTCTTTAGCATTTTCCCAGGAGGGCAGAGCCTCCTTCTCGATCGTAATTGCCCTATCTACCTAATTCAACTCAGGAAATCTCCAGTGAAGCTTCTCTTTCTGGTTGGGTACTTCAGCGTTCATACAATGAACTATTTGTTTAAATATAGGGTCTCACTAAGCAGCACTGACTAGCCTAGCCTCCCGATAGCTGGGATAACCCACCGGTGTTCACCACCACGTACAACTCTATAAAATTGTTGCGGAAATCTTTCTAGAATAGGCACTCATACACCAGTAAGAGAGGCAGATGAAATGTGTTCGGTGACCCTAAACCAGCACAGCTCCTGAGTAGGTTCGATCCCAGGTACAGTTTGTAGACTGGCTTTATAAAACCACCGGCAACTAAATAAGGTTTTACAGAAGAGTATGTGGCAGTGAGCAGGTTGTTAAGGGCAACGACCCATTGTTTCAGCAGGCCATTCTGTTTTAGGTAGCAAGTGAAGTCATGCTTGGCAAATAGGCAGTACAAGTAGTACTTTAAGTAAATCTCTATAAACATATCAGTATCTAATAATTGGTCTTTTTACTCATTCTACTTCACAACCACTTTTCACTTTTAAATGGAGCATGGTAGCACATAACTGTAACCCCATAGTCAGAGGGCTGAGGTATGAATTTGAGGCTAGCCAGGTCTACCCAGTGAGGCGATGATTAATGTCAATTGTGAACTGGATTGGACTAAGAAAAACATCTAAGAGGCCTGGCAGTGGTGATGCAGGCCCCAGGAGGCAGGCAGATCTCTGTGAGTTCACGGCCAGCCTGGTATTGAAAGTGAGTTCCAGGACATACGTTTTACACACACACATACACATACACTTTAAAAAATAAAAATAAATCTTAGAAAGGGGGGAGTTAAGAGGGAGACAGCTGCAAGAATCTTTAAGCACTAAAACTAGACCATCCCTGTGGTGCTGAATATATTTGGACATGCAGGCTATCATTTGGACACGTAGGGTATTGTTTGGATATGCAGGTATTGATTGGAGTGTTGCTCAATAGAACTAAGAGAAGACCAAGGCTAGGCTATGACAGGAATGTAAGAATAAGGTAAAAGGTTTAGAAGGTTCTAGAACCTTCAATGCTGTAGCAGTCCGAAGGGCCTCTTTGATCTTGGGAAGTAAGGGTTGGCTAGATTAGGAGGGGTCCAAAGATTATGGAGGATATTAAAGAGGTTTGGCTATGACTTCAAGTTCAGCAATCCAGACACAAAGGTTGTTTGCTAAGCCAAGGAAGGAAAGAAAGTGCTGTTTAGGTTTGCTCACTTGTTTGTTTGGGGGAGGTATATCCTGGACATACCCTTTGAGATATGCCATGGGAAGAGGGGGTCAACATGAGACCAGGGTCAGTTACGTAGGCAGATGCTCTCTGGACCTCAGGAGGGAACACTAAGTATCCCAGGTCAGCCAGAAAATTAAGGATAGCAGGGGCTGTAGAGATGGTTAAGAGCACAGGCACTCTTTAAGAGGTCCTGAGTTCAATTCCCAGCAACCACATGGTGGCTCACAACCATCTATAATGAGATCTGGTGTTCTCTTCTGGCCTGCAGGCACACATGCAGGCAGAACATTGTATACATAAAAATGTATACATTAAAAAAAAATTAAGGACAGTAGAGGTATGCTGTAGAGACAGTTCTTTGCTGTAGAGAGGCAGTGAAGAAGAGTTCCTCAACATATTGGAGGGGAGTGCTGGCAACAGGAGGCTTTGCAAGAGCCTGGTCAAAGAGAAGAGGTCTAGCAGGAAACTCAGGACATCGGATGTCAGTGTCTGGCCATATCAATGTGAAAAGGTCTTGACCCAGGACTGAGAAGTGAGAGGTGAAAAGACATGTGAGGGATGGAAGGGGGGGAAGAGTTGAGTGAATGAGAATTACAGCTTGGGTAAGCAGGCATAAATCTTTGGTAAATGTCTGGCTTTCAGAATGCCAGAATGGGGTCAGGCAATGGTGGCGCACGCCTTTAATCCCAGCACTTGGGAGGCAGAGGCAGGTGGATAGCCTTGAGTTTGATGCCAGCCTGGTCTACAAAGTGAGTCCAGGACAGCCAAGGCTACACAGAAAGACCCTGTCTTGAAAAACAAAAACAAAATGTGTGCAGAGTTTGCTGGTCATAAAGGTGGACTTTGAGGAGTCTGATAAATACAGGTTTAATCCATTGAGTCCATTTGGAGTTAAGAGGGTATTGGATTTGACATAGAAAAGTAGAGGGATCCTGTAGTTTGATTAGTACCCATGCCTTTGACCCCAGGAGGCAGAGGCAGAGGCAAAGGCAGAAGGATCTCTGTGATTTTGAGGCCAGCCTGGTCTATAGAGCGAGTTTCAGGACTACAGAGGGACCCTGTCTTGAAGGGGAAAAAATTAAATTAAATAAAGTGCATCCACACAAGCTACCCTGCTTGGTGAGGTGCCCACTAAAAAGAAGAGGGGCCTGTAAACTGATCTCCGTGAGGGAGAGGAGCAGCCCAGTCAGGCACCAAGAATTCTGAGAAGTCTATCTGGTGGATGACTAGTGTGGTGACAGTCACTGCTGGAGCTGCCTGTGGAGGAAGGCATCTGAGGAGCCAGAGAAGGGTGGAAGAGAAGCAGTGGAGAACAGGAGTTCCCACATCCCAGTTCCCCCACTCTGGGCCACTACATGCAAGATCAACAAGATGAGACAGACAAGAGAGAACACCTCGGGGCAGCACAGGCTCTGGAGGAAGACCTGCACACTGGGGCCGCTAGTGTGTGACCTGGAGCCAGGCAGTAGTAATGGGGAAGAGAAAATGGAAGTGTGACGAGGACTAAAATTTTCTGTTCTTTCTGCACCCCCTCCCCCACAATGGTTGGTGGTTGCTGGGCGTATCTAAGGAAACAAGATGTGCAGTGGGTGAAAGAATGTCAGGTAAATAGAGGAACATCTCCCCTGGGCAGACATCACTAACACAGGAGGGGGAAGGGGAGAGGGGGAGAGAGGAGAGAGATTAAATAAATTCTCTTTGTCAATGATTTTGCAACTGAGGGCAGGGCCTAGCACAGAGGCACATTTCCTGAGTCACCTTGAAACCTTACAGAAATAGGGCTCAACTCCCCACCTAGATGAAGCCAGTGGCTCTCAGCCTGCCTAATGCTATGGCCTTTTAATACAGTTCTTCCCATTAAGAGAACCACGCATAAGATTATTTTCATTGCTACTTCATAACTGTAATTTTGCTACTGTTACAAATCATGTTTTCTGGTGGCCTTAGGTGGTCCCTGTGCAAGGGTTGTTTGACCCCCAGGTTGCAAACCTCTGATCTCCGAGGTTAGCACTTGCCTCCTCACAAATTGATAAACGAGCAATGTAACAATGCATCAGATCACCTTGCAGATAGAACTGGAGTTGACTAACTCTGGGATGGCCGGGACTTCACCTTAACAAGGACTGTTTAGAGTGCACACCAGTTGCACTGTTAAAACCAAGCCCTCACATCAGGACCTGTGAGATGAATACTGGACTCTTGAATACAGCTGTGGAACCTCAGAGCTCCATTCATTTCTCTTCTCACTGTGGCCACATTGATAAATCTCCTCTGCTTTTCACCATCACACATCTCTGTATTTGGTGTACTGGAGAGAGGAGGCATAGCCTAGCTGTGAAGGGCTGCTCAGGCAAAATTTCACCCTTAAAAAACTCTAGTCCCTTTTACAAGATCTTTGTGTTGTGGACAACAGATAATCAAAAGGAAACTAGGGAAAGGACACTTTGCACTAGTCCTAACAGTGCACACCTGTAATCGCAGCACTTGGGAGCTACATGGAAGCAGAAAGGTCTGGAGTTTAAGGCCAGCCTAGGCTACGTAAGACCCTATCTAAAAAAAGAAAAAACAAAGCAACAACAAAACAAAATCCAAAAAACAAGAAAAAAAAAGAGAGAGAGAGAGAGAACAATAGCAACAGTAAAGCAACGAGTTTGAGTTTATTAGGGTTACTTACAGGAATATGGGTGAGGGGTTACTTATAGAAGCGGAAATGACTCAAGGACAGCTGAATCACCAGGGCTTACTGCTCATGAAAGCTGGAAACCTGGAGTGCACTGCACAGCCAGCAGGCAGCTTGAGGCTGGAGAATGTCTCTTTTCAAGCAGCTAAGATGGTCTGACAGTGTCTCACAGCAGTCCTCACTACTCATGTAAGCTTGGGGAGCGTGGACCCTAACTTGATTGGCTAAGTTGTGCTTTTGTAGCATCCTGGTTTGTTCAAATCTCACTGGGCATATCGTGTCACCACACATCTGCATATGCACACACTGTGCTGGTTTAGCACTGTCAACTGGACACAGCCTAGAGTCATCAGAGAGGCTTCAATGGAGGAGTTGTCTTGGTCAGATTTGATTGTGGGTATATCTGTACTGATGACTGATGAAGTGGGGCACAGCTAACTCTGGGTGGTGCCATCCCTTACCAAGTGTGTAGTGGAAGTTTTGGTCTCTTAAACAAAAAACAAGCTGGGCGTGGTGGTGCACGCCTTTAATCCCAGCATTTAGGAGGCAGAGGCAGGCGGATCGATGTGAGTTTGAGGCCAGCCTGGTCTGCAAAGCGGGTCCAGGACAGCCAAGGCTACACAGAGAAACCCTGTCTCGAAAAACCAAAACCAAACCAAAACAAACCAAAACAAAAACCCAAACAAACAAACAAACAAAAACCCCTCAGATACGGGGCTGGAGAGATGGCTCAGTGGTTAAGAGCACTGTCTGCTCTTTCAAAAGACCCAGGTTCAATTCCCAGTACCCCCATGGCAGCTCACAACTGTCTGTAACTCCAGTTCCAGGTGATCTGACACCTTCACACCAATGCATATAAAAGTAAATAAAACAGTTTGAGGCTAGCCTGGTTTACAAAGTGAGTTCAGTACAGCCAAAGCTACACAGAGAAACCCTGTCTCAGAAAAACCAAAGGTAAATATATAAAAACTCAGTTATTTAAACATGTTTTTGTTTTAACCCCAGGTGTGGGCTATGGGGCTGATTCGGATTGTCCACAGCAGCAGGCTATTTGCCTCATGCAGCTCTGAGAGGGGTGTGATCTTTGCTAGCTGCAAATAGTTTAATTCTAAGGACCCTGGAGAGGGAATAAATGCCAGAGCCAGGAGATGGGTGGCTCCAAGAAAGATGAACGCTGGTGCTCCTCCCTGCTGCTCCTGGTTGCTGTTGATACAGTTTTGACAAGAAGTTGCAGGTATCCTGAAATGAAGACTGGGCTTACCCGAAAGAATCAAAGACTGTAGCTAGCAGGAAGTAGCTAAGAGAACTACATCGTCTCCCCACTAACCTTCTTTTTCTCCTACCAGGTGTTGGGGTGATGGAAGGGACTGGGGTGAAGGGAGTTGGAGGTTTAAGAAACCAAAATAAAATAAGATAAAAAGTAGTGCTAACACAAGTGGTCCTGGGCAGTGTAAGGAAGTTAGCAGACCAGGAGTGTCAGCAGTGTGCGTGTGTGCATGCATGTGTGTGCATGTGTTTTCAAGAAACGGTCTCACTATGTAGCTCTGGTTGTCCTGAAACGTATTATATAGACCAGACTGGCCTTGAACTCAAGAGATACACCTGCCTCTGCATCCAGAGTGCTAGGAATAGAGGCTTGCATCACTATGCCCAGCAGTACATGTAATTTAAATGTTTTTCAAGACAGGATCTCCATGTGCATGCTTTTGCTACTGACTTCTGATTTGAGATGAATCTAGTTTGACACTTTTCTCTCAGATTCATGTCTGCTCCCCCACCCCTCTCCTCTCTAAGCTAGGATCCCTCATATCTCAGGCTGCCTCAACCTATATAGCCAAGTGTCTTAGGGTTTCTATTGTGCAGTTGTTGAGGCCTGCTCCTTTTGGGTAGCATAACTATAGTCATTCTTATTTCATGCCTAAAAGCCACATCATCTCAGCTTGTTGCTGATACAGAGAAAAGCTCTCTGTACGAGGTCAGGTCAAACAAAAACTTATGTTCAACACACTCTATGGCCTTGCTATTCCTAGAAATTCCCCTACCATAAGCTCACCCGGCCCTTACTAGATAAACTCCATTTCGTACCAATTAAATTAAATGTCAACTAGAACTGCCTTGTCTATCTAGCAAAAGTAACTCGAGTCAGACATGACTACCCTGTTCCACTGTCACCCTCCCCCCTTACCCCCTGCCTCCATGTGTTAACTGCAAGTTTTGCTTTTATGGTCTAACTTTGAGAAACAATGTCAGTTTGCTGCCCGCCTCCAGTCCACTCTGTGTCCCTGATCATAATCAGTCTTGGGGTGTGCATTGAATAAACCATCCATAGCTACCTGAGATTGGTATCTTGAGTGCTCTGTGCAGCTTCCTCTGGATCATAACACAATGAAACACCACAACCAAAGCAAGTTGGGAGAAAAGGGTTTGACTTGCACTTCCACATTGCTGGTCATCATCTAAGTCAGGACAAGAACTCAAACAAGGCAGGCACTTGGAGGAGCTGAGGTAGAGGCCATGAGGGGTGCTGCGTACTAGCTTGCTCAGTCTGCTTTCTTATAGAACCCAGGGCCTCCCAGATCTATCACTAATTAATAAAATGCCCTACAGGCTTGCCTATAACATGATTTTATGGAGACATTTTTTTTTCTTTAAAATTGCCCCCCCCCCCCACAGGGTTTCTCAGTGTAGCCCTGGCTGTCCTGGAACTCTCTCTCTGTAGACCAGGCTGGCCTCGAATTCAAGAGATCCACCTGCCTCTGCCTCCCAAGTGCTGGGATTAAAGGTGTGCGCCACCATGCCCAACCTCACTCACTTTATTTGTTCATTTAGTCACTTACTGTGGTTCATTGTTAGGATTTTATTGTAGACAGGAGGGAGGAGTACTGGGTCTGGAAGAGTCTAGAGCTTTCTTGTGGACTCTGCGTATCTGAACTCAGGCCCTGCTCACAAGTACTTTAGCCACATGGCTATTCCTCCCACCCAGCAAATTTGTCACTTTTTTTTTTTTTTTTTTTTTGAGTCAGGTCAACTATGCCCAATGTGACACAAGTCATTCAGAAAGACCAAGAAGAGCTGGTAAAGGGCCAGAAAGACGGTTCAGAGGTAAATACCCTTGACGCTCAAAGAGCTGAGTTTAATGCCATAACCCAAAGAGGGAAGGAGAGAACTGACTCCTGCACCCTGCACGTTCTGATTTCTTTTTTTTAAAGTATTTATTTATTATGTATACAGTGCTCTGCCTGCATAGCAGAAGAGGGCATTAGATCACATTATAGATGGTTGTGAGCCACCATGTGGTTGCTGGGAATTGAACTCAGGACCTCCGGAAGAGCAGCCTTAACCTCTGAGCCATCTCTTCAGCCCCTGATTTCTTTTTTATTTATTTTTATTTTTGGTTTTTCAAGACATGGTTTCTCTGTGTAGCCTTGGCTGTATGGTACTTGAACTGTAGACCAGGCTGGCCTCAACCTCCTGCCTCTGCCTTCAGGCAGCTTTCTGATTTCTTGATGGCATGTGTGCACATGAAAACACACACACACAACCCACCACCACCACCAAGGCCAACAAAACAAGGCCGGGCTTGCTGGGCATGGTGGCACACGCCTTTAATCCCAGCCAAGGCTACACAGAAAAGACCTGTCTTGGAAAAAGCAAGACAAAAGAGCTGATAAACTTAATTAGAAAAGTCATTGGTAACGCTGTCAAGAGTAGTTTTGCTGAGAACAGAGGTGGAAATGTGACACCAATGAGCACATAGTAATAGAAATAGGTGGTATCAACAATTGAGACTCTTTTCAAGTGTTCTTAGGCACTTAAAGCTTTGAGAGCTGTAAAGAGTTGGAGCAGGGAATGGTAGGCTGTGCCTGTGGGCCTGACTACTTGAAAAGCTGAGGTAAGCTCAGCGCTTGGGAATGAGAGGCAGGGGAAATTTGTCACCCTAGGTTGTACAGTAAGTTTGAAGTCAGCCTAGGCTATGAGAAACCCTGTTCCCCGTCCCCTTCAAAATACTAGTTTTTTCATTGAACCCCAACCCCCGCCCCACCTCGAGACAGGGTTTCTCTGTGTAGCCTTGGCTGTCCTGGACTCGCTTTGTAGACTAGGCTGGCCTCGAGCTCATAGCAATCTGCCAGCCTCTTGCCTCCGGAGTGCTGGGACTAAAGGCATGCGCTACCACTGCCCAGCAAAAACCTTATTTTTAAATGTATGTTTTTTATTCTTTTTTAAATTGTATATGAGTACTCTATCTGCAGCAGAGGGCATCAGATCACATTACAGATGGTTGTGAGCCACCATGTGGTTGCTGGGAATTGAACTCAAGACCTCTGGAAGAGTAGGCAGCACTCTTAACCACTGAGCCATCTCTCCAGGCTGTTTTTTATCCTTTATTTATGTGTATTGGTATTTTTTGAGCAGAGGGTATCAGATGCTCTACACATGGAGTTATAGACAGTTGTAAGCTACCATGTAGGTGTTAGAAACTGAACCCAGGACCTCTGGAAGAGCAGCTAGTGCTGTTAATGCCAAGCCATCTCTCCAGCTCCCTCCCTTTGTTTCTTCAGAACAGATTTCACTGTGTAGCCTTGGCTGTCCTGGCACTATAGAGTAGGCTGGCCTCTGCCTCCCAGAGTGTTGGGGTTAAAGGTGTAGGCCCCCACCACCTGGATGAAAACCGTTAAGACTTTTAAATATTTATACTTTTATGCTATTCTAACAAAAAGCAGAAATTTAAGAAAATGGAGCCGGGCGTGGTGGCGCACGCCTTTAATCCCAGCACTCGGGAGGCAGAGGCAGGTGAATCACTGTGAGTTCGAGTCCAGCCTGGTCTACAAAGTGAGTCTAGGACAGCCAAGGCTACACAGAGAAACCCTGTCTCGAAAAAACAAACAAAAAGAAAAGAAAATGGAGACGAAAGTTTATTTCTAGCCCTGAAAGAACAAAATTATTCAGTCATCAAATACAGTAGTTAATACCAAAGTACAGTCAATTATTTTGGATTAAATTAAAAATAGAAGGCAATATAAAATTTGAAAGGAAAAAAAAAAACAGAAATAGGCTACTTTTACCCACCTCACCTTCTACCTATCAAAACAGGAAAAACAAAAACAAACAAAAAATAGTGACTACTATCCAACCAAATATTTTGTACTTCAACCAATTATTTGGTTTTTTTTTTACACAGAATGCACATGTTTGACAGGGTTACAATATTTTTTTCTTTCTTTTTTTTTGTTTTTTGGAGACAGGGTTTCTCTATGTTGCTCTGGCTGTCCTAGACTCACTGTGTAGGTCAGGCTGGCCTTGAACTCACAGTGATCACATGCCTCTGCCTCCTGTGCTAGGATTAAAGGTGTGTGCCACAATGCCCAGCCAACCATATATTTTCTTTTGCTCTTTGAGTGATGTAAAACAGTGAATGAGAAATACTTGAGTCCTTTCAAGGCCAAGCCAGTGCTTGAGGCTGCCTCCTAACTCCAACATCATCTAACACAGCGTCTTTGCCGATGCTCAAGGAATACAATGACAAGAGAGGAGAAACGGTGTAGATTTTTCCTACATACATGCCATAAAAGTCCACTTAAACACCCATTACAGGAACAGTAGTGACAGGAAAACCAATCTGTTTTGTATAGTGCTATGAGATTCTATTAGAAAAAAACAAAACAAAAATGTTTATTTACTTTTCTTTTGAGACAGGGTCTCTCTGTGTAGCCTTGGCTGGCCTCAAACTCAGAGAGATCCGCCTGCCTCTGCCTCCCAAGTGCTCGGATTATAGGCGTGTGCCACCGATCTAAATGAGTTCTAAGCTAACCAGGCCTGTACAGTGAGACCCTGTCTCAAAAAAGAAAGAACAACTTGTTTATCTATGAGACTGTGTGTGTCTGTGGGAGTGTGCCTGGGAGTGTACATAGAGGTCAGAAGACAACTTGAAGCAATCGGTTCTGCCCTTTCACCATGTGGGTCCCAGGGATCACCTCTAGTGGCCAGGCTCGGCAGTAAATGCCCTTACAGGGCTCACTGGCCCTGTAACATTTTGGAAATCTACTGATTACATATCTTAGTATGCTTCTAAGATTTTCATATTCATGACTAGATGCATACTATTTAAACATCTGCCTTCTAACTCTAACCATGTTCTGATAAGGTCTAAAAGCATTCTGGCAAGAACACAATGTACACACATGAGCCCCTGAAGAACTACTTCTCAGAAGCTTCAAGCTGCCTGTCAAGGCACAGCATGTTTAGGACTGGTGGTCACTAGACACATGTCAAGCAGCTTAATTCTTTACGCTGAAGGGAACAGGGTTCCTACTTTGCATGAAGGCAGAGCTGTGGCAGTCACGGTGCAGTATGCTGCAGTCACTCTAATTTTTACTGTTCTAGGCAGGGTAAGCTGTTCTGTAAACACAGCCCAAAGAACAAGAGGACACCTTTGGGGCCACCACCAAGTCTGTAAGGTGATAAAAGCAGTCAGGCAACGGTCCCTAATGAAACAAGAGAACTACTAAAGGAGGCTCCAACAGGGAATCTTACTCTAAGATGACAAAGAGAGGGAATACACAGCAAATTATTTTTTAAAAATATCTCAATTCATACAACTGTCTTTTAACAGGATTTCAACATTTTAATTTAAAATTAACTAATAAATCACAATTCTATATTGCTTTAAAGATTATTTTGTTTAAAAATGACACATCTCAAAATTAACCATTACTATTAACTATTACAGGTTAGTTTATCCAGGTCAGGAGAGAATAAACAACAGTGCAGCTCCCTTAACCTCGGAGTCAGGTTTGAATGACAAAGTCCGTTGCCAGCAATGGACATGCAAATTACCATCCAAGAAATTGTAAATACGAACCCCAAACTGCTTCTGTTGAGGAAAAAGCCCTTGTGGAGTCACATCCTAAGGCGGGGGTGTTGACATGTGTCCCACGTGGTCTCTATGACTTCTTGAGCAGTCATCAGACAACCAGCTCCACCATCTAGCTGGCTTTCTACTTTGTAGGCAGCATCATCATTACAATCTATCCAGACAACTGTTTACAAACAATGCTTACATCCAGAGCTAAAGAGGCAGCACAGCTTCCCAGCAGATATACACCAGTTTGTTTCTGTAATTTAGTGACACTTGTAGAAGGACAAGTATAGTTGAAAGGAAAATGAAATCACATGGAAAACAGGCCATTAAGTGCTCTAGATGTTGGATTTCACAGAACCTTTTTCTGTTATCAAAACCCTAGTGATCTCTTCTTATTCTGTTATCTTAATGGGCATAACAGGAAATGAAATCCCATCCCTTTCCCCAAATACCCCAAAGAGCAAACTGTTCACTCATGGTCTGTCCTGTACAGAATGACAAGCTTGCGTCAAGTTCTTTGTCGGGGGATGGTGGGGACATGCCTGAACCAATCAGACATTTCTTTTCTATGGCTGCAGAAACACAGAACAGACAATACCTCCTCCACAGGCAAAACAACAAAGCAATAAGGAGAAGCAGAGAAGAGAGAGGGCAGCTAACAGCTAATGTTACAGGTCGCAGACCTTTCATTAAATCTTTAAAATAAAAAGTATTACTATCAATACACACATTGCAATTTTCTTTCTCCAGTTTTTCTTTTCTTTCTTTTTTTTAAACAATGAATACCCTACTCATTTGGAAAAACAAAAACTAAAGTACCCAACACCTCAAATGATCCATGAAGTAATTTGCTATTTCATCTCTCACAGATAGTAATGTAGATTAGATGAATCTTTATAGTTTACTGCCATAAGCTTCACCTCTACAATATTGACATTTCATTATTACAAGTAGCCTAGAACTCACCAAGATTCAAATCTCATTTGGTTTCTGTAGGTCTCAAATACTTTTTTTTTAAATTAAAAAAAAGTCTTTAACTTTTAAATTCTGAAAATTCAATGGTTATCACTTGCCCTAGAGGGTAGAGGGGCTGCATGTGAAATAAGGGTTGATTCAAACAAAAACTGACACCTAAAACTGCAACATATACAGACACTCATTTCCAAGAGAGCAGCAGGGAAGGGAGTGGCACCAAAGTCACAGAGCCCGAGCTAACAGGCACAGATCACTTTGGTTGCTACAGTCAAATCTGAGGAGAAACAGGGAGAAAAGACAAAATAGTAAGAACATACAGTCAGTGGGATTTTTTTTTCCTCTGTAACAATGATTTAGTTATAAATATAGATTATTAGTCCTCTTTCTATACATGTAACAAATGTCAAACTGACTACTATGAAATTCTAAAGTTGACTCTTTCACATTTGTTAAAAAAGGTAGAAAATCACATACTTTGCCCCTTTCAGTTTAAGCTCTGAACTGAAATACTACACGTACAACAGCTGTCCTAACTTCTATAAAAAGTTGAAACATGTCAAGCTCCTTTGCCAATATAAAGAGCTACATAATTTCTATCATCACATCTGCCTTGAATTTAGGCATGAGAAAAACTCAAAGCAACAACTCAAAGGTACAGGTTGGAGGAAGGGAAGGTTACGGAGAGAGAAGACCAGCAGATGAAATATGCAGAAAAACTCGAATCTGATATTCAAGTATGAAAAATACCCCAAAGGAGACAACGAACAAGATCTACTGTAGTGAGAGTCATCAAAACAGTGTGCAAACGTCAAGCGCTGTCTGCTGGAAAATGTAAGGCTAGCGATGCAGTCCATGACTCCTTTTGGACCCTACAGCAGGGGCTCATCTCAAAGTCATAACTTTCTTACTGCAATTTTTTCTTGGTCATCTTTAGAAAATAGTAGTTTGCTTGCTTTTCTCCATGTGATGCAGACTGTCTCTTTACACCCTTCAGAGTAACAATTTCATGTATTAAAAGACTTCTCTTAGAAAATGGATAAAAGAATATGAGGCCTCAATGATGACATTAGCGGTTACTCTTCATTGCTTCTTTAGCTGCCAGGATCAGTGGCGTCAAGCTAGACAATGGTTTGGCCAGTTTCAGGAAGGGATGCTGCAACCAGAGGGAGAAAGGAAGCTTAGAAAAGTTGCACATTTAGAAACTAAAGCCCACAAACTACCTATGGAGCATCATATAATAAACTGAACATATACTCTGATTCCTAAATATTCATTCTCTCTCCTCTCTCTCTCTCTCTTGAGACAAGGTTTCTCTGTGTAGTCTTGGCTGTCCTGGACTCACTTTGTAGAACAGACTGGCTTTGAACTCAAAGAGATCCACCTGCCTCTGCCTCCTGAGTGCTAGGATTAAAGATGTGCGCCATTACCGCCCGGCTGATTCCTAAATTCTCCTACTCGGCACATGACTCCTACAGCTCCAGGGAGAGTTGGTCTGTGTGTGGCCTCATGACCCACAGCAGTCTCCTTGCTTACTATCTAAAAAGATACTCCCTTTCCTCCTCCTCTTTACTTTTCAGTGTTTTGAGATAAGGTTTCTCTGTGTAGTCCTGGCTGACCTTGAACTCAAGAGCTCCTCGGAATGCTGGGATTAAAGATGTGCGCATCATCATGCCCAGCTCCTTTTTCCTTTTTATTTCCTTAAATTACTGTGTGTGTGTGTGTGTGTGTGTGTGTGTGTGTGTGTGTCGTGTGTATCTGTGTGTCTTGCTAGGGATCAGACTTAGGCATTCAGGCTTGGTGGCAAGTACTTTCAACCAGAGAGCCATTTAACCAACCCCTAGTAAGTTTTTCTAACTGCATAACATCTACAGACTTAAGGGGCCACAGATACGGCTCAGAAGACAGAGTGCCTGCCTTCCATGCATAAAGCCCTGGGTCAGTCCCTAGCATTGCACAAGCAGGAGGCTCAAGATCATTCTGTATCTTCAACCACATCAGTGAGCTGTAGGCCAGTGGGGCATATAGAAGTAAGTGAATAATGAAATAAAAATAGTTCTTCAGAGTTAAGACCTATAAATATTCTCATGACAGTATTGGACAGGTCCAAGAGTTGATTAATTAACTACTATGATAAAAAAAAAGTTATGCAATTAAAAAAATTCTTTTTTAAAGGCCAAGGAGATAGTTGTACTTTAAGGGTAAAGGTACTTGCTGACAAGTCTGATGATCTGTGTTCCATCCCTAAGACCTACTTGGTGGAAGGAGAGAACCATCTCTTGCCAAGTTTCCTCTATGCATGTCTGTATGCACACACGCATGTACTCACACAGCTAAAAATTTAAACTTTCCTCACAGAAATGAAAGTCTAAAATGCAGTAGCTGCCAGACTCTTGGCAAGAGAATAGAGAAACATCAGCACTATGAAGTCCATCCCCCCAAAGTTATCTTCACTAAGTTTACCTGTAACAGTTCTTTGGCTGAACCCCTTTTCTCCACATCCATTTCCAAACACCGATTTAAGAAATCCCGAAATATTGGGGAAAGTTTTTCAGGATTCTGAAGTTCAGGAGTTCCATTTGTTGCTATCAGGTATAAGGCCTAAAAATAGAACATTTTGGCAATTAAATGACAGTGCATCAAGTGTCATACTCTGGCCTCTGTCACTCTGTGCTCTCTAGTGGCAGCTTTTTTATTCCCCACAACTGAGGGACTAGAGAAGCTAAGGGCTTTGGTTCCTCACTGCTCTTTGAAACCAGCACCACCCACCTCCTAACTCATGCTGTTGATGGGCTATGGATCTCTCTTTGTTTCAGTACTAAGTCCAGGTGACCCCGCCTCACTCATCACTGTAGCTCTTTGCACTGTGATCTCCAATGTTATTCCAGTCTTGATCTGTGGTGATATCAGCAGCCACAGACAAACATGTCACATTCCCTGACCTCTTCTCCCATGATGCTTCCTCAGACGTATGGTTACAGGCACACCTTCCCTTCACCAGGACTAGTAACTGCAATGACTAATGTATTCCACAGTTCAGCCTTTTCACCCAAGCACCCAGCAATTCTGTGACAACACTGAGCCCCAGGCCCCCTTCCCAGTGTCCATCATTTCCTTTTGTGTGTACCTCTGTGGTATGCATAGTAGGGACAGAACCCAGGGCCTTGTGCCACTGAGCTTCACTGTCAGCTCATGTCACTTTGCCTACTTTACTTCACAGTATTCACTTGGTTGAATATGGTGAAGGTTCTAATCACTTGTTCCCTCCGTCTATGCAGCTAAAGTATGGTGTTCAAAAGGCAAAACCATTAAAACTGACATCTGCTTAAGCATTCCAGAGGCAGAGGCACGACAATCACTTGGTCAATGTATAGTGAGTTTTAGGCCAGGCAGGGCTTCACAGTACCCTCCACCTTTACACCCCTCCCCCAAAACCCCAAAACCAAACCCCAGAAAAACCCACAACCCAAATAAGGTAAAAAATACCACCCAATACCTCATATAGGCTTAGTGCTTCCAACAACCACAAAAGATTTCCCTACTCCATTTACTCTCATTTGGGGGGGTAAGGGGGTGCTCAAGAAAGGGGTTTTTCTATGTAGCCCTGGCTGTCCTGGACTCACTCTATAGACCAGGCTGGCCTCAAACTCACAGAGATCTGCCCGCTTCTGCCTCCTTGAGTGCTCAGACTAAAGATGTGTGTCACTACCAGCAGGCTCCTCTTCTTCCTTGATATATTTCATTTCTCATGACTAGACTGACATTAAGATCAGTGAACATGGTGGCGCATGCCTTTAATCCCAGCACTTGGGAGGTAGAGGCAGGAGGATCTCTGTGAGTTCGAGGCCAGCCTGAACTACAAAGTGAGTCCAAGACAGTCAAGGCTACACAGAGAAACCTTGTCTTGGGGGGTGGGGGGCACGATGACGGGACGGACAGTTTTCATTGTGGCTCAGCCAAGGTCCATACTAGAAAATAATGCCTTCTCTCACCCATCTCTCTCTTTTTAAGTTTTTAATTATTGTATTTCATGTGTATGGCTGTTTTTGTCTGGATGTATGTCTGTATATCACATGTATGTCTAGTGCCAGTGTATACAAGAGGATGTTGGACCCCTTGAAACTAGAGTTACAGATGGTTGTGAGCTGCCGTGTGGGTGCTGGGAACCTAACTCAGGTCCTCTGCGAGAGCAGTCTGAGCTCTTAACTGCCAAACTATCTCTCCAGGCCCCCTCCTTGTCTCTTGAGACAGCATCTTTAGTCTTTAGCTCTGGCTGGCCTGGTACTCACTATGTACCTGAGCCTGGCTTCAAACTTGTGGTTATCCACCTCCCTCAACCTCTTAGTGCTGTATTATAGGCTTAAGCTACTGAAAGGAAATTTAAAGAAAGCAGAGCAGTAGACTTTCATCCCCTCAGCTGCTGGAATACACAGTCCACTCTTCTGTGTGATACACGCCTTAACATTACCATTTGGGCATCTTATCTCAGAGATCTAACCTGTCCACTGTCCTGGAACATAGGGGCCAAGGTTTACTGGTGGTAACCTTGCTCTACACAGGGTACCTTAATGTGTAGGGAAAGACACCTAATGGCCTGGTTTGTGGCTCAATCGATGGAATGCTGGCTTAGCATGCACGATGCCATGGTTTCAGTTCTCAGCAATATATAAAACTGAGTGGTAGTGGTACACATCTGTATTTCCAGTACTTGGGAGACAGAGGCAGGAGAATAAGAAATTCAAGGTCATCTTCAGCTATAAAGCACCCCCACACACTGTAACAAAAAGAAAACAACAACAACAAAAACCCAAACACCTATTTAGGGCACTTCTGTAGAAAGGTGATTACATTTACATACACAAAACCATAATTCTGGGAGGGTGGAACTGAGAGGAAAGGAGGGAAGGGGTTACGACCAGGACATACAGTGAAAAAATAAAAACACAATATGCCGGGCGTGGTGGCACACGCCTTTAATCCCAGCACCTGGGAGGCAGAGGTTGGCGGATCGCTGTGAGTTCCAGACCAGCCTGGTTTACAAAGTGAGTCCAGGACAGCCAAGGCTACATAGAGAAACTCTGTCTCAAAAACCAAAACCAAACCAAACCAAACAAAAATCTATATAACTCACTATCCCAAATCTACAAACTTTTGAACTCTCTACTCTGTAACTCAGAAACAATACAATTTTTAGATACAGAGAAAGAGATTAGATTTCACCAACCATATTCTAAATTCTTGTACAATGGCTGACATAACCAAGTGCAAAATATGTTTTGAAGAAAAGTATTTTTTTCTTGGTCCTGAGTGATGGCTTGTGGAAAAGGCACTTGCTGCCAAGCCTGACAATTTGAGTTAAGTCTTAGGACCCACACAGCAAAGAGGAGAAACCCATCCCTACAAGTTGTCCTCTGACCTCCACACATGTGCTGTGGCATGCATATGTGCAAAATATTTTTTTTTTAAAGAAGAAAGCAAAGTATTTTCTTACAGTAAGGTTAGTGCTTTATTGGTCTTACCCGTAAAGGATTTTCATTGAGGTATGGAGGCTCTCCTTCAACCATCTCAATAGCCATGATGCCCAGAGACCATATGTCAACTTTGGGGCCATAGGCTTTCCGTGTAACCACTTCTGGTGCCATCCAGTATGGCGTTCCAACCATAGTACTGCGTTTGCTCTGCTCAGGGGTGATCTGGGCACAGAAGCCAAAATCAGCTACAGAATAAAGCAAAGCACCAGGTTAATGGCTTCAGCGGATGCCTCCATCATGTTCAGTGCAGCAGATGTGGCTGCACTTCAGTCACTCACCCTCTTCTTGGTAGAGTGTGAAAACACAGCCAAGCAGGGTGAGTTGTATTATTATTATTATTATTATTATTATTATTATTATTATTATTATTATTATTATTATTAGTTTTTCAAGACAGGGTTTCTCTGTGTAGCCTTGGCTGTCCTAGACTTGCATTGTAGACCAAGCTGGCCTCGAACTGACAGGGATCCGCCTGCCTCTGCCTCCTGAGTGCTGGGATCAAAGGTGTGTGCCACCACGTCCAGCTCTAATGCAGTGTTCAGAACATGGAAACTGTATTCTTTCCTTTTTTGGTTGGTTGGTGTTTTTTAATGCCTTCTTTTAACATTTATTTTGTGTATGTAGGGTGTATGTGTGAGTTTAGAGGACAATTTTTAAAAGTTTATTTTCTCTCACTGCATGGGTTCTGGGAACTGATTCAGGTTGTTAGTGTTGATAGTACACACCTTTACTGGCTGAACCACCTGGTCAGCAGGAGCTTACATTTAACCAAAGCTCACTATTATCCAACTTAGCAGAAGGCCACACTTACTGCAACTGTCTCATTTACACTCACACAAGGCCTATTGTAGTGCCTGATGCTAAACAAACTGGGAAGGGAAGTTACAACTTTTTCTTTCCTACTGCTGTCAAACCTATCTAACTCCTTAATTGACTAATTTTTAAGAAATTGCTTATGATGCATCTTTACAGGTTTAAAAAAAAAGATTTATAGATCACATTATAGATAGTTACGAGCCACCATGTGGTTGCTGGGAATTGTACTTAGGATCTCTGGAAGAGCAGTCAATGAGCGCTCTTAACCTCTGAGACATCTCTCTAGCCCTCCTTATTTTTTAAGATTTTATTCTGACAGGGTTTCATGTAGCCTAGGCTGTCTTTGAACTCAAGATGTAGTAAAAAAATGACCCTGCAGGCCATAAGTGGTAGAACATGTCTTTAGTCCCAAAAGGAGGCAGGGGCAGGTGAATCTCAGGCTAGCCAGGTATACATATTGAGTGCATGGCAGCCAAAACACCCAGTGAGTTACACCTTGTTTCAAAACAAAAACAGTAACAACAAAAGCAATACTCTAAAAAAAATTACCTTGAACTCTTGAGCAACCTAACTTAACCTTCCGAGTGCAGGATTACAGGTATGTGCTACTATGTCTATCTGGCATCCAATGACTCCTTATGTAAGCTGTTAACAAGTGGCATTGTAGCCCTTAGACTTTAACAATACATTTACTATTTATAAGTACTTATAAATAGTATCAATAAGGTCTTTGGTTTATTTTAGTTTGTTAACTTGTTTTTAAAAACTTTATTTTCTTTTTCTGAATATGAGATTGGCTTTGAACTCACTGGAATTAAAAACATGCGCCACCACACCTGACTTTATTTCTGGCTTAGTGAAGACAGGGTCTAATACTGCTGACCTCAGATTAGCAGCAATCCTTCTGCCTCAGCTTCTTGAGTATTGGGATTATAGGCATAGGCCCCCCAAAACTATTTTTATCTTCTCATTTTAGTACATTTATCAATTGAAATCTTTCTTTTTCTTTTCTTTCTTTGTTTTGTTTTTTGAGACAGGATTTCTTTGTGCCCTGTACTCTCTTTGTAGTCCAGGCTGGCCTCAAACTCGCAGTGATTTACCTCCTGGGTGCTGGGATTACGGGCCTGTGCCACCATACCTGGCTCTTGACTTGAAATTTGAAATTGAGAACTCTTAGGTCTTGCTGAGTACTTCACAGCACTGTGGGGTTATGGCCCCAGAGGATAAAAGTCTGGCTGTTTCATGGTCTTCCTGTATCTGACAGATAAGACCTTAAGGAGAGGATTCTTTCCATGTCACCCCCGAGGTCAAGGTCATACAGTCTTCCTCTGATTAGACTCTCTCCACAAAATTCTAAGAGGGTGAAGGAGCAGACTGAGAAAAATACTCCACACCAGTCCCAACTCTCCTATAAAGCAGAACCAGTATCCAGGTTCCCAGAGAACAGTCCTCTGCCTATTACTTTGCTTTACTTTAATCTCCAAAAGTAATTACCAATATTAGTATTTTCCTTATTGTACATCTGCAAAAACACACAAAAAGAGATCAAGTAACTTGCTTGCTCAAAATGGTCATCGAGTAGTAACAGATTTGTTGTGAGCACAAGCTGCCCAGTTCACTATGCATGTTTAACCAGCAACCCACCCACTCTTCACTGTCCATCAGATATAGTAATAGAACATCACTTCACTGTTACTCACTAAGTTTAACAGAGCCTTCCATTCCTAAGAGCACGTTGTCACTTTTGATGTCTCTGTGGATCACTTGATTAGCATGTAAGAACTCCAACGCCTGTAAACACTGAACAGAGAAAACACTTATCGATGAAACAGCCCAACAAGTCTAAAAGAGGTCACATACAGCTACAATGGCCCGAGTGCTACTCTGCCTACTAGCAGACCCTTCAGGATTCAACATTTTTAGAGAAAAGATATCCTCTCATCTGCAAAGTCAAGAAAACCAAACAAAGCCACAACTTTGGCAGGGCATGATGCAACATGCCTGTAATCTCCACACTGGGAGGTTGAGGAAGGAGACTGGACAGTTCAGTGGTAGTTTTAGGCCCAGGACTCAGGATGCAGAGGCAGGTAGATCTTTGTGAATTCGAGGCCAGCCTTGTCTGTACAGAGAGAATGCTAGGACAGCCAAGGCTACACAGAGAAACCTGTATCAAAAAACCAAACCAAACCAAAACCAAACCAACCAAACAAAAAACCCACCAAAACAAAAAATCCCAACAAAAACCAAAAAAGTATCAAAACAAATATTTTCTTCTACTGTCTGACCTCTATTGTGTAGCAGAGGATAACTCCTGATCCTCCTGCCTCAACTTGCACAGTGCTGGGATGACAGGGAGGGGCTACTATGCTAGGCTTATTAAATAATGCCTCAATTATGTCCTTGGTCTCTGCTTACTTTGGGGGAAGGCAGGTTTTTTTCTGTACCCCAGGCTTGGAGCTCCCAGTAATCCTGTTGTTTCAGTCTCACAAAGTACTAGAAATACAGTACAAGCCATGGTACCTGGAGATTGTTTGTCGCTCCCACTGATTTTTAAAAAACATTTTAATTTTAATTATGTGTGGGAAGCACGAGTTCAGTGCTTTTGGAGGCCAGAAAAGGAAATGGGATCCCTTGGAGTTGGAGTTACAGACAGCTGAAAGTCACCAGATGTGGGTGCTGGGAACCAAACTATGGTCCTCTGCAAGAGCTGGAAGCATTCTTAACCACTGAGCCATCTTTCTGTGCTCCACTTCCCATAAATTTTCAAAATTTTGTTTTTAGTGGCTTCACTTATAAAACAATCACTGGGCCTATTTAACTTCTAGGCCTTCTCAGGTTTAACTGCCTAAAGCTACACTGCACGTGGTAGGCATACACAGGTTTTTTTAGAAATTATCTCAACCTTAAGTGGACCTGTGACCAGGCATACAGTGGGTGCACATGTTTAATCTCAGCACTGAGAAGGCAGAGGAAGGAGCATTTTTGTGAGGCCAGCAAGAGCTACATAGTGAGACCTTGGTATACAGACCCACCAAGAATGAATTTCTGATTATTCCTACTAGAACCTGAGATACTTCAAAATCTAATTGATGTAAGCCATGGAAAGAATAGGTAAGAAGATTTGGGTAGCTTAGTTCTGGGCTTCATTGTGGTGTAAGTTGGGATCCTCATATTTTCATAGTAGATTTCCTATCAGACTATATCCACATCTGAGAAAAGAAGCAGGCTAGTGGAGGGCTCATTGGCACAGCACTAGAATGCATGAGGCTCTGGGGTTCAGTACCAACCCCACAAAAACAAAATAAAGAACTGGAAATATAAAAGAGTAACTTTCTGGGCTGGAGAGATGGCTCAGAGGTTAAGAGCACCGGCTGCTTTTCCAAAGGCCCTGAGTTCAATTCCCAGCAACCACATGGTGGCTCACAACCATCTATAATGACATCTGGTGTCTTCTTCTGGAGGGCAGGCATACATGCAGGCAGAACATTGTATACATAATAAATATATAAATCTTAAAAAAAAAAAAAAAAAAAAAGAGTAACTTTCCCCTCATGCCTCACACCAGAAAGCATTGAGTAAAAAAGATGTGAGATTTTAGGAGGACTGGAGACACGGTTCAGAACTAAGAACACTAGCTACTTTCCAGAGTACCTGTGTTCACAGTGGCTCACAGCTGTTAACTCCAGTCCAAGGAGACTCCAATGCCCTCCTCTGGCCTCCTAAGGCACTGCATACACATAGTATACAGACATAAATGCATAAAAACCACACACACACACACACACACACACACACACACACACGCCTTCAAAACAAAACTGTTTGGTCCAATGTTCTTAAATATGAGGAGACTGTAAATTGTAAACCTGAGAAGTCAGTTATTTTGTTTTTAATTTAGTCTCATCAGAGTGGAAAAAAATTTGAACACCATTTATAACAACAAAATATCTCTCCCTGACCCCCATGGATTTCCTCTGTGTAGCCTTTTGTCCTGGACTTGCTTTGTAGAACAGGCTGGCCTCGAACTAATAGTGATCCACCTGCCTCTGCTGGGATTACAGGTGTGTGCTACTGTGCCCGGCTCTTTTTAATTACTTTAAATATAAGCTGAAAAAGAAAGACTCATGTAAGTAGTGTTTCCAATTCTCATTTCATTACTCTAGAGTTGCTAAGAACTAAAGCCAAATCTCAGAGAGCTGTGAACTCAGCACTTCTCAGCCTTTGACTAAGATCATGTGTCGTCCTATGACCTTTTACAGTTTTGTTCTTTGTAACCACAACTTCTATAATGCAACAAAGCAGAATCACTTCCTATGGCAATAAGCAATCACTAAGCCAAGTTTTAGCTGTGGAAAAAGATACAGATAAAGGAAGCACTTGGTTTTTGTCTATATTTAGCACACTGGCAAAATTCTACTGGCCTAAGCAAACATAGTCCAGACATTCATTAGTAAATTTAAGTGTATTCTGGTGAGGTGGCTCAGCAGTATGGGCTTCCTGCTGCCAAGCCTAAAGATCGAGTTCAATTCCCCAGACACACATGATGTAAGGAGAGAACAAACTTTCCACAAGTTTCCCTGTGACATCCCTGTATGTGTGTCATGGTATGCACATGGCCACACTTATACATACACATGCAAATAAAAATGTAATAAAACAAGTAAAATTACATAAGAAAATAACTAGTTTCTTTAGCCTTCAATGGTCTTTACTATAGGGCAATGCACAGATATTAAGCAAATATATCTTGTTTGTCACACTGGTTCTAGTTTCCACTACTGAGTCAACATTTTTTTAAATAGTTTTTTTTTAAAGATTTATTTATTATGTATACAATGTTCTCCTGCATGTAACAACTGCAAGCCAGAAGAGGACACTAGATCTCATTATAGATGGCTGTGAGCTACCAAGTGGTTGCTGAGAATTGAACTCAGAATCTTTGGAAGAACAGCAAGTGCTCTTAACCTCTGAGCTATCTGTCCAGCCCCTGAATCATACATTTTCAATGGAATCACATTTTACTTTGCAAAGTGTCCTATGTGGATGATAGAAACTATTACCATCATGCTGCTAAAGTCTGCCTGTTACTTCTGTACTTCATAGGACCATGTCTTGTTCCTAAATTATCTTCCACAGGAAGTAAAGGGCTAAAGTTCTTTTGTTTTTATTGAAGACAGAGTTTCGGTTTCACTATGCACTCCTGGCTGGCATCAAGTTTATAGATCCCCCTACACACCTCTGTGCCAAGCAGGACTGAAGCTCTTAGGTGATAAAATGATAGAGGAAAAACTTCCCAAAAAAGTATTCAAGAAGTACACAGAGAGGCTAGAGAGAGATGGCTCAGAGGTTAAGAGCACTGACTGCTCTTCCAGAGGTCCTGAGTTCAATTCCCAGCAACCACATGGTGGCTCACAGACATCTATAATGAGATATGGAGCCCTCTTCTGGAGTGCAGGTGTACAAGCAAATAGAGCACTATGTACATAAAATTAATAAATTCATAAATAAAAAGGAAATTAAACTTGATTTAGCTGGGTGTGGTGGCACACACCTGTAATCCCAGCACTCTGGGATGCAGAGGCAGGTGGATTTCTGTGAGTTTGAGGCCAGCCTGGTCTACAAAGTGAGTTCAGGACAGACAAGACTACACAGAGAAACACTGTCTCTAAAAACAAACAAACAAAAAGTATACAGAGAACAATTCTCTGAACACATTTTCTTGTTTCCATCTCTGCTGAACACAATCACCCTAGCATGCACAAGGAGAAAGGCCTACCTCTCTGCAGACAGCTGCAATCTGTGCTTCATCCATGCACGTTTCTGTTACGACATCAGTGAGTGACCCACCAGCAAGGTACTCCATTACCACAAACAATTCATCTCCTACCAGGTAACTGAAAAAGAACATACAAAATACACATGACTTTTTATTTCTTCTAAGAACATGGCTCTCTGCATTGAGGAATGAAAATGCCAAGCACAATGATAATAAAACTAGAGTCAACAGTTTGACAAGTAGGAAGAGCTGTAGGTAGGCACAACACACAAATTAGGATGTCCTCAGCTGGCTGTGGTGGCCTACACCTTTAAACCCAGTGCTTGGGAGGCAGAGACAGGGGGGATCTCTGTGACCTTGAGGCCAGTCTGGTTTACAGAGTGATTTCCTGAAGAGCCAAAGCTATACTGTGAGATCATCTGGAAAAAACAAAACAGGGATTAGAGAGATGGCTCAGAAGTTAAGAGCACTGGCTGCTCTTCCAAAGGTCCTGGGTTCAATTCCCAGCAACAATATGGTGGCTCACAACCATCTATAATGAGATCTGGTGTCCTCTTCTGGCATGCAGGTATGCATGCAGACAGAGCACTGTATATGTAATATTTTTTTTTTTTTTTTTTTCTTTTTTGGCTTTTCAAGACAGGCTTTCTTTGGGCAGGCTTGGCTGGCCTGTACTCATTTGTAGACGAGGCTGACCTCAAACTCACAGAGATTCACTTGCCTCTGACTCTCTGAATGCTGGCATTACAGGCATGCACCACAGTGCCTAGCTTAATAAATAAATCTTAAAAATAAATTTTAAGAGAGAGAGAGAGAAAAACAAACAAACAAAAAGTTAAGATGTCAACACTCAGGAAGCAGTTATGAAAATCATCCTAAACTAGAGGCCAGCAGGGCTATGCCTGTAATCCCAGCATTTGGGAAGCAAAGGCAGGCAGATTTCTGAGTTTGAGGCCAGTCTGGTCTACAAAATGAGTCCTGGACAGCCAGGACCACACAGAGAAACCCTGTCTCAAAAAATAAATAAAAAACAAAACAAAAACCAAACAAACAAAAGCCAGAAAAAATTTTTTTTCATTTTCAAGTTATAGTTTGCCCACATTGTTTGAGTATATACATGTTATTGCAATTACAATAATTCAATATAGGAATTATTTCATTATAGGTATGCCAGCCACTGAGGTAAGAATCTGTAAGTTCAGAAATCCTGTCTCCAAAACCAAAATAAAACAAACAAAAAAAGAAAAAGTAAGACTGCATGAATGAGGGAGGGAGCGGGAGGGGCGGCAAACAAAGCGGGAGACGTGAACTCATGCAGGGTCACACAGAGTTGACAAGAGCAAAATCTGAAGCCAAGCAAACAATGTTTTATTTACATTAACTTACATGTAGGGGTGTTTTGCCTATGTACATGTCTATGCACCAATGTACATGCCTAAGAGGCAAACAGAGGATACTGCATTCCCTGGGACTGGAGACAGAGCTGTGAGCTACCATGTGGGTGCTTAGAATTGAATCCAGGTTCTCTCTAAGAGTAGCCTGTGCTCTCAACCACTAAGCAATCTGTCCAGCCCTGTGAAACTGCTATTTTTAAAAAGCAAGAAAATGGGTGGCTGGAGAGATGGTTCATGTTAAGGGAATTTTCTACCTTTCCAGAGTATCTGAGTGTGGTTCCCAGTACCCATACTGGGAGGCTCAAAAACAATTCTAACTCCAGTTCTAGGGTTCTGAGCCTCTTCTGGCCTCTACAGGCGCTGTCATGCCAAGCACAGTGCAGACACAGGTAAGCAGGCACACACATAAACATAAATAAAAATATTATTAAAAGGGAAAGGGCTAAGTGATGTAATGTTATATACAATTTAAAAAAAGAAATAAAAAAGATTCAACAAAGAAAGCAAGGAAATGGGCCTGAAATTTTTGTTTTCTTGAATACAGTCCTCACAGGTAAGGGTTAAAGTCTCAAAATATTCTGGCCAATGGACAGTACATCCTCCACAGTTGTGTGAAGAGCAGGGACTGATTCTGATATGACCTCTCGTGTACCTATTAGACCACTTCCCCTTGGCGGGAAGGTCAGAGGACGGGCAATCAGACTATCCAGTGAGACCTGATAGGCTAGGATCATTGGTGGGGGAGGAAGTTCACTTCTGTCACAGGTCTAGGAGAGGGGAATAGAGTGAAAGAGGTGGGGGGAGGAGGGGAAGATACAAGTGAGGGGTTAACAGTTGGGATGTAATCTGAATAAATTATTTAAATTAAAAAAGTCTCAAAATATATTATCTGCAGGGTGTGGTGGCTCATGCCTTTAATCCCAGCACTCAGGAGGCAGAGGCAGGAAGATCGCTGTGAGTTCAAGACCAGCCTGGTCTACAAAGTGAGTCCAGGACAGTCAAGGCTACACAGAGAAACCCTGTCTTGAAAAAAAACAAACAAACAAACAAACAAACAAAAAAATCAAAATATATTCTTTCCCCAATCCTAAGCAAATTTAAATATAGAAGAAAATTATCTGCACTCTATTATATCTAATACAATCCATGTTATCACCCACTAAAGTAAATGTGATTAATTTTTTAAAAGTCAGTTGTAATATACAGTTTTATACTCTGCCTTTCATCTGTTGTTTGACAAGGCACCTAAGCTCAGAGATCTTTTGATAGCAACCTGGGATGGAAATGTGAAGTGACATCTGCAATAAAGACTGGCTGGGCCACTCTAACCCCAGCTTCCTGTGAGGGCAAAGAAAGCAAATGGCAAGTTTGAGGCTTTCCTGGGTGACATTCTCAATGACTACAAGCACCGCCAGCAATCCTTCACTGAAATGTCCTCACCTGCTGTTTTCACTTCTTCCCTCTCCTCTTTTTGGCTTACTTTTCAGCACTGGCATTTTAACCTAAAGCGCTATGCTTGCATCTTATAATCAAACTACACGTGTCTGTATTTTTCATTTTATTTTGTTTGCTTTGCTTTGTTCACATGTATGTATGCATGCAGAGGCCAGAAGGGGAAGCTGGATCCCATTGGAACCAGGGTTGCAGGTGTATAAGCATTATGTGGGTACTAAGAACCAACCAACCCTGGGTCCTCTCAAAGGCAGCAACAGCTCTTAATTGATCAGCCATCTCCCCAGTCCCAAATTTCCACATTTTTATCTCAATGTATGCTTGCTTCTTTTCTCACTTATTTTTTACGTTTTAAGGTTGCTGGGTTTTTTTTTTTTTTCATTTTTTTTCCTTTTTTTGTTTGTTTGTTGGCTTGTTTTTTTCGAGACAGGGTTTCTGTGTGTAGCCCTGACTGTCCTAGAACCGCTCTGTAGACCCACCTAGACTCAAACTCACAGAGATCTGCCTGCCTCTGCCTCCAAAGTGCTGGGATTGAAGGGGTGCACTGCCACCACCCAGCATGTTTTAAGATTTATTTATGTAATTATATGTGTATGTTTGCCTCAGTAAGTTTATGTGTACATGTGAGTGCTAGCAGAGGCCAACATAGGGCACAGCTGCTCTGAAAGTGGAGCTAGAGGCAGTTGAAAGGACAGGGCTTGCCCTGAGCTCCTGATCTTCCTGTCTCAGCCTCCCAATGCTGGGATTATAGCTGACTCACCACTCCTGAGTTGATCTCAATTTTAAAGAAAATATTCATATTTACCTGTCCAGGAAGTTAACTATGTTGGGATTCTTTAACTCTTTCATCACCAGAATTTCATTAATGATCAATTCCTTCTTTGGTTGTTTCTGTAAATTAATCTGCTTGATAGCAACCTATAATAGAAACGTATTTGAAGCATCAAAACAACATTCCTAATTCTCACAAAGTTATAAGCACCAATTAGTCAATAATTTAATATGTATACCTTACACAGAAAGACTGTAACTTACATACATGTTTTTACATGTATATAAGCCTATCCACAATGTTTTGTGATATAGATTCCAAATTACATTTTAATTTGTAGTTAAAACATTTTTGCATGTTACATGTGTGGTTGTGTATGTGGCACGGTTGCACACACCAAGACAGAGCAAATAAGCTCAGGTTGGTGAGTGCCTTCCTCACCCCCCCACAAGCCATCTCATTGACTCTAGATTTATCTTGAAGTTTACTAACCAACCTAAGGTCTACAAAAGGAATTAATTTTTGAAGTTCTAAACACATTCATTCTTTGTACCTCTAACATGATAACTGTTAAGACTAGACAGATTAATTCTTACAATACATCTAGGGCTGTTAAAGCTTTCCCAACCACAAAGATCTGAGTTCCTTCCATCCCCAAACCCTGCTGTGGCAGCATGTATTTTTAAAACCAGTGCTAAGGAAGTCCACACAGGCAGACCCGCTGGTTTCCCGGTCAGCCTGCCTCACTGTCTGGTGGAGACAGCCTCTAGATACTACACACCCATGAGGACATGCAAGCACATCCATGTGCACACAACATGGTTCCTTTCATTATCCCTTTTCCCTACACAACAAGCTAACACGGAGACTTGACAAGCAGCTACCTCTTGACCCAGTGCCACGTCAGTTGCAGTAAAAACTGTACCAGAAGCCCTGCAGGACAAAAAGACAGAATGAAATTTAAGCTCCTAAGTTTCACCATTTACACAATTCAAATACTTCAGACTTTGAACAACTAAAAAAGACTTAACCGCTTAGACTCAAAAAGCCCCTTTCTCCCAACCAAAGAAGTAAGGCAGGGTGTACATGTCTATGACCCCTTGCTTGGGAGTTTAAGGCAAGAGGGTAACACTGACTCAATGCTAGTTTGAGCTTCAGAGAACTTACCTCAAGAAAAGAAAAATTCAAACCAAACAATGAACTATGTCATACTTGAAGACTGCCTCTACTTTTTGTAACAAGACTCTCTGGATTTATGACTGTCATTCATTACGAGTAAGAATTATTCTTGTTCATTCATCATTACTTACTATGTAACTTATCTATTATTATACAAAAAATACAAAGGTAAAAAGGCTGAAGATGTAGCTCAGTATTAGAACACTTGCCTGGATGTACAAGGCTTTAGGTTTAATCCCCAGTACTGAAAAAAGGGGCAACTTTCATTTTTTATTGTTGTTGTTGTTATTAAAACCAGTGATACAATTAAGATTGGAAGAGAAAATAAAATAAAATAACCCAAAAACCTAATACTTGATCTAAAAAGAATTGTTTTTACTGCAATAATAGCCTGCAATAAATATTTTAATTATCTTTAAAATACATTATATGTGTAATTTTTCTACTTATGTGATCTCTCACCACCTATGGGAAATGACATACAGCAAAAAAGAAAAAACAAAAACAACCACATATACCTCTAGTCCTAACACCAGGGAAGTTGAGAACAGATCACTACGGTTTTCAATTACATAGTGAGTGTGGGGGCAGCCTGGGCGATGATGGAGATGGCGATGATGGAGATGGAGGAGGAGGAAGAGGAGGAGGAGGAAGAAGAAGATGGAGGATGGTGGATGGTGGAGGAGGATAGAGGATGGAGAATGGAGGATGGAGGAAGTGAAAGGGAGAAGAACAGGGTCAGGGAAAGAGGGAGACAAGGGGAAGGAGGACAGACAATGTGAAGTTACAGTTAGCCAGTGCTGGATTACTTGTAGCTCAGGCTAGCTTCCAACTTGCAGCAATCCTGCCTCAGCATCTCAAGTGATAGGATTACAAGTGCAGCTTTGCTTTAACAGCATCTACACGCAACTGGGTTATGTCTCTGCGCAATCTCCCACAGCACCACACAGAGGAGGTACATGCTCAGTGTCAGAGGGAACAGCTCTGTGTGTACACTCAGGCAGTCCCGAGTAAGACATTAGAATAGGTCAACACTTACCCTTGCCCAATTTTCTCATATCTTGTGTATTTTTTCTTAGGGTCACCTATGCTCACAATAGTTCCTGTTTTAAACAAACAAAAATTAGAAGTCATTTAAGCAAATTAACTGCAAACAAAATTTGAAGATTAATCCTTTTAATAATCTACACTGATTATAAAAGTACTTACTATACACCAAGTTTCAAAAACAGTGTTACTTTAGACAATCAACACTAACGAAAGCTAAGTAGGGACTGGAGAAATGTTTCAACAGTTAAAAGCACAGGACCTAGGCTCAGTTCCCAGAAGCCACATAGTGGCTCACATCCACCCGTAACTCCAATTCCTGGGGATCCAACACCCATTTCTGAACTCTGCTGGCACCAAACATGCACTTGGTGTGTACACACACACACACACACACACACACACACACACACACACACACACACAAGCAAAACTTAATTGAAAAGAAATTAAGAAAAATAAGCAATAAAAGGTGGTGGTACACTTTCCATCAGGTTAGATTTTTTTTTTTTAAGGCAGGGTTTCTCTGTGTAGCCCTGGCTATTCTGGAACTCACTCTGTAGACCAGGCTGGCCTCAAACTCTGAGACCCACCTGCTTCTGCCTCCTGAGTGCCGGGATAAAAGGTGTGTGCCACCATTACCCAGCCAGGTTAGACTTCTTAATCACTTTTTTAAAAATCATGACATTTTTAACTTTAGTATAAACAATTCTCTCAGTCAGCCTGAACACAGGGACTAACAGTACTATATTAAAAACAAAAACAAAATAACAGGGTCAAGTATCCCAGGCTAGCCTGGAACTCACTATATGTAGTTGAAGATGATCTTGAACTTCTGACTCTCTTGCTTCTACATCACAAATGCCAGGATGCAAGTATGCACCATCCTGTCCTATTCATGTAGTGCTAGGGATCCGACTTGTTAGTGCATGCTAGGCAAGCATTCTACTAATTGAGCTCCACCCCCAAGCCTTTTCTTAGACTATTACTTGTTTGAGATAGCCTCAGCTAACCCAGAACCTACTATGTAGCCTAGGCTAGCCTTGAACTCATACCAATACTCCTGGCTCTGCCTCCCAAGTGCTGAGATTACAGGTAAGAGCCACCATGCCCATCTAGGACTTTGATAAGCCATGAAATAACTTACTATCAGAAATAATAAAAGAAATAGGTAACTAAATAACCCTTAAATGCCTTTTCAAACGTTTTCAGTTACCTTCTACCTTTCAATATACTTAGAAAAACTTAAGTAATATTGAAAAAAACTTCAATATACTAAGAAATAAATATTAAATTCAGGAAATTAGAAAAAATCATAATTTAAACTTGTATTCACTATTAAGTCAAAAGGAGAGACAATGACATGGCAGTGTCACTTGCTCAAGGTAAGACATGAACACATGAAGCTAAGTCAGAGTACTCTACCTCAGTCCCCACCACAAGCCAGCCATGTAACTCCAAGCTAAAACCAAGTCAAGACACACAGTAAGATAGAGCAATGGGGACAAGATAACCAAGTCATGACTAGATGGCGGCAATTACTGCTCTGGTTTACTGTTTGAAGGAGCAGCTTTCCTAAGAGAAGGCCACCATGTTACAAAATACCAGGGCAAAAGCAGGTTCACACTTGAAAGTATTGCGGAATAAAGGCAATGACTATAGCACACCCATGAGTTACACACACAATCTACATGGAGTCTTTCCTTGATTCTCCCTGTACCCTAGTCAGTGCTCTCTGAAGCTGCTGCAGATTTTCGAGCAGATGTTACCTTTTAATGCTTGACCTAAGTCAATAATGGTAGATTATTGGTAGAAAGAAAAAGAACCCACCCATATGTACTTTATGTTGACACACATTACAGAAGGTCACTTTCTCTATAACAGTTTTTACATTTGTTTTTGTTTTGTGTGTATGGAGGGCAGAAAACTTTGGGAGTCAACTCTCTCCTTCCTGCACTTGGATCCTAGGGATGGAACTCGGGTCATCAGGCATGGTGAGTGGTGGTGAGTGTGCCCTTTCCCACTGAACCGCCTTGCCAGTCCCTAAGGACATTTCCATAGGTTTGTACTGAGAAGTTGTACATACACACACACACACACACACACACACACAAACACACACACACACAAACTCCTTTGTCAAAGTTTCAAACTATGTCCTTAGATATGGCGGAAGGGATCAAGGATTTTGCACATCCTAAGCACATGTTCCCAAATGAGCGACAAATATCTCCAGCTCTAGGGCAAATTCTTCTTAAGAAAATAAAGTATAGACTGCATACTTAATTTCTCCATAATCTCTTCATCTGTCATCTTGGCTTTCTTCTTCTGTTTGTCTGAAGACTTGGCACCACCGTCGACATTAGAATCCCCTACTGGAGCAGGAATAGGGTCGATGACAGACCGTGTATAAATCTGCAGAGATAGAGTTCACTGCTGAGACTTGAGAAAAAAATATTTTCAGATGATCTTAGTAGCAGAAAATTCTTTGACTTTTTTTTTTTTTAAACAAAACTAAGTTATCTCTCCCACTGTTTTGAATAACGGAAACAGTATATTCACACAAGGAACACGCAGCTGCAAAGCACAGTGGTGCATGTCTATAAGCCCAACACTCAGGAAGCAGATATAGCACCCACACGGCTGCTCACGGCCATCTGTAAATCCAGTTCCAGAGGATTTGATGCCCTTTTCTGGCCTTTACAGGCAACAGGTACAACAGGGTGCGTGCATATATGCCCAGGCAAAACATCCAGATACAAAATAAAAATAAAAACAGCACACTTGCAGCCAGGCATGGTGGGTCACACCTGTATTCAGGTGCCTGAGAGGCAGAGACAGAGGGATCAGGAGTTCCAGACCAGCCTCAGCTACACAGTGAATTTGAAGTCAGCCTAGAGTATGAGACACTGGCTCAAATAAATACAAAATGAACCCCAACACAGCTTAGTAACTGAGAAGAATGAGTTTTGATATTGACATCACTATGAGCACATGGCCTCTTAAGTTCTACACAAATCCACTGTTGGTCAGTTCCTGTCCTGTAAGTCATAAGGAACTGCCATTGTCCTAGCTCTGTCTGCTGAGTGGACCAGAGTCCCACAGCAGCACAAGCATCAGCTTGCATTCTCCCTCATCATAGCAGGGAAGTGCAGGCAGTACTGGAGCAGTTTCTCACTGCCTAGCTCCACTTAAGGACCCTTCTCTTTATTTTTCTTTTTCATTTTTCGAGACAAGGCTTCTCAGTGTATAACAAGCCAGGCTGGCCTTGAACTCACAGAGACTCACCCCCACCCCATCCTGCCTCTGCTGGGATTGAAGGCATGTGCCACTCATGCCCTGCTAAGGCCCCTACTCTTAAAATTCTCTTAGTTGGTGAGTAATTTCACTCCAAATGCCTCTTAATTAAACATATAGACTTTCAAGGTAAAATACAGCGGCAATCTAAGTTTTAGATATAATAGTTATGTATATTGAGAAAGCTAAAGAAATAGAAAGTCTTTAGAATAGAGAAAAAATATTTTCCTTTTCCCTTTTTTTCCCCCTTTTGAGACTGGGTTTCTCTTTGTAATAGCTCTGGCTGTCCTGAACTCGCTCTGTAGACCAGGCTGGCCTCGAACTCAGAGATCTCTGCTTGCCTTGCCTTCCCTGTTGGGATTAAAGGCATATGCCACCATTGCCCAGCTTTTTTTTTTTTTTTTTTTTTTTTAAAGAGATGGGGTCTAGTGTCTTCATATGTAGCTCTAGCTGGCCTAGAACTCACTAGCTGGCTTCCAACTCAGAGACCCACCTTCCATGCTAGGATTAAAATCATGCAACCACCACGTCCACTTTTCAAAAATAGTTTTTATTAATTTTAATTTACTTATTGTGTATCTGTATGTACATGTGCCCTAATGTACGTGCGGTGGTCAGAGGACAGCTTGCAGGAGTTACTTCTCTCTCTCTACCACGTGGGTCCCAGGGATTAACTGCAAGCTGTCAGGCTTGGTAGCAAGCACCTTTACCTGTTGAGTCATTTCATCAGCTCCAAAAAGTAGGTTCTGATAGATAACTAAGTTTCTCCATACCACAATATTTTAAGCTTGAGGGCCTTTTAATACTTTGATTGCAAGTCAAATGCAGACAGATGTTTTAAAAAACACACAGTTGCATATCATCATTCAATCACTCACTGATTTTGTATGATCTGGCCGAGGAGCAATGACAGGAGGGGCAGCGTCTTCATCATCGTCATCTTCCTCTGCTACTACTGCTGATGTTTCTGATCCCTTGGTATTCAGCTGTACTCATCACAGGGGTGAAAAGGAGGATAAACCAATAAAATTAAAAGATTAAAATGGGACTGCCTCTTAAAAATATTTTTTAAAGTTTATTTCTTTAACAGCTCATATAAAAATTATCAAAATTCACTGGTTGAGATATTCAGATACAACCAGTTAAAGTAAATGAATACATTCGGTGAATATCATTGTTGGTGGAGAGGGGACTCTGTTAAGGATGGAACCCAAGGCCTGTGTACAGTGTAATTGCTCTATCACTGAGCACAGTCACAGCTCCCAAGTGTACTGGAGGGCCTGGAGGGCCATTCCTGCCTCTCCATAAGCACACATACAATACTCTATAAGAAAGTAAACTACTTTTTAGTCCAAAGCAAAGGACTTCTGTACTCTGTGGACAGAAACCTCATTTTGAGGGAGTTAAATGATGCAGATTTACCAGGTAACAAAGCAAGAAAAGGAGCTGATAAGTTTTAACTATTTAGAATGTGCCACAGTTTACCAGACTCAGAATGGTACTGGTAGGAGGTTTGGGTAGGAGAGAATATGCCAGCCAGTTCACCGTATCCAGATTCCATATGGCAATGCTGGATATGTAGCTAAATTGCTCTGGAGGTCACTATAAAGTTGAGTTACTGCTTAGACTGCCCACTAAGCACATCCTACCTATTCAGTATAGCTTCTTCACCGAATCAAGTGGCTACTGTATTTTTCTGACTATAAGACGCACCCAGGTTTTAGAGCAGTAAAACAAGAAAAACAATAGCAATTGGATCATAAGGTGCACCTTAACCCCACCCCCTAACACACACACTTTTGGGGGGGGAAAAGTGTGTCTTCTGGTCCAAAAGAGTATATGGTAACTTAGACACAACAACCCACAACTAAGTGATATTTATCTGATGGCTAATTTTACTTTACTTTTGGTTTTCTGAGCCATGGTCTTGCTAGTCACTCAGTCCTTCAAATTCACGGTGACTTCGATACCTTGGCCTCTTGAGAGCTGGGGTTAGAGACGTGGCTACCACACCTAACTGTTCGTATATTTTACCAAGCAAGTTTTAGGCAGCCTAAATTAGAAAAAAACTATGATAAATTATTAACTTACTGCTGGTGTTCCGGAAGGGAAGCCATCTTTCTCTAAATGTGAAACAGAAAAGATATTACCAATTTAGGAAATAAAATTGGGAACTGGGATATGCCCAAAAAGCAAAAACAAACAGACAGGGCTTTGCTATTGTAGCCCTGGATTGCCTGATGTTTGTTACACAGTCCTTGTTAGTCATTCTTTCTTCCTCCCTTCCTCCCAATTTTAGATTTTATTTATATTGTGTACGTAACGTATAGGGTGAAGTATATCCTTGGCTGGTATGCTCATAATGTAGAACAGGATGGCCTTGAACTCACAGAGATCTGCCTGCTTCTGCCTGTGCCTCATGGGTGATGGAATTAAGGGTGTTTCCCAGAGCACCCAGATAGGTAGAAAAGCATTTTTCATTTGAAAGCCTGTTGCTTCTGTATAAAAGCACTTCTATCTGATCCTGCAGTAACCATCTCTAGCATGAACTTGACCGTAACTTCAGACTCTGCCTTCTATTGCTGGCACTCATTTAAAAGATCAAAGGGGAAAAACACGGAGCCGGAACATCTACCAACTCCATTTCTGCACGATGATGAGGCTAATATAATCCTCAGGCTCCTGCCACGCTCTGGGGCCACCTCCTCACTCTCTGAAGAGCAGATTTATGCAGCAGAGGAGGAGGATCAACAGCCATGCTTCCATTTTTATCTTCCTGGAAGGAATCTTTTATCTGGCAGGGCTTCGGCTCTCTCCATTCCACCCAGTCTCTCACCACTGTCTGGTGTCTCACCAGGAGGAGTGAAGCTCAGGTACTTCTGCTTCACAGTGTTAGAGTCGTAGAACTTCAGGACGTCCAACACGGCCTGAGGGTTCTTCTTCTGCTCCAGCTTGGTAATGTTGGATGTCTGCAACAGCCGTGCCCACTGTTCAGGCATGCCCTACCAAAACGAAATCCACAAGGTAGTTACGGCTTAATGCTTTAGTATCAAATTTTTCAGAGACCAGTGACAACTAACCAATACACATACATTTTCAGCCTGGCTAAAAACAGCTTTTGTAAAAAATGTATTATTAAGTTTTAGATTTATGTATGAATATTTTTCCTGAATATATGTCTGTATACTACATGTTATAGATGGCTGTGAGCTGTAATATGGGTGCTGGGAACTGAACCCAAGTCCTCTACAAAAACAAGTGCTCTTAACTACTGAGCCATCTCTACAGCCCATATTTATTTATTTTTGAAACAAGGTTTTAACTCTATAGCTCAGACAAGCTTGGAATTCACAATACTTCCCTCGGTTGCCTTAGTACTGCGATTACAAACCACAGGGTTTTTTGTGGTTTTGTTTTTTCGAGAAAGAGTTTCTCTGCATAATCCCAGCTATCCTAAGACTCACTCACTCTACAGACCAGGCTGGCCTCAAACTCAGAGATCCACCTGCCTCTGCCTCCCAAGTGCTGGGATCAAAGGAGTGTACAAATGCCCAGCTAAAAGTCTTTTTTTTTTTTTTTTTTTTTTTTTAAAAAAAAAGGACTATGTGGCCAAAGGACATTCTCTCATATGGTCCTCAGTTGCCTACTACCCTAAAATGCTACCAAGTAGGCTGGGAATGCAGGATCATACGATCATACCATAGCATCTGGCTTTTTATGTGACTTTTAGGGACATAACTAAATACAGATCTTTTCATGTTTGCAGGGCAAACATTTTGTCAGCTGAGCCATCACTCGAGCCCCAATAGTCTATTTCTCTGTATCTGTCTTTCATAACTATAGGCTCAGCTCTGTATAGAGAAAAAGGTCTTCCTATTTCTTTAAAAGTTATTTTATGTATATGAATGATTTGCCTACATGTATGTATGTCTACCTGCATGCTTCATGCCCTCAGGGATTAGAAACAGGTATCAGATACACTGAGCTGGAGTTCCAGATGGTTGTAAGCCACCATGTGGGTACTGGGAATGGACCCAGGTCCTCTGCAAGAACAAGTATTCTAAACTTCTGAGCCATCTCTCCAGCCCCAATCACTAATATTTTTATGACAAGCAAGAAATAGTAAGAGTTGACAACTAATGCTAATCATGGTAGTCAGTGTGTAACCCCACACTCTGTGACTAAAAGCAGGAAGATTTACACAAACAAAAACAAAAAAGAAAAAAAAGAACTGGTAACCACATGGGATAGAAAAGTCATAGATATATGTCACCAGTAGCCCATAGCTGTCAACCCAGAACATGGAAATCAAAGACAGGAGGACTGAGTTCAAGACCAGCCTCAACTACAAAATGTCACAGGAGGCCAGCCTGGGCTACATAAAAATCCTGTCTCAAAAAGACACACAGAAAAATTGATTTCAAACTTAACACTGAAAAAAATGCTTAAGTGCATTTTTTTGGTTTCTAATGTTGAGTGTGTATACATTTGCAGAGGTTAAAAGACCATCTCAGGCATTGCGCTCTCCCACCTTGAGACAAGGTCTCCTGTTGTTCTACTTCATTATGTACACACTAGCTGTCCCATGAGCATTCAGAGTCTCTTGTCTCCCACCACACTGTAGGAGTACTGTAATTATTTCAGCTGATTGTGTGCACTCTGGGATTTGAACTCAGGCCCTCACATTTGCACAGTAAGTGTTTCTCTCCACTGAGCCATCTCCCCAACTCATCAGCAATGCTTTAATGCCATCAGCAAACGACACTAGGTAAACTTACAGTGAACTCTCCAGTAACAGCATCAAAGCCAACATGGATGGTGTGCTCAAAATCAGACGGAGGAGAAATCTCTGGCCGCTCTTTTTCTTTCTTTTTACTTCCTAAAGGGTGAGGGTGGGGAAGAGAAAACAATCTCTTTAAACAGGCTAGTTGTGGCACTTATTGCTGTGTTTTTATTTTTCCTGAAACCGATTAGGAGTGAAGAAACGATAGGAAACTGGTACACACAACATGCACCTTGCTGGCAAGTGTCTCCAAAGACACATTCTACAGAGGCCACTTTCACTCCCTCCTCCTCCTCCAACTTGCTTTTCTGAGACAGGGCCTCATACCCATGGCAATTCTTCTGTATCAGTGTATGGATATTAAGGTTGAATGCATGAGCCACAATACCTGGCTTACACTTTCCTTTTTATTAGCATATAAATGTTACATCTTTAAATTACACAACTTTCCTATGGTTCTACTGTTTAAAAAAAAAATTCTTGCAACATTCTTACACCACTGATAACATTCTTTGCAGATTCAAACACACCAATTCCTCCTTCTCCCTAGTCCTCCTCCTCTAATCTGTAACTTCTAGACTCTTGGATCTATTTCTGGATATTCTGCTTTCTTAAAATCATGTCTCTCATTATGTCAATCCTGTCTACCTTGATTACTGTCATCTTTTAAACAAATTTTTACAAAAGGCCTTCTAGGATGGTGACAGGAATTGCATTTAATCTATAAATCAACTTAGAGTTTACTGATACCTTGCCTTCTGATCCATGACCAACAACAAATCTCTATAAATTAGGCCTTTAATTTTTCTCAGCTATGTTTGCTAATATTGGGAGACAGAATACAGATCTTACCATTACTTTCATATTTCTGCACAGGAATACTTAATTTTTTTGTTTTCTTTTGTTTTGGTTTCTCTACAGAATAGTTACTGTTTTTGTTGTTGTTGTTTCGAGACAAGGTCTCTCTGTGTAGCCTTGGCTGTCCTAGACACTTTGTAGACCAGGTTGGCTTTGAACTAACAAAGGTCCACCTACCTCTGCCTCCCGAGTGCTGGGATTAAAAGCAGGAATACTTAGTTTTTGATGTCACTAAATATGGCAGTTTTGGGGTTGGTAATGTAGCTAAGAGGTAGCTTGCTTGTTTTGCATACTTGGAGCCTTGGGTTCAACCCCACCAGAAAACACAAAACTCATTTTTCAGGACTGATCCTTTGAAACTCTCTTCTAGCTACTTCTAAAATTTCTGTAGGTGTCACAGGATTTTCTGTAAGTAATACCCTATGCTGAACTAAGGAGAGGCTGGTGACTTTCTAATCTAGATCATTCATTTACTTGTTTCACCTTATTGAATTGGTTAGTTCCTAGACCATGGTTCAATAAAGGTGCTAATAGGTATTTTTGTGTTTTTACTGAAACAGGGAGTGAAAACAGTCACAGTATTTTAGTTTAATATTAACAGTCACTGTTTTTAACATGACCTTTTTATATAAATTTATTAATTTCCTTTGATTTTAAAGGTTTCTCAACACTTGTCAAAAATGAATATTGGATTATGTCAAATGTCTTTTCTAAATCTACTTACATGATTATACAGCTTATCCTAAATTATACTGATTTTCAAATGCTTAATTAACTAGCTTTGCAGCCCTGAAACAAACTATATTTGGCCCTTTTTATACATTGTTGGATTACTACTATTAAAACACTGCCAAGTTCAAGAGATCTATAGCTAATGTGCTGTCTGTCTGTCTGTCTGTCTGTCTGTCTCTCTCTCTCTCTCTCTCTCTCTCTCTCTCTCACACACACACACACACACACACACACACCCCTAATGTTTTTGGCTTGGGTATTCAGGAAACATGAAACTCACTAAAAGTGTTAGGAAACATTATCTCATATTCAATTTTCTGGAAATTGTATAGAACTTGTATTATTTCTTACTTAAATATTTTATTGATTCACTAACGAAGCCAGCCAAGTCTTAGATTTTCTTTGTAGAAAGATTGCTGGCTATAAATAGAACTTTTCTAGGACATACACAGTCTTTAATCTTTTTAAAGTAAGCTTTGGAAATCTGTATTTTTTTAAAAGATAGATTTATTTATTTATTTATTTATTTATTTATTTATTTATTTATTTATTTATTTATTTATTATGATGTTCTGCGTACATGTAACACCTGCAAGCCAGAAGAGGGCACCAGATTCATTGAAGGTAGTTGTGAGCTATCATGTGGTGGCTAGGAATTTAACTCAGGACTTTTGGAAGTGCTCTTAACCTCTGAGCCATCTCTTAGGCCCAGAAATCTGTATTTTTAAATAAAATGAATCTTCATAACTTGAATTTATCAGATCATAATTGTATACAACATTACCTTGTGCCTTCTCAGTGGAGACTGAACCTAGACCTGTATGTGTTAACCACATGCTCATCCTGACTTCCACTCCCAACCTCAGCAAACCTTTTTTATTCTAACCTAACATGCAAGTGTATACAAAACCTTCATATATACAGGTCATAGATGTGCAGGCAGAGGCAGGCAGATCTGATAGTTCGAGGCAAGCCTCAAACAGAGCAAGCTCCAGGACAGCCAAGGCTACACAGAAAAACCCTGTATAGAAAATAAAACA
>OU015745.1:85835442-85878444 GCA_907169655.1 Acomys percivali
CTCTCTCTCTCTCTCTCTCTCTCTCTCTATATATATATATATATATATATATATATATAAGTAGATTTCCTATAGTACAATTTTGGCTGCTTTATCGATTATTTTTTGAATCATTTGAATCTAGTTTTATTATTCCTTTCTGCCTCCTGTGTTATATTTACCTGTTTAAACTGTATAATCCAATGAAGTTTAGTATATTCGTAACTTCACAATCATTGCCATATAACCAGCATATTTTCATCAAAGAAATCACTCCTTATTATTGGCAATCACTCCTTATTCTACTCTTGCCCACTACTCTAACCCTTCACCAAATAATCTTTTTTCAGTATCTTATTGATTTTTATGTGTATGTGTGTACGTCCAGTTGAGTATATATACCTAGTGTGTGTATAAAGAAATATTGGTTTCTTCTTTTTAAAAAGTCCATTCCAGAGACTTTTCTCCTGTTCTCCTGAGTACTTAACTCTTCACTACTTCCCAACGCGTATGATTGGGGAAAATGTCACTTCTTAAGCAACTTTGATCATGGATGCCTAGTCCAAGGTGGGCATCAACTTTAAGCCACATCAGCCACAACTGTCTTCCACCCACTTAACATTCCAGCCAACTGCTTCACAGGGTGGCTATCTGAGATCATATATATATGGAGAGAGAGAGAGGGAGGGGGGGAGGGAGGGGGGAGGGATGGATGGATGGATGGAGGGAGGGGGAGAGAGGGGGGAAGGGAACTTTGGAGAAGAAACCTGTTCATGTTTAAAAAGAAATGTTAATTTCCCACTTTTGCTTGTCAAACATAATAATCTATAAGATATCTACAGGCAACAGATGGGCAACGGACCATGGAAGCTTCTTTGAATCACTTCTGAAAGTTATTAAATAACAAAACAGCAGCAGCAGGAAGAAGAGGTGAAATCCTGAGCCACATGTTGACATGGAATCTTAAGGCCACTGCCATTTTCTACATGTGACCTAGCTGAAGTCACAGTTAAGAACAGTCTCATCTAAGTTTGGCCTGGTGGCTCACTCCTGGGATCCCAGCACTTAGCAGAGTGAAAGGTCTGTAAGTGTCTTTCTCTATCACCCTCTTTACCTTATTTTCTGAGACTACCTCACTGAACCAAGAGCTCATAACCTGGGTGGACTGGCTGGCCAGTGAACTCTTGGAGTCTGCCTATCCCTTCCCTCCCAATGCTGAGGCTACAGGCACACACTGCACACTTGGCTTCTTATATAGGTGCTGGGGGTCTGACCTCAGACCTTCAGGCTTCCAGAACACGCACTTTACCCACCAGCCACTATCCCATGTTGCCTCTTTTTTCTTTCAATTTATGTCTGTGTATGTGGTGTTTATGTAAGAGAACCATTTGTGGGAGTTGGTTCTTTCATTATTTGGGTGCTAGGAACTGAATCTAAGCTTAGTTTCATTTTCTCTTACTGTCACATTGTACCTTCAACCAGGACTAAGAAAGATGAATGGTTCCTTCTGCTCAGCTCCCTTTTCCCACTTATAGACAGTGTAGGATCCCAGCCAGGGAATAGTGCCACCCAGTGGGCAGGTGTGTTCCCATCTTGATTCTTGTCAAGCTGACAAGTAATTGAGATTAACCATTATAAGCAGATACCCTCAAATATCACTGCTATAGTTTAGATATGGCTTGTTCTCTAATGGTTCATATCCTAGAGGCTTGATCCCCAGCCAGTGGTATAGGAAAGAGTAGAGCATGGTTCTGAAGCCTGGAATCATTCGTGCTCTTTGAGAGTGGAGGGAGAAGGACCAGCAACCACAGGCCTGTCTCAGCTACATACAGAATTTGATACCAGCCTCAGCTATAAGAGAATGTCTAAACAAAACAAAAACAACCACACAACAATAAAGCAGTACAGAAAGGTAGTTGGGACTTTAAGAGGAAGGACAACCACATAGGTCTGGGTCATAACCACCTTCAGAATGGATTAATGTTGGTGTCTGAGAGCACAGTGATTCTGAGGGTGCAGATTCCTTGACAGGGTGACTGCTCCTTCTGAATCTTCTAAATTTGAACATTCCCATAGGAGCTGGCTCCTCATCTGATTCTTGACCATGCTGTAACACCGTCCTCATCAGACACTGGGGCTGTGCTATTTGCAGTTTCTAGCCACCAGAAGCATAGACCAAACGAACCTCTTTTGGGGTGAGACAGGGTTTAATTTAACAGCCTTGGATGACCTGGAACTTAATATGTAGACCAGGCTAGCCTCAAACTCATAAAGATCCATCTGCCTCTGCCTCCTGAGTGACATAAATTACCTAGACTCAGATTTTGTTAAAGCCACACAGAATAGAATAGGGCAATTACAAATCTCACTAATGTTAGGAAGCCTCAAAAATGAAGTATATAAACTCATTATCTGTAGCAAGCAGATTAAATAACCAACTGTAGTTTAGTAAGACAGTCTTGCTAGGCATGGCAGCACATTCCTACAGACAGGAGGATCAACAGTTTGAGCTACACATAAGACACTGACTGAATGAATTTTTTGGTTCTTTAGAGATAGAGTATCTGTGTGTCCTTGAACTCCTGAACGCAAGTGACCCTGCTGCCTCGATCTCCCAAGTCCTAAGTGAGGAGTGTGCCATCAAGCATCAGCATCAGGTGTTTCCATTTTTTCTTTTTCTTTCTTTCCTTCTTTCTTTCTTTTTTTTCAAGTCAGGATTTCTCTGTGTAGCCCTGGCTTCCTGGACTCACTTGCAGATCAAGCTGGCCTCGAACTCAGAGATCTGCCTGCCTCTGCCTCCTGAATGCTGGGATTAAAGGCGTGCGCCACCATTGCCCAGCTCATTTTTTCTTTTTTTCAAAGATTCATTTATTCTTATTTTATGTGTGGGGTGTTTGCCTGCATGTATATATGTGTACCAAATGCCTAGTGCAGATGGAGGCTGTGGAGGCAGAAAAGGGTATTAGATCCCACATGGAACTGGAGTTATAGAGAGTGATAAACTGCCCCGAGGATGCTGGGAATCAAACCAGGGCTATTCTCTGCAAAGAACAGCAAATGACCTTAACTGCTGAGCCATCTTTCCAGTCTGCAAGTGTTTTCTCTATTTATATTCACCATAGGATATCATAAGCCAATGTGAGACTTCTGAAATTATAGCAGCTGTTTACCTTTTTCTGTGCCTGAGAATATGGAGATGATTTTGTTCCTGGGTTTTTTTTCTTCTGGAACAGAAGGCAAAGGTTTCAAACTGTGATTGGCTGATAAAGGATCTTTTCCTCCAGTGCTGAAAATGGTGCTGCTCATTCGCACAGGAGGTGCTGGAGGCTTGTCTTCTAGCTCCCCGTTATCAGACATGATTCAGAATTATGAAATGGCCTGAAAGAGAGAATCCCCAAACAGTCCATTAATTACAAGGTTAAGGACAGGACAGACAGTAACTACCCCCACCATAGCTGCAAATTAGGAAATGTGATCCAGTTAGTGACATTTGAAAATTTTGGACAAATGATAAAAGACAAAACAAGTTTATCTCAATAAAACCAATCTCCACTAAATAGTTAGCCATAGAAATGTTTGAAGAACATGTTCACATGAACACCTAACAATTCTGAAAGGATTTCAAAATAAAGCTGGACATGTTTGGGCATTGTTTCCTTTTGGTCACCATGATACAAACTAAAATCACCTGGGAAGAGAAACCTTGAGTTGAGGAACTGTCTCCATCAGACTGGTCTGTGGGTGCTTCTTTGGCAACAAGCCAACAAGCTGCATTCCTCACGGTCACTGCTTCAAGCTCCTCCCATGATAATGGATTACACTCTGTAAGCTAACTAAACTCCTTCCCTAAGTTGTTTCTAATCAGTTTTGTTTTCATTTTTATTTGTTATAAATTTTCAAGTAATTATCAGTGTTTCAGCATAACATTAGAGAAGCAAATTAGAACAGTCTGATTTCTTTTTTGTTATTGCTGTTTTGGTTTGGGTGTGTGTTTGTTTGTTTTTGATTTCTCTGTGTATACACACCACATGAGCACAGTGTCTTCAGAGGCCAGTAGAGGGCATCAGATCCCCTGGAAGTGCAGTTACAGACAGTTGTGAGCTGCTATGTGGACACTGGGAATCAAACGTCCTCAGGTCCTCCCCCACAGCAACCATTGCTCTTATCCACCATGTCAAGTCTCCAGCCCCTTTGTTTTTAATCAGGCATAAACTTGTATGGCTCCTCTTGCCTCATAAACACCGCATGGCACACCGCATAATATGGAGTCTTAAGAAAAACAGATTTCCAATGAGGATGTCTCTTGAGTAGCCATACTGGCTATTTCTGGTAGGCCTACTGTTAAGACACAGAGACCAGTCCTTGGCTTTCCTTTACACGCATGCACAGGGAGGCCAGAAGCTGATAAAGGTGTTTTCTTCAACCACTCTATACCTATTTTCCAGACAGGTTTCTCACTGAAACTTGAACTTAACAACTGGCTCAAATGGACAAGCTGGCAAGCCCCAAGGATCCTCCTGTTTCTACCTCCTAGAGCTGTGATTGTAACGCCTGGCTTTTTATGTGAGCACTGGGACCCAAGTTCAGGTCCTCATGCTTGTACAACGCACACTTTACTAACGGAGCCATCTTCCCAATTCAGTTCCTTAGCTCTTAAATCTACCAAACAATACTTCTTTAAGCTGATTTGATGCACCAGAGCCTTGTGATTGATTTTAATTTAGTCTTTCATATAAACCTTCCTAAAAGAATATACTACTAATAGAAACTGATGAAATGGAAATGAAGATACAAAGACAATCAAGTGAAAATTTAGTTCTTCAAAAAGAGTAATAAACTCTTAGCCAGGGCTGGAGAGATGGCTCAGAGGTTAGAGCACTGGCTGCTCTTCCAGAGGTCCTGAGTTCAATTCCCAGTAACCACATGATGGCTCACAACCATCTGTAATGTGATCTGATGCCCACTTCTGGCCTGCGGGTGTACATGCAGGCAGAGCACTATATATATAATAAATAAATAAGAATAAACTCTTAGCCAAACTAACCATAATATACAGAAACCCCAAGTTTAAAATTAAGAGATAAAAAGACATTATAACTTTATTGTGAATATATGTGTAATAACATAAATGTATATGTAAAAAGAAAAATAATTAAATGAATTTTAAAATGAGAAAAAAGACATTATAACAAATATCAATGAAATTCAGGAAATCATAAGGACATACATTAAAAACTTCATTCCACTAAACTGTGAAATCTAAAAGAAATGACAAATTTCTAGATGCATATATTCTACTATATATAATTAAACCAAGATGAGACAAATAATTTAAGTAGATCTAAAACAAGCAATGATATTGGAACAACAATTAAAAGAACAACAAAACTCTTCCAACAAGCAACGTTTAGGCCCAGATGAGAAATAAAGACATCTACTTTCTCCACTCTGATTTCAATATAGCACTTCAAGTCTTAGCCAGAGAGACGAGATCAACAGTTCCCCACAGACTAACAAACATTCTGAGAAAGCAAAGAAGCAACCCCACAACTGCATAATTGCCTCAATGTCAGAACAAAACAAAACAAACAAACAAACAAAAATACCTTGATAAATGCAACCAAAGAAGCACTAGACCTCTAAACTGAAAACTTTAAAACATCAAAGAAATTGAAGACGCCTGAAGATGAAAAAACTCCGACACATTTGGATTAGTACAGTTATCATAAAAATGGCCACCTTACCAAAAGCAATCTACTCATTCAATGCAACCATCAAAATTCCAATGCCATGCTTCACAAAAATAGGAAAATAATCTTTTTGTTTGCTTTTTTCAAGACAGGGTTTCTCTGAGTAGCGTTGGCTGTCCCAGACTTGCTCTGTAGATGAGGCTGAACTTGAACTCATGAGATCCACCTGCCTTTGCCTCCTGAGTGCTGGGATTAAAGATGTGTGCCACCACATGGGTGAAAAACACTCTTAAAGTTAACATGGAAGCACAAAAAAACTCTAAGAGCCAAAACAATCCTTAGCAAAAAGAAGAATGCTGGAGGGGCTGGAGAGATAGATGGCTCAGTGGTTAAGAGGACTGACTGCTCTTCGGAAGGACCTGGGTTCAATACCCAGCAACCACATGGCAGCTCACAACTGTCTGTAACTCCAAGATCTGACACCCTCACAGAAATACATTCAGGGAAAACAGCAATGCACATAAAATAAAAATAAATAAATTGGAGGAAGGAGGAGGAGGAAAGAAGAATGCTGGAGGTAACTTCAAGTTACACTATAGAGCCATGGTAATAAAAACAGTATGGTACAGGCACAAAAACAGACACACAGGTCAGCAGAATAAAAGACCCAGATATGAAACCACTCAGCTTCAAACACATGACTTTTGACAAAGATGTTAAAAACACATTTGAGGAAAGACAGCCTCTTCAACAAATGGTTTAAGGAAAACTGTTTGTCCATACACAGAAGAATTAGTTCCTTATCTCTCACGCAAATCAACTCCAAATGCATCAAAGATTGTTTTGTTGGGTTTTCTTTCTTTCTTTTTAATATTTATTTATTATTATGTATACAGTGCTCTGTCTGCATGTACACCTGCAGGCCAGAAGAGAGCATTAGACCTCATTATAGATGGTTGTGAGCCACCATGTGGTTGCTGGGACTTGAACTCAGGACCTCTGGGAGAACAGTCCATGCTCTTCAACTCTGAGCCATCTCTCCAGACCACTTTTTTTGGTTTTTCAAGACAGGGTTTCTCTGTGTAGTTTTGGCTGTCCTGCACTCAATTTGTAGACTAGGCTGGCCTTGAACTCACAAAGACCTGCCCGAGTGCTGGGATTAAAGGTGTGCACCACCACGCCCGGCTGGATCAAGATCTTAATGTAAAACCTCAAAGTCTGAAACTGGTAGAGGGAAAACAAGATACTGGCACAGGCAAAGAGGTTCTGAACAGGGCCCTTAAATTCTGAAACTGCTAAAGGAAAAACTAGGGCAAGCACTTTAACACTGTTCTGAATGGGCTCCTCTCACTCAGGAAATAAGGTCAACAAACAACAAATGGGACATCGTGAAATTAAAACTTCCGTACAATGAAGGAAATAGTTAATCAAGTGAGACACGACCCAGATAAAAAGGGGAAACTTTGCTGGCTATATAGCTTATAGAGGTGTATCAAACAGGTGTGTTCCCCTTTTGATACTGCAACAACAATGTCATCACAACAAAACAACCAACCCACACACACAAAAAGACCAAACAAACAAACAAACCGAACAAACCTCATAATATTTGAACTAAGTTTAATATTTTGTTTTGGGTCTCTTTCTATCTCTGTGGCCCATGAACTGCAGGTTGGACATGAGTGACAGAATATACTTTAAAAAAACAAAACAAAACAACCTAAATAACAAAAAATCAAACGGCCTGATCAATAAATGGGCTAATAAAAGTTAACAGACAATTCTCAAAAAGCAAAACACAGGATCAGTGGGGTGGCTCAGTAGGTAGGTGCTTACATCCAGGCCTGACAACATTTTGATAGAATCTTACAAAGTGACAGGAAACAAACTGAATTCCAGGCTTGTCCTCTGGCACAAACGACTGCACATAAAATAAATCTGTAAAACAAACAGCAATAAATATATAAAGAATGTCCAACCTCAGGGAAGTGCAAATCAAAGCTAGGCTGAGATTCCAGCTAATTGTAGCCAGAATAGCAGTCACTAAAGAAACAAGGAACAGTAAATGCTACTGTCAGTGCCCAAACAAAACCCTTAAGCACGGATGGTGCGAGCGTAAGCTAGTCCAGCCATTATGAAATTAGTGGTGGAGGTTCCCAAAAACAAACTAAAACAAGAATCTCTGTAAGACTCAGCAATATACCACTGATGGTTTTGCCAGCACTCCAAGTCAGCATGTGAAGAGACACTTGCAGGCCAGTGCTCACTGCAGCACCATTCACAGAACTACACCACAGAATGGACAGAGGCATCCAACAACAGGATCAGACTCCGGCCCTGAGGCTTGGAGGCAGCCACCTTTACCAGCTGAGCTCTATTCTGTCTTATTAAAACAGTGGAGTACAGCAGTATAAGATCCCTACCTTACATAAATTCTGATATAAAAATATGTTAGGAAACCAAACAACTCCTCAAAAAACAAGGTTTTGAGTGGTAACTGCATCTGCATCTTTTGTGAAGAAACCTTTTTATCTACAACAAAAATAAGGCCAACTGCACTCACACAAAATTTAAAATAATCTTTACTTATTCAATTTAGCTCAAATTCTAGACCTGGAGAAAGGCAGCTATAATTTTACAACAAGTGAGAGATCGCAGACATATTATTTCCCTCTGAGCCTTGCAGCTTTTGTTTCTTTCACAAGTATGTTGTCACAATTGCTCCTTGCTCTGGCGCATTACTTTGACATATATTATCTGCCTCATTTGATACATGAAAGAAATAACCCACCGAAAGGTAAGAGACTTCCTAAAACCTGCACACAGACCTAACAAGTTTCCTAAGTCCTTCCTCATGCTTTTCTCGTATACTAACTAATACAGTGTACTGGATGACTTCTGGCACCGAATTACAACTGTGACCATGATTTATGTCACTTTCTTCCCCAACACTTCACTCAGTCCAAAGGGCAGGGGCTTTGCATCTCTTAGACAGGAATGCTGCCTGACGTGTGTTGACCATACTCTATCCCCAGTGAAGTCTATCCTTCCTGAAGGTAGTGGTCCTTTTCTCACACAGCAGCTCCCTAGTCACAGATAAAGCAGGCCATATTCACAGGATTACCTTTGGAAAGCTTTGTACTTGCCCCTCAAAGCTGACTTATGACCTTATCTCTTTCCCATGAAGCAGCTTTTTGCGCACGGCTTCTATTGACAGTGTGAAGTGCCTGAAAAGTGCTCAAAAAATTCCTGATAAAATTCTTCAACCTTGATAACCATTGAGATGTATCAAGAATAAATTAAAAAAAAACAAAAAAACAAAAAAACTTCAACCTTATATTTTAGACAAGAACAACAGATACAAAAACAATTCATGGGGTTAGAGATGTAGCCTAGTTAGTAGAGAATGCTTGCTTAGTGTGCAAAAACCCAGTACTGTACCAAACAGACAAGGGGTGCATTTATCCTACCACAGGGAGGTTGGAGGCAAGAAGCTCAAAGTCATCCTTGGCTGCATAAGGAGTTGAACCCAGCCTGAGGTACATGAGACCCTGTCCCAAAGCCAAAACAGGCCAAACAAACTTCATGATAAAAATGATAATATACCCTATATTCTGTTCCACCACTACTCACAAATGTCATGGGGTAGGAAGAACAAGTTAAGTAGTGCCTCTCTCCAATCTGTTCACTTTTTTCTACTTTTCAGTGACAAACAAGTAGGCAAAAGAAAAAGTGTGCCCAAATAACACTGTGCTCTTTAACAGGCCTATTGTTTAACTGTGACAGCCTCAAACACAAACAATTCCTCAACTGTGTACTAAAGAAGACCAGGGGTAGCTAAATACATCGCAAAAATAAGTAAGTAGTGTCTGGAATCAGTCAGTCAAACTAGTAGAAATGAATTTATTAAAATCTACAGGGATCAACTGTGGTACAAGTGAAAAGCACATTACCAGAAAACATGGAAAGAAAGTAGAATTCTGGTTCAAACTTTTACTTAAATTTTAAATATTTTCAGGAACTTATTAATGTAATAACAGACTGGAACTCTGTAACGATCTCTCCACTGAACTCCAAACCTGAAGAACCTCTGTGAGCATTAGTATAGATGAAAACAAGCCAAGCTACCTGGAGGCGCTGCTACTCACTGAGACAGGGGCTTCGGCACTGGAAAGGAAGGAATGCGTTCACCAGGTGAGAACTCCAGTCAGAACACCAGGCCGAGAGGGCCAAGCTCCAAAGCAAAGAGATGACAGGCGGGTGCAGAACACAGGGAGGACTTGTAGAGAGCACAGGGAAGTGAGACCACATCAAACTCAGATAAATACAAGTTCGTGTGACTGACCAAAAGATTCTAAGTCATGAGGCCAGAGGAATGGCTCAGTGGGCAAAGATACGTTCTGCCAAGCCTGACAATTTGGTTCTATCTCCAGAATCTGCATGGCGAAAGGAGCACCTATACCTACAAGTTTTCCTCTGAGCTCCACACATACATACACAAATTAAATAAATGTCAAAGACAAAGTTCTACTAGGTCCAAAAAGAAAGTGAAAATAGATACTCAAAAGAGTAAGCCATTTATTAGCCCACTTATCATTCTCAGTGATGCTTGACTAAACCTACACTCTTCTTTTTTGATGAGAGCCAGAAGGAACAGGCACCAAAACCAGATTCTGCCTAAGTTTTTTTTTGTTTTGTTTTGTTTTGTTTTTTCGAGACAGGGTCTCTCTGTGCAGCCTTGGCGGTCCTGACTCACTTTGTAGACCAGGCTGGCCTCGAACTCACAGCGATCCGCCTGCCTCTGCCTCCCGAGTGCTGTGATTAAAGGCGTGCGCCACCACCGCCCGGCTATCTGCCTAAGTTTAAAACCTGTAATGTAAGTCCCTTTCACATAAATCTAGGATCTAAAAAGCTGCAGTCCTCAGGGACAAATAAAAAATAAATCTCTCTGAGCAGATTAAAAAACAAACAAACAACTCTTAACTAGTGAGCTTCATCACAGTGAAAGGGAAAAACAAAATCACTAATACACACACACACACACACACACACACACACACACACACTCCTTTCCTTGCTGTGCAGTAAAGGCTGGCCATGAACTTGTGATCCTTCTGAACACTGAGGTTACAGGGATGAAGCATCATTCCTCATCATGGTGCACCACTGTTGCTTATTCTTTCGGGGAGTAGGGTGGGTAATGGCAGATGTGTAAAGTATTTTGAAGTTTTCATCAGCTACTTTTCTTGTTGCTGTAATAAAATGTCTAACAAGAACCACCACTATCATGATGGGGAAGGCACGGTGGCAGGAACATGAGGCTGCTGGCCACACTGCAGCACACTCACGAGGCAGGGAAATACAACACTATTATTATTCGCTGCTTCTTTCTTCTTTTTATTCAGTCTAGGATCCTCACCCATGGAATGGTAGTATCCAGAGTTAGGATGGCTCTTCCCACAACACACCTAATCTAGATACCCCTTATACACATGCCCAGAGGTTTGTTTTCAAGGTTATTTATTATAAATCCTGCCAGGGTCACAATCAATGTTAACCACACATCATTTGAATTTCTTATTACCAAATTCTTTTGTCTCCAAATAAAAGTGATTGCCTATAAAATTCAAGTAAAGTTTAAAATCACTACCACTGATTGATTCATTGTTTATTTTTTCAAGACAGGGTTTTTCTGTGTGTAGGTCCTCTTCCTCTCTCTCTGGGCTCTGATTTTTATAGCCTCTCAAGAGTCTTCCAAATTAATCTGTAGCTGGCAAAGACCACACCGCTCTCCAAGCCATACAAGGCAATTATCAGCTGTGGACAAAGTAAAACCAGCCCCATGTGCCACAGTTGGGATTAAAACAAAAACATATTTATATAACATAATTGAGTTTTTAAACAAACCAAAACTTCCACTACAGAGAGCACTTCCTGGTAAATAAGTCTACAGTCTACACAAGAAATCAAAGCAGGAAGCTGGTCAATATTTAAAAGATAGATTTTTAAAATGTACTTTGGATTAAAAAGAAAAAAATGAAAAGACAAAGAATCCAAGAAATGAGATGGCTCAGCAGCTAAGAACCTGGGTTTGGCTCTCAGCACCCACACGACAGCTCACAACTACCTGTGACTCCAATTCCAGGGGATCCAGTACCCATCTTCTCTTGCCTTCTGGGGGTATCAGGAACATGCATGGTACACACACGCACACATGCAGACACAGAAAACAAAAATAAATAAATGTTCGTAAGAATCCAATAAATAGCCGGGCATAGTGGAACACACCTTTAATCCAAGCACTCTCAGGAGGCAGAGGCAGGAGGATGGCTGAGAGATAGAGGCCACAAAGTAAGAGATAGAGGTCTACAAAGTGAGTCCAGGACAGCCAAGGCTACACAGAGAAACCTTGTCTTGAAAAACCAAGCAAACAAAAAATAAAACAAAAGAATCCAATAAATAATAAGCAAATAACATGTGAATATGACAACCTCAGCTACTGTATAAATTTAAATAAGCCACCAGTGAATACTACTTAATAGTGTTAGTGTTGACAAGAATTAAGAAGACTAACCAAGCCAGGAGTGGTGGCACACACACCTCGAACTCTAGCACTTGGGAGCTGGAGCCAGAACAGACCAGAATTCAAGGCCAACTTCAGTCACTCAACACATGAAAAACAGTACAAGACACAACAGTGGTAGACGTCTGCTAGTACCCTGTTCCTGGAACTCACTGTGTACACCAGGCTGGCCTCAAACTTGGAGACTCTGCCTGCCTCTGGCTCCCATTTATTTTAGTATTTTATGTGCATGAGTGTTTTGTCTACATGTATGTCTGTACCATGTGTGTGCCTGGTGCCTGCAGAGGTCAAAAGACAGTCCCCTGTTCCGGAAATCTGTTGGATCCCTTGAGGTGGAGTTACAGAAGGTTGTAAACCACCACACAAGTGCTGGAAATTGAACTCCCGTCCTCTGCCAAGAGCTGTAAGAGCTCCTAACTGTTGAGCCAACTCTGCAGCCCCACACTGGCTTTTTTCATATGGTCGTGCCACTGGTTCTGAAATGGTATTTCATTTTGAGTTTAATTTGAAAACAATACAGTCAAGTGGTGTGTACAGTAGGAAAAGAAAGCTTTAGGTAACGATGCTGCCACAGCTCTTATAATTCTGTTTATAGAATAATTAGCCAGGTGTGGTAGTTCATGTCTTGAATCTTAGCACTTGGAGGCAGGAGGCGGCCTTATCTCGTGAGTTCAAGCCCAGTCTGGTGTGTGTGGTCAGTTCCAGTTCCACCCAGAGAGACACATAGTGAGACTTTGTATGATTAAAAAAAATTTTTTTAAATAGACTTTGAGATGGCATTTTGCGATACTTTTTACCTTTGATGTTCATACAAAGTGCTTTGTATAACTTCTTTGACAGATTTTCATGAAGACAAAATTAGACATCATTTTTTATCCTCTTCGGGTAACCATTAGATTTTCTAAAGCCAGGTGCAGTGGAGCATGCCTGTAATGCCAGCTGCTCCAGAGGCTCAAGCAGGTAGATTACAAGTTCCAGGTCAGCAGTAACTCACTGCAATGAGCATTACAAGTGAAAATGTGCCAACAGAGAGGTATACCAAGCTTCCATGACGAGATGTTTTCCATGCTTTGCTTTGTTTTGTTTCGTTTGTGTGTTTTTTAATTTTGGTGGTGAAGTTGCAAAGGTAGAGGGAAGATACAAGGGGACAGGGAGATAAGTGGGACTGCAGTGCATGATGTTAAACTCAAAGAATCAATAAAAAGTTAAAAAACAAAACAAGATTTACAATAAAAGTTCTAGGTCAGCCTGAGCTACATAATGAAATGCCTCTCTTCATTTTGACACTTTTTGTTGTTTTATTTCTTTGCCCAAAGGTGTGTGCCACTACACCTGGACATAACTGATGATGATGATGATGATGATGACAATGACAATTAAGAAATAAATTAAGAGTATAGGCTGCTGTCCCAAAGAGGCTGATTCAAATTTCCCATCCACATGAGCAACTCCAGTTCCAGGGTATCAGTCTCCTCTGGCCTCCATGGGCACAGCACCACACAGATATCTATGCAGGCAAAACACTACACATGTGAAATAAAAATTCCTTTTAAATTATGGAAAAAAAAAAACTAGGCTCTTCAGAATATACCAGATGTTTCTAGAACAATTTTTGTTTCTTTTTGTTTGTTTGTTTGTTTGTTTGTTTGTTTGTTTCTTGAGACAGGGTCTCTTTGTGTAGCTTTGGCTGTCCTAGACTCACTCTGTAGACCAGGCTGGCCTTAAACTTATGGAGACTCACCTGCCTCTGCCTCCCAAGTGCTGGGATTACAGGCGTATGTCACCACACCGGGCTCTAAAACAATTTTTAAAAGCTCTAACCCTGCCCCTAGAGGGCTGCTGTGTCACATGTGCTTCAGCAGGTGGCAGAGAGAAGAGAGGCCCTGTCTACATTCAGTCTACATTGTGACCTATGAAAGCTGAGTGATTAGTAGCCTAACATTCCCTGAAAAGTGAGCCTGAGATGACCACCAGGCCTGTGTCAGGATTTAATCACTGCTACCTATTATCCCCAAGTTTACTCTTCAGTTTCAGATTCAGAGTCTCTCTCTCACAAGGCAGGTAGTTACTTTAGAAATGCCACACACCGTATAAAAGCCTTTTCAAGGGACTGGGATGAAGCCCATGATGCCTTTCAGGACCAGGCCACTCTCTGTCCAGATGCATGTCTTTTCAGTCTCTGTCTTTGAACTTTAAATAGATCCATTCTTTAGTTTTTCTACCAGCCCCCTCAAACATTTAAATGTGGCCTTCCTAAAAAGGCTTTCTGCTAGGTGACTAACTAACCCCCTGCCCTAGAACCAAGGGAGTTCCTGGGTCATAGGACTTTTCAGTACTAAAGTCAGAGGCCTCAGGGCAAGCCATCACTAGCTGATCACCTCATTCTCTCTACCCTAAAGCTATCCAGTAAGCACACTGGCCTGTCACATCTCCAGGAAACTACCAGCCACACCAATGGCATTAATTTTTTTCTAACCTAATATTCACTACAGTGAATGAATATTTCTTCCCTAACTACTTATAAATGCCACAAGCACAGATCCAGTGAGTCATCTGGTTAACTAAACAGATTGTCCACTCAGATTTAAGACTGTCCTCATAACTTATTCATCCAAGTAGCACTTAGCAGAAGGTGGGATTTAGGTAAAAGAACAAGTATGCTGTAGCCATGAGATAGTAAAGTCAGAGGGCGCCTGGCAGCGGCAGGCAGTGGGAAATAAGGCTCCATCTGCAGTTCCTGAGCAATAGGAAGCCCCTCCAAGTTTGTGAGGGGACAGTTTTTGTTTGTTTGTTTGGTTGGTTGGTTGGTTGGTTTGGTTTGGGGGGATTTTTGTTTTGTTTTGTTTTGTTTTTCAAGACAGGGTTTCTCTGCGTAGCCTTGGCTGTCCTGGACTCACATTGTAGACTAGGCTGGCCTCAAACTCACAGGGATCCTCCTGCCTCTGCCTCCTGAGTGCTGGGATTAAAAGCGTGCAACACCACCACCCGGCGAGGGGACAGTTTTAATAGTGTTTTATTCTGAAAATAAAAGCAGTATATGGTCATTCGTTACAAAACCCTCAAACACTACAATTCTGTCTTAGAGAGCACACCCATGTCCAGCAGCAGGCCTTCCTGAACACCCCTCTTTCTCTTAATCCTCTCTTAAACCCATCTTAAAATATCTTAATAACCTGTCCAAAAATTACCCCTCAATCTAGGATAAAGTTGGAAATAAAAATAAAGGATACTCATTATCCTACTTTCCAGAAATAACCTATTTATCATATCTTCACACTAGAAGTTAAATGGCACTACTTGAGAATAAAGAATCTTATTCTCTCTTCATTCATTCATTCATTCGTTCGTTCATTTGTTCAAATGGACACAATGGCTCAAATCTTTAATGTGAGCATTTGGGAGGCAGAGGCAGGTGGATCTTAGTGAGTTCAAGGCCAGTTCCTAGTTTGTAAGAGTTCCAGACCAGACAGTGTTACATGGTGAGTCTATGTATTAAAAACAAACAACAAAACACTAACACATTTATTTGGTGGACAAAATTTGCTACATACTAGAGAGCAAAGATTTAGTCCTGGTTTTGAGCACTATCCATGGAAAATATCATCATGCTGCACAAGGCACGGCTAACAGGCCAATGAAACCTGGGTGGGGGGAAGGGTCCTGATTCTACACACTATTAGCCAGAAGTCACACCTGGCTTCTGAAAATAAACAAGGAAATTTGCCAGATATTCAGAAGAAAGAGCAAGTGTAAGTACATTCTGTAACCCATACTGTGATATTCTCTTCTCTCCTTGGCCTCCATCCAAGCACTACACTCAAAGTAAAACATGATCATCCATGAAGTTAAGTGTCATGGCTTAGAAAATGTTCCAACAGTGAATTAGCAAGACAGAATAGGCAAGCAACGAAGATTATTAACATTTTAAAAATGGACAAAACACTACGAAATCTAGCTTTCTTTCAGTTTGGCTACAAACTCTAAATGGCAATTCAAATGTGGGAAAGAAAAAACTAACATACACAGAGCAGAGGGTAGAAGGGCTTCGCTTAACAGCAATGAGGAGCTAACTGGGACAACATAATTTTCCTATCAAAGTAATGCTTACACAGTTTAAAACAAAGTATTACTGTTGTTATTATTTACTGAAGAATGAAGGTCAAGACTGAGCTGTCTTCCTTTTGAGCCTGCAACTCACAGTCTCTCATCTCAAGCTCTGGAGTGCTGAGATTACAGGTTTGTGCTACTGCACCTGGAGTGTACTATGTCTTGAAAATCCAGAATAAGGATAAAGATGGCTCAGTGGCCAAGCACTGGTGTGCAAGCACAAGGACCAGAGTCCAGATCCCTAGCACATACATGCCAGAAGAGGTGCTGACTTGCTGGAAATCCCAGCTCCTAAGTGGGTAGAAACATTCTGGTGGCGGGGGTGGGTGGGTGGGGGGTATGGTGTTCCAGGAGCACACTAGCTTACCAGACTAGTCCTCTAGGCAAGTTGTAGATTCAGCTAGAGACACTGACTCAACAGATAAGGCAGAAGGATCAAGAAGACACCCATGTCAACCATACACATGCAAGCACACATATGCCCATGAGCTCTCCTTCCGTCTCTGTCTCTCTCTCACACACAAACCAAATATGGCTGGGAATGTAGCTTAGTGGTCTGAACATGCTCAGCAGATCCTTCTTAAGTTGTGGGAACAATCTAGTAACATCAAACATCAAATCTGGAAAGTCACATGTTTTGAGGACAAAATTTTTTTTAAGATTTATTTTAATGTATATGTATGTCACTGTGTCAGTGTACATCATGTGAGTGAAATGCCCATGAGGCCAGAAGAGGGTGTTGAATCTGGATATAGGTTCTAGGACCCAAACTTCAGGTCTTCTGGAAGAACAGCACTTCCCACCCCAACAGGGTTTCTCTGTGTATCCTTGGCTGTCCTAGACTCACTTTGTAGACCAGGCTGGCCTCGAACTCACAGAGATCTACCTGCCTCTGCCTGAGTGCTGGGATTGAAAGCATGCGTCACCACACCTGGCTTTGCAGTAAGCACTTTTTAAGCACTGAGTTTTCAATCACGCCTGAAAGGAATTAAAAACAAAAACAAAGATCAAAACATGCAACAACAACAAAAATCCCCTTACTTGAAAGGATAATTTGGGTTTTTTGTTGTTGTTGTTGTTTTGTTGTTGTTGTTGGTTTTGGTTTTTCGAAACAGAGTTTTTCTGTGTAGCCTTGACTGTCTGGACTTGCTTTGTAGACCAGACTGGCCTGGAACTCAAAGTAATCCACCTGCTTCTGCCTCCCGAGTGCTGGGATTAAAGGTGTGTGCCACCACGCCTGGCTTGAGAGGATAATTTGAAGTGAAGAGACTTGAACTCCTGGGGCTAGAGAGAAGCTCTGTGGTAGAGCTTGCACTGCTCTCACAGAGGACTGAGCTTGGTTCCCAGCACCCATGTCAAGTTGTTCACAACTGCCAAATAACTCCCTCCTGGGAGACCTGATGCCTCTGGCCTTCATGGACATTACATAACCCCACACACAGAGATACACACAAACACATAATTAAAAACTAAAGAAAACATTTTTTTTAAATTGGATGTGTGTGGGGGGTGAGTTCCAGGCCAGCCTCGTCTACAAAGCAAGTCCAGGACAATCAGGGCTCTGTTACACAGAGAAACTCTATCTCAAACAAACAAATTTGGGGGGGGGGCACAGCAGCCCCAACACTTGAGTAGCTCTGGCTGATTAGGAGCTCACTCTGTAGACCAGGCTGGCCTCAAACTCAGAGATCTCCCTGCCTCTGCCTCCTGAGTGCTAGGATTAAAGGTGGGAGTTACCATCATCTGGAGCACAAACATTTCTTAAAATGCTCATCTGATATACAAAAGTTACTATTCAATGATAACCCAAATACCCAACATAAGGCCAACAAAACATAAAGACACACAGAAGGAAAGATCACTGCACACAGAGGGGTCTGCTCTGAGAAGACAGATGCTTCAGCATGGAGCTAACACTTTGGCAAATTCCATGCAACAGGTACATATGGAGATAAAAGACCAAGGTAAAAATGAAAATAACTTAAAAAGATATAAAATAATTAAAAGTATGACAGTAGAAATAAAGCCAGTGTTGGAGGTAAAAACAGCAAACATTTGAGTGGTTCATAGAGAGGACAGAAATGGTTTGCAAGGAAGACAGGACAGACAACCTAAACACAAGTAACCAGGGGTATATCTGGAAATGAAATGCCAAGTCATGTTTCAGGCAACATCAGTGAATATTTATTTACAAGACATAAGCTATCAAAATGGAAGTGAGGAACCAACAGGGGAGCCTAACCACCATCATTTAGACACAAGAAGTACCAGGAGGGAGTCGGGAACAACCCAAGGCAAAAGGATAAGTGAATATGACACAAGACAACACTGAAAGAAGTCCTGAGGTCAGCAATATGGCAACTGATAGTCCAGGGTTCCAAGTGTTCCTGCAATGAAGGCTGATGTGCACATGGCCAACTTAAATGCAAAACCTGAATCTAGTTTTACAAAATGTAATTACCAGCAAAATATGAAAAAAGTATACTTCCTATACTTAAAATATATAACAATGCATTAATATTGTTTTCAAGTTTGCCCTGGAAAACCATGAGCAATAAAATATGGCTGTGTTCAAAGAATGACTACATACAGTCTTCAGCTATGGGAGTCAAAATGAATTTTCAGACTGACAAATCAGAAATGCTTCTGTATTTTTCCATTAAGATTTAGATATTAGCTAAATATGGTGGAACACACCTTTAATCCCAGCACTTTGGAGGTTGAGGCAGGAGGAGCTCTTTGAGTTTGAGCTAGCCTGTTCTACATAGTGAGCGCCAAGCAGCCAAGGTTACATAAAACAACAAGAGATTAGACATCAATTCATTCAAACTAGTATATTTTATAGGACTCATTCATTTCAAACTCCTAAGATCAAAGGAAACAAAATATACTCTACAAATTAAAAACATAAAGCATTGGTAGATGAATGGTTAAGCAGAATTTGGTCCACATCACATAATGGAATGTAACAGCCTAAAAGGCATTAAGTACTACTAGTACGTGTGATAAACCCTGAAGACATTATATTACCTAAAATAGCCAAACACAGAAGAACAAGTATTGTACATCCCACTTTATAAAACACCCAGAAAGAGCCAAATCTGGAGGCAGAAAGCAGATTCGACATAGGTGACCAGAGAACAATCACTAACTAGGTAGGTGGGCTGGGAGGTGTTTAGGCACATTCTGGAGAAGAGTGACGTGATGCTGTACAAAGCTGTGAATGTTTACGAACCACACCTGTGAAACTGGTGACAGCTCCCAGCAGGTCATCAATCTTCTTTTCCCTACCACACAGCATCAACGGTCTCTTGTGTGCCACCATCTCCTAGCACTGGCAAATCTCCCCATAACTTTCTGTCACATACAATTCTCTATGCTTTCCAAAGTCTAACTGGCCTGTGCCCACTAGCAGCCCCACAAGCAGCTGAAATGAATAGGGCAGGTAAGAACTCCCTGGGGAGCCGATCCCTAGGGAAACTAAAAATCTTGACTTTTCTTCATCTTTGGGACCAGACATCCTTACATTGACTCCTGGCCAGGACCCCACTTTATTTTCACACTCAGCCTCCTGCCTGAAAAAATGCTGATAATGTTCAACCTATAAATGTGGCCCAACACAAAACTATAAATATAATTAATTAAAGCACAAAGAAAGACAGGTGTAGTGGCGCACACCTTTAATTCCCAGCATTAGGAGGCAGAGGTAGTAGGATATCTGTGGGTTTGAGGCCAGCCTGGTCTACTGGGATGATCTCAAATTCATAGAGATTCACCTATTTCAGCCTCCTGGATGCTATTGGGGCGGAGCCAGGGCGGGGGCGGGGTTGGGGTGGGGTGGGGTGGGGTGGGGGGGAGCCTGCAGGAGGAACAGCCAAACAGCTCTAGAACTCATGGAATTCAGCCCACCGATTAGCAAGTGTGCTACCCCCACCAGACTACATGCAATTTAAAAGAGAACAAAACCAAAATGCAAGGAAGACAAAGTTAATAATAGAGTCAAAAAGGCACAGACAAGACTTTAAGACAAAAACCTAAGACAACAGAGAGCAAAACAGCACACACCTAAAATGCTAGTTATCCTAGCACTTGGGGGTGGGGCTTAGGCAGGAGGATCAGGAGTTCAAGTTCACCCTCAGCTCCATAGTGAGATCTAGGTCAGCTTGGGCTGCATGAGGCTCTTTCTCAGAAAGGAACTAGGGGACTGGTGAGAAGAGTAAGGCACCTAATGTCGAGCCTGACAATCTGAGCTTCATGCACTGAACCCACATGGGAGAGCCAGACTCGGCAAGGTGCCCTGATTTAACTGTGCCTCACCACAGAAATAAACACCAGAAGTACACATTAGATGCAAAAATATGAATAGGACAATTATTTTACCGATAACATACAATCTGTAAAAAAGATCAAGTAGTACAGGACCTCTTTGTCACCAAACACCACCACACCAGAGCACATCAAAAAATCATCAGGAAAACAAGAAGACAAGCCACAGACCAGTAGAAATATCTACAAAAAATATTCCTGATATAAAAGACTATTACATGAAATACATACAAAGAACTCATTACCAGCAACAGGAAAATTAACAACTCTATTAAGAATGGATAGAATAGCTGGGCGTGGAGGCGCACACTTTTAATCCCAGCACTCGGGAGGCAGAGGCAGGAGGAGGCACGTGGATCACTGAGTTCAAAGCCAGCCTGGTTTACAAAGCGAGTCCAGGACAGCCAAGGCTACACAGAGAAACCCTGTCTCGAAAAACCAAAAACCAAACCAAAACACAACAAGCCAGGCATGGTGGTGCACTTAATCCCAGCACTCAGGAGGCAGAAGCAGGTGGATCTCTGTGAGTTCAAGGTCAACCTGGTCTACAAAGACTGTTACACAGAGAAACTGTCTCCAAAAACCAAACCTCACCCTACAACCCCCCCCCAAAACTGGCAAGGATGTAGAGAAATCGAAGACCCTCATGCACTGCTTGTAAAAATGTAAAACAATACAGCCACTGTGGAAAACAATTTAAAAAGAAAAAGTAGTTGCCATATAAGCCAGTAATTTCAGTTCTTGACGTGACATCTGTACATCTATATTGATATGTATACTGCACCACTCAAGTGTTCTTTGGCTCTTTTGGTTAAGCAAAATCTGTTACATACACAGAATGAGTATTTAACCTTAAGAAAAGGAAGGGTACAACATGGATAAACACTGAGCATATTAGGCTAGATGAAATAAAGCAAAGGTAAAATTCTACTTACACACGTAGTCAAAATCACGGAGACTGAAAGCACAGCAAGGAATGACCAGGCTGTCTTATAAGATAAAAAGAGCTATAGAGCGGTATGATGGTGGTGCCACAAAACACAGTGAATTAAATGTGACGCTATGGCACTATAAACTTAAAAATGGGTAAAATGTTATGCATTCTTAGGAATATTTTATACTGCAGTGGAAAAACTCAAAACAAAATCTGGGGCCGAGAAGATACCTCAGTGTGTAAAAGCACTGGTCATGCAGGCCTGATGACCAGAGCTTGATTTCCAGAACTATGAAGGCCAGATGCTGTGTGTGGCATGCATCTGTAGCCCAGCACTGCTACAGTGGGCTGCGAGACAGAGACACGAGGATTGTCTGGAGTCTTACTGGCATGGAATACACAGCAGAAACAAACAAGAGATGACTCAGTAGCTAAGAGGACTTCTTCATTTCTCAGAGGGCCCAAGTTCAGTTCTCTGCCATGGGCTCAAGGGAAGAGAAATGAACTGAGAGAGGAGAAAAAAAAAAATTTTTTTTTTGAGACAGGGTCACTTTATGTAGCCCTGGCTATACTAGAACTCACTGTATAAACCAGGTCCCCCTTTGCCTCCAGAGTGCTAGCATTAAAGACCTACACTACCACACCCAGCCAGCACAAAGAATTTTGACTGTGTATGAAATGATTGTGTTTCAACACATTATTATACATTTGTCAAAACCCATACAGTGTATAACATGAGTGAACTGACGTAAATGGACTCTGAGTAGTAATAACAAGTCAATGTTGGTTTGTTCATACATCTATCAAAGATCTACTACACTAGCAGTTATTGAGGGGGGAACTTTTGAGAACTCTACACTTTCTGCTGTATTTGCTGTACCCCTAAAATTGTTATAAAGTCTACTAAAATAAATTTTAAAATAATTAGAAATATAAGAAATTGGCATTTACTCAATGAACACATGCTTATTGCGATCTACTGGGTCATAGGAATAAAGAAAAAAAAGCATTAAAACATGAGTCTATGGGAACCACTTTCATTCAAACACACACAAATACAGGCAGACAGACATATAAATAATTACTACTATAAATATATACCTATTACAAGTATAAAATAAAATATAGAATTTTTTTTTGCAAAAGTATAACTGGCAAGATTTTAACACAGAGGCAAAAAGAATACCCATTTAATAAAGAAATATAGGTAAGGAAATTTACATTGGTGAAGTCTTTCTAGAGGTCAGTTAGCCAACTATAAAAATGTAGAACAAGGTAGGGAAGGTGGCTCACAGGTAAAGACAACCAAACTAACAACTTGAGTTCAATCCCCAGGACCTTAACAAACAATAAAACACAAACCACTTGAAATGAAGTCAATAGTGGCAGCACCAGCACCAAAGGGAAGCTGATGAGTGCGCTCTAAGTCAGCCTGAGCTGACCATCTAAGAGCATCTTTCCCTTTTACTTCATGGCCACAAAACAGAAAAGATGAAGCAACACCTTAAAATACACATTTAAAAATCCTCTTGGTCGGGCCAGGCAGTGGAGGCACAACACCTTTAATCCCAGCAGAGGCAGCCAGCCAGGTCTCTGAATCTGAGGCCAATATGGCCCACAGAGTGAGTCCAGGACAGCCGGGCTACACAGAGAAACCCTGTCTCCAAAAATAGAAAAAAAATTTAAATCCTGTTGGTAGGAAAGATGGGTTCAGTGAGTTAAAGATGCCTGCTGCCAAGCCTGATGACCTGAGTTCAATACAGCCCACACAGAAGGAGAGAACACAGGAAAGAATGGAGTCCCACAAGTTGCCCTCTGGCCTTTACAAGTCCCTCCCCACAATGTACACAAAATTAAATAAACATTTAATCTTCTTAGAAGAAGCATGTTCACATGCATAAATGCGTAATAGATGCATGAAGGGAAAGCTCATTAAGGCTCTCCAGGGTCAGAATTAGAAAACCATGAATGACCACAGAAAATAAGGGTACCATATAACAGGGTAACTCATAACCAGTCTGGCCTCACAGAGATCTGCCTGTCTCTGCCTCACGAGTGCTGGATCAAAGGCATAAGCCACCACGTCCGCCCAATATAATTTCATGTCAGAAGTGGGGTTGGAATGCATGCCTCCAGGGAAGCTGAGCGGGGTCTGGTCCTTAGACCAGTTGGCCATCCTGACACATACTCATAACTGTTAAAAAGATGAGGTATCACTGTATGTATTTATATGGATACACATATACACAAGGGTTCTTTCCAATTTTAAAATCTAAGGTAAACAGGTCATGGTAGCTCAACCTATAATTCTAGTACTTGGATGGCTCAGAAAAGGGGATCACCATGAGTTCAAGGCTAGTCAGGCTAAATATAGAGACCCTGCCTCAGAAGCACCAAAAATAATAAATAAATAAGTAAACTAAAAAATATTACACACCCTACACGGACACTTCTAACTTCTTATTAAATAAACTAACAATGGGAACTGGAGAGATGGCTCAACAGTTAAAAGCACCAAGTGCTCTTCCAGAGGAATTCCTAGCACCCATATGGCAGTTCACAGCTGTCTGTAACTCCAGCCCCTAGAGCATCTGCTGCCCTCTTCTGGCCTGAGGGCACCAAGCACATAGATGGACAAGTAGGCAAAACACTCAGACACATAACATGACATTAAGAAGATTTAAAAATGGTTAACAACAGCTATGGGTGGATACATCTAAGGAATGGAACTTGGATGTGAGGAAACAGTAATTTTCATCTTTTACTCTAATAATCATGGTACTTGAGTCTTGAGTATGTACTACTTTCAGAATCTATTTTTAAAATACGAATATCTATTCTACTTTGTTATGGAGGTTACTGAAACAGTGAGGCTAAGGTAATTTTTGTACTGCTTAACAGTGCTCACTGCTCTTCATATCTTCTGTGAGAAACATGCACACTTTTATACTTAGGTTCGTTTTGTTTTGCTTTGCTTTTTAGTAAATCTAGCCAGGCGGTGGTGGTGCATGCCTTTAACCCCTGGTTGTGTGATTCCAACTTCCCCTACAAAGTCATTTTTGAGGCAGGGTTTAGGTAGCCCAGGTTGAACTCAAACTCAAACTCCTTTTGTTAGCCTCCTGCATGCTGAGATGTCAGGCTTATGTCATACCTGGGCCACAAACAAGTTTCAAAATCTTAACTTTCTTTCTTGGTGGGGCAGAATCTTCTGTGTTGCAGGCTAACCTGAACTCTAATCTGAACTGAAGATGGGTGGTGGCATTTAGTCCCAAGTGCTGGGACCACAGGTGTGAACTCTCACAGGTGTAGACTGCTATTACCACCATGCCCAGTTTAAAACTATCTTTAAGTTAAACTAGTAACTAATGTCTGTTATCCACTTAAAGCACTTCACTTGCTAAGGACTTTGTTTGCATCACCTCATTTGATCTAAACAGCCCTGTGAAATTGGCGTTACGGTATTATTTTTACTATCCCCAGAGAACAGATGAGAAATAAAAAGAATATAAGAATGCAGAAGCACAATTTGCAAGTAATAGCCTCCCTCTCATTAGACAAGAATCAGTTAATTCTGTAAACAGAAGTGCTAGGATGGGAAAAAGCTGATCTGGTGTCAAGACTTGAACATAGTCCAATTTGAACTAAAACCAGAAATCCAAAAGAAATGTATACTGAGTATCACTACTGTAATAACAAATGTTGATAAAGATAATCAGGGTCCAACCATACCTACTTATGTTATACTTGGCTACTTATACAAGCTCCTAAGTTTTGTGGAAATATAATTCAAAGTTTAACCTTAGCCAACAAGAACAAGTTTTAAGTTCCCTCACTTAAAACATGTAATTGAACTGAAATATAAACTACCCTTATCATGTCTACTTGGAAACTTGCATATCATAAAGATCAAATACACATGAGAACCCCTACTCCTTTAGCAGACCTATATCAACTAAAACCTATCACTTCATGAATTTAGGTTCACAGTGTTAGTATCATATAACACAACGTCCAGAAGAATTAATCTGTGTCTTCTCTCTGATGGTAAACTTGGAATCATGGCCCCAAGAGAAGCAAAATACCCAAGAATTAAAAAAAAAAAAATTAAAGTCGGCTTGCCCAACACATTGGGGCACACACCTGTAATCCCAGCCTCTTGAATTCCAAAGTTTGAAACAAGCCTGGGTATCATGGAAAGAGCCAGTCTCAAAATAAACAAACACCTGCTTTTGGAAAGCAACGAGTCATTTTGCTGGTACAGGTTTGTAACCTCAGCTGCCAGGGAGGTTGAGACAGGAAGAACACCAGTGCAAGGCTTGCCTGGCCAAGAGCGAGTTCAATACCAGCCTGGGAAGCTGAGTGAGACTGTCTCAAAAAGTGAAGAGAGGGCGGGGCTTGTAGCTCAGCCTAGCATCACAGGAAGGTCTTTGGTTCAATCTGGTACAAGGGGTTAAGAAAGAGAACTAGCAGAAGCTAACCTCAAGGTACTTTTTCATTCCTTGACATTTCTACACCTAAATCCCTGGTGCCAAGACATTTCATTAGCCTAAGAACAATTCATAGCACCAAAGCCATTTCCCCACACAGCCTCATAGAGAGAAAGATAGTAACAGACTATTTAGTGAAATTAACAAAACATTTTAAATTTAGGTCTACCTCTTTTTCTAAAACCCAAAACCTACTTTAAAATGAACATTCATCCATCCATCCATCCATCCATCCACATGAGTTTTCATGATGTAAATAAATGTACAACAGTGTTCCTGGCTAATTAATTTCTAGAACGATTTAAAAGCAGAAGGTGCCAAATACGTTGGCTCACACATGTAATCCCAGCGTGTAAGGCTGAGACAGGAAGAGTGTCAGGCCAACCTGAGTTGGAATAAGGCCCTGTCTTAGAAAAAAAGGCAGAGGATGGGTGTAAAAGCACATGAAAAGGGCTTCCCCTACACACACACACACACACACACACACACACACACACGAGAGGGGGGAAGAGGGGGCAGGAACCAACTTAAGAACTGAAGATCTGGGCTAGAGACAAGCAAGAATGTTCTACAACTGCTACACACCTTCTGGCAAAAATTGACATGCCCTAACCTGCTTTAAAAATTACAATCACTGCCTTCATCCCAACCTAATTTTATTCAGGCTATTCTTTTGGATAACGCTACAAAAAAAAAAAAAAAAAAAAAATCCCCAGAGCAAATTCTTGTGTTTTATTTGAATATCCTGCCTACTATAGGAGCGGAAGAGTCAGACGCAGCAGGGGAAAAAACGTGACGTGCACAACCTTCATCCAAAACACAGCTCGTCTTGCTCTAATTTTGGGCCTGACTGGTTTGGTTGTCTTTTTTGAAGGGTTAGAAGTAAAAAGATAGAAAATCTACAGGTCACTTGTAAAAAAAAGAAAAAAGAACCTGGCCGCTACAGATAGGAGCTGGTTATTTATCAAAGAGGAAACAAATCTCACTCCCACTCTACCTATTCCTATTAAGATAGGGACAGGGAGAATTGCCACAATGGCAATTATTTTACACACGTCTTAGACAACTTGATCTAAAACTAATCAAAAGGTCGAATCCTCTAACTTATTTGCGACAGCGTTCCTGTGAGTGAGGGCGCGCGTGTTTCAGACACCCAAACATGGTGAAAAGCCAACCTCAGCCCAAGTTAACCTTAAGAAGCAAATGTTCACCTCCTGGCTGAAGATCAAGCAAAAAACTCTTGAGAAGATCCTTAAGTTCTGTTCTTAAGCGCAGGCTCCCAGAGCCCTGGAAAACTTTCTCCTGCTGTGGAGAGTGAGGAAGAGTTTACAGACTGAAACTAAGGGGCTCGCGACAAGATTCCTGAGCGGCGGGGCAGCAGCGAACGCAGCCAGTAAAGGAGGGAACATCCAGGAACAAACCGGAGCCGTCCGGTGCCGCGCCGGCGGGAGAGAAGAGCTAGGGCGGCCGGACTGGGGCCGGGCAGAGCGCGGTCCCCCGCAGCCCAGCAAGCTTCCTCTCCGCCGAAGCTGAGGGGAGCCGGGACGCAGACAATGAGCCACCGCCCGGAGCCGCGGGCCCGCTCGCAGGTGCCGTCGTCCCGGGCCGCTGGGCCCAGGCCGCGGAGGCGGGAGGAGGGCGGCGGCCCGGCCCGGGCGAGCGGCGTCCGCACTTACCAGAGGAAAGGTCTCCGCCCGACCCAGGGCGAGCTGCCGGGCCGACGCGGGGGAGCGCAGCGCTGGGCAGCAGAGAGGGAGGGAGGAGGGCAGGGCGGAGGGGAGCGGCGCGGGGCGCGGCCGTCTCTACCGAGGCCGTGAAGCGCGGAACCCCGCGGGCCAGGGAGGGGAGGGCAGGAGCCTTCGGCAATGGCGACGGCCCGGGCCAGAGGGGAAGCGGAACAACCGCTGCCGCTGCGCGTGGCCACAACCCAGGGGGAGGGCGGTGGCGGGGCGGGGCCAAGAAATAGCCCCGCCCCTCCCGTAGCGTCACTCCCGAGGGGCGGACACGCACAGGACTGCTGGGAACCGTAGTCCAGTCATCTGCTGGGGAGGCTGGGGAGGGTTATAGAAAAAACTTGTACCTCATTTAATTCAGCATTCTGCATTGTCTGGAGCGACGCATCTAATCACTACTTTGCTTCTTTTTTTTTTTTTTTTTTTAGTTTTGTTCTTTCGAGACAGGGTTTCTCTGTGTAGCCCTGGTTGTCCTGAAACTCACCCTGTAGACCAGGCTGACTTCCAACTCTCAGAGATAGGCCTCTTTCTGCCTCTGGAGTGCTGGGATTAAAGGCGTGGGCCGCCACCACACGACCAACGGGCTCACTTTGGTTTTTTTTTAACCTACAAAGTTAATCAGTTTATGCTACTAAATTAGGTCCTCCCTCCTTACGAAGATTTTTATCTTTCTGTATTTTATCAACAAAGGAGTTAATATATGTATTATCATTCTTCAACTAAGTCGATGTCTAACATCTACAAAGGACACCATTAGGCACCAGGGACTTGCGGGTGGACACGCTTTACCTATTCTTTGTAAAGCTAAACAATATGGAAAGAGAATAATCAAAGCATCGATGCCTGTTAAAAAGAAAAACCGAAGGATTACGAGAACAGAGTAGGCAGCATTTAAAGTGAAAACAGAAAGAAAAAGCCAGAAGCTTACAAGCAGGAAGGAAGAGGAAGGCCTGTGTAGGTCTAGAGAGATGGCTCAGCCATTGCAGGCTAGGCTCACAACCAAAAACCCAGGAAGACTAGTGTAGCTGCAGCTTGGTGTAAGGTGGGTATACTAGAGACCACTGGAGTGCAATGGATATGAGGAAGCAAACCTGTAATTCCAAGCACCTGGGTGGCTGAGGGAAAATGAGGAATCTGGGTACTAGGCCGGCCTGAAATCCAAGACCACACCTCAAAAAAAACAAAACAAAACCAAAGAAAACCAAATTTCACAACAGACAAGATTTAAGTCATAAAGAATCCTAAATATGACCTTTATTTCAAAAAGCCATTAAACGATTTTAAGCAGAGAAGTAACTTTACCTGGTTTCCCCTTTAAGCTTGTTAGGTTGTCAGGTGCAGTGGTACATGCCTACAACCCCAGTGTTTGCAATGCTAAGGCAGGGGAGTTTAAGACCAGCCTGGATCACCTATAAAGACTTACCTTAAAAAGAAAGAAAGAAAGAAAGAAAGAAAGAAAGAAAGAAAGAAAGAAAGAAAGAAAGAAAGAAAGAGAGATGGCATACGCCTTTGATCGCCGCACTTAGGGAAGCAGAGGCAAGTGGATCCCTGTGAGTTCAAGACCTGGTCTACAAGAGTCCAAGACAGCCAAGGCTAAAACAGAGAAAAAAAAGAAGAAGAGGAGGAGGAGGAGGAAGTGGAAGAGAAAGAGGAAGTGGAGGAGGAGGAGTAAAAAGAGGGGGGTGTCAGCTAGGTAGCTCAGCAGGTAAGGTGCTTGCCACCAACACTCACCACCTGGGTTTGACCCCCAGAAGCCACATGGTAGGAGAGAACTCTGACCTCCACATCTGCATCCTCCCCTCAAAATAAAACAGCAAAACGAGAGAGAAATGAAGTAGGGAGAGTAATTCCAAGAGATTCTAGAGCATAGTAGAGGAAATGGACCAAGTGGTTTGTGCTCTCTGTTTTGAAAACAATGACTGCTATGCAGAGCAGAGAAAAAGACACAAGACAACTCAGCAAGGCTCTCACTGCGGAACACAGAAACACTTGCTGACATGGGACAGCCTTGCAGAAACATAGCTAAGTTTGCCTCTCTCTCTCTCTCTCTCTCTCTCTCTCTCTCTCTCTCTCTCTCTCTCTCTCTGTCTCTCTCTCTCTCTCTCTCTCTCTCTCGTAGTTCTCCAAACCTCAGGCTCAACCCCAAACAAGGAGAAAACCAGAATGACTAAAGCCATGTTTGCCGAGGTTAAGATACCAACTTCCCTTGAGAGTCTCTAGGGTTTTGATAGCTGCTCAGGAGATGGCAGAATACCAAAGACAAAGTGACCAGGGAAAAAACCTCAAAGACAGTCCTCTACAGGCACACAACTGCTAAATTGACACCAGATTTCTTAGCCTGGCATGGTGACACACACCTGTGAATCTGAGGCCTGCAGGGGCTAAGAGACCCTGTAGCAAACAGGCAATAAATCCAAAGCAGCTATGGATTCCAGTCTGGGATGGAATAAAAACCTCAAAGTACTGAGAGAAAATAAGTAAACTTGGAAATGCACATGTAGCTTAACCATCAAACTAAAACAGAAAAATCACCAACTGATACCTAGAAAAAACATGCTTCATGCCAGGTATAGCGGTGCCAGCTGGAAATCCCAGCACCTGGGAGGCAGAGGAAGGGTGAGGGGGTAAGGAGTTCAAGGGTCACTTAGTGAGTTGGAAGTCAGATAAATTACATGACTTGGGCAGGGATGAGAGGGAGGGGATGAGAGGGAGGGAAGGGAGGAGAGAGGGAAAAGGAGGGGAGAAGGGGAGGGAGGAGAAAGGGGGAGGAGAGGAGAGGAAGAGGGGGAGAGGGGAAAAACTAAGGTTAAAGAAACATGAGTAACTAGTACTATCACTGCACACTTAGCGTATACCATTTTACTCTCTGTAGCCTATCAAATCCCACATTCCCCACATGCTAGTAAGATAGGGTTGTATGCCACTTCACATGGATGTTGATCACTCTAATTCCACTTTCATATAATTAGCATTGAATATGGATTATCAAAACAAGTGGCTTCCTTAGAATAACCCTGAAATTCATTATATTCCAATTCCTTAGAGCTGCAAAATTAGATAATTCTAGTTCCTAAAGCATGTAGCATTCTCCTAAATAACTAGCTAACTGATATAAATTCTTAGAAAGTGGCTGAGACACACATTCATACACATCTGCTTCCCTCCCACCACCCCTAGTTGAGATGAGCTCGTTTTCTGTTTTCTGCATCAAAAAGAACCTAACACCATTCTCTGAGATAAATAATTCATAAAAGTGGTACAAATAGAGCCGGGCGCGACGGCACACACCTGTGATCCCAGCACTTGGGAGGCAGAGGCAGGTGGATCGCTGTGAGTTAGAGGCCAGCCTGGTCTACAAAGAGAATCCAGGTCAGCCAAGGCTACACAGAGAAACCCTGTCTGGGAAAAAAAAAAAAAAGTGGAATACTGGGAGATAATGAACAAGCCAACAGGATCCATTCTCTTGGCCTGAAGCCAATGGACCACACACAAAAGTACAAAACTGATTGAAAATACAAAACATCTACTCAATGTCTATTGAAGGAAGATAATATAGAGAGGCCAAACTCAGACATGTGCTTGTATCAAAATTAGTATCATCCACTGGTCAGGCAACAAGAGTCATGTCAAAGTTTGTGCCATTCATATGCTTTTCTTGCATTTCTCAACATCACTATAAATGTATAAGACATTTTTATATAATAAAACATTTTATATAATAAGATAATCTTAAATATTAACTTTATGGACTGATGAAATTGGTTCAACTGCACAAGTATTTTACACGCATGCACACACACACAGGCAGAAAGACAAGTACACACGCACACACCCATACTTCAGCCAAGATGGAGTCCACTTTTAAGAAGAGGGATGAGTACTCAGGGGGCTGGCGAGATGGCCCAGCAGTTAAGAGCACTGGCTGCTCTTCCGGAGGACCTGTTCGATTCCCAGCTCCCACATGGCAGCTCACAATCACCTGTAACTCCAGTTTCAGAGGATCATGATGCAGGGTACAGGACACATCATGTGGTGCATATATCTATTGATGCAGGCAAAACTTTCAGACACATAAACAGAAACAGTTTTAATGCAGACTGGCTCTCCATAGGATAAAGTTTTTTTGTTTTTTGTTTTGTTTTTTAATCTAATGAGTTTTGGTTTTTTTTTTTCCCCCTCTGATTTGGCTTTATCTTTAAATCTTCCTTCTCTTCTCTTTCTTGTATACACACACAACTCAGAAGTCAGTTCTCTCCTGCCACTTTGGGGGATCCAGGGATCCAACTTAGGCAGAGTCCTGTGCCCAAGCATCTCCACTGATAAGTCGTCTCACCAATGCCATGCCTTGCTGCTTCTGAGCTTCAGAAGAATACAAAGAGACGTAGTGCTGAGGCATGGCAGGATCCCTGTGCAGTGGCTCTCAACCTTACTGATGCTGCAACCCTTTAATATAGTCCCTCATGTTGTGATGACCCCAGGCCATAAAATGATTTTCGTTGCTACTTCGTAACTGTAATTTTGCTACTGTTACGAATCATAATGTAAATACCTGTGGTTTTCCAATGGTCTTAGGTCTTAAGACAGACATCAGTTCCCACTCACAGCAAGCCAGCTTGCAATTCACCTGAAATCTAGGGTGACCATCTGTGGGTGGGCTCAGCTCCCCACTGAGAACAACGCAGCTGTCCAAGAGTACCTCACTGCAGAGGTATCTGAAGTGGCAGGAAATGGACCAAAGACGTATTATTACCCAATGTCACTTGCAACTTGCTACTTGTAGAGATGAGGAATTGGACTCTCTCATCAAGCTATAGCTGCTTGTGGCTGTGCCACCCCACACCTCCACAAGTCTGTAACTAGGAAGGAAGGACAGCAAAAGAGTGGTTTTGCCTTGATCAGTGTTATCTCAGGACACTCAATCCTCTCTCTCTCTCTTTAGGAGGGGGTGGGTAGGTAGTCCAGGCTGACCTTGAATTGGCTGTATAGCCAAGGCTAGCTTTCAAAGCCTGATCTTCCTCTACTACCAAGTACTGAGAACACAGGTGTGAGCCATCACCCCCAGCACGCTTCCCACTCCCAAAAGCCCGTTTTTGTTAGACTTTGTTTTTTGGGGGGACAGGGTCTTACTAAATACAAGCACACTAAACAAAAACCACTCTGGCTGTCCTGGAACTATGTGGACCACGCTGACTTTGAATTCATAGAGTCACCTGCCTTTGCCTCCAGAAAGCACTGGAATACAAGGCACGAGCCACTATGCCCAGCTCTAAAACTTCCCGATGGCTGTCCAACACTGGTGAGTCTAGTGGATTCGCCTCTGTGAATTTGTGATTCTATTTGAGCAAGCTGAAAGTTTAATTAGCTTTCCAACCAACCAACCAAATTTCTGCATTCAATTCCTATTTAAGTATTACTTTGGCTTGAAAGAAACTATTGATTCTGAATTAATGGGTTTTGACTGAGTTTACTAATACCGCTTTGTATTTTAATTGTGATCTGGAAGTTATAGTAACAAATATTTGGATATGTATAGATATTATTTCCACTCTAGTAGATAAACTCAATAAATGCCATATTCCCACTCAAAAATAAAAAGTAATCCCATTTCAGTATCACTTTTTTTTTTTTTTTTTTTTTTGGTTTTTCAAGACAGGGTTTCTCTGTGTAGCCTTGGCTGTCCTGGACTCACTTTGTAGACCAGGCTGGCCTGGAACTCACAGTAATTCACCTACCTCTGCCTCCCGAGTGCTGGGATTAAAGGTGTGTGCCACCATGCCCGGCTCAATATCACATCATTAATCCCATAGTTTATGCTTATAAAACACTTATTTTTCTTTATATTATATATTAATCTCTCTATATATATATCTTTTATATTTCAAATATATTTGAAATACACACACACACACACATATATATATATATTTTTTTTTTTTTTTTGAAAGAGAGTCTTGCTATGTCTGATCCTCCTTTTGACTTAGATTCCATAGTACAAAACTAGTCAAGTGTTACCACACCTAGCTTGGAATTCTGCTTGGAATTCTTTCTTCTCCTCCTCCTCCTCCTCCTCCTTCTTCTTCTTCTTCTTCATAGTGTTTTATCCTTTTTTATTTTATTTTATTTTCTTTTTTTTTTTTCTTTTTCTTTTTTTTTTTTTGAGGCAGGGTCTCTCTCTGTGTAGCCTTGGCTGTCCTGGGCTCCCTTTGTAGACCAGGCTGGCCTCAAACTCACAGTGATCCACCTGCCTCTGCCTCCCAAGTGCTGGGATTAAAGGCGTGGGCCACCATGCCCGGCTGTGCTTTGTTCTTTTTATTTTTAACATTTATTTATTATGTATACAGTGTTCTGCCTGCATGCCAGAAGAGGGCACCAGACCTCATTATAAATGGTTATGAGCCACCATGTGGTTGCTGGGAATTGAACTCAAGACCTTTGAAAGAGCAGCCAGTGCTCTTAACCTCTGAGCTATCTCTCCAACCTTGGAATTCTTTCTTATATAAAAACACAGCTTGGAACTGAAGAAATGGCTCAGTGGTTAACAGCACTGACTGCACTTCCAGAAGTCCTAAGTTCAATTCCCAGCAACACAGGGTGGCTCACAACCATCTATAATGTGATCTGATGCCCTCTTCTGGCCTGCAGGTGTATATGCAGGCAGAGCACTGTATATATAATAATAAATAAAATTTTAAAAAAACCTTTAGTAAAAACACAACTTCATAGGGTTGAAACTTTATAGTAATTTTAAAGATTTCTGGTGGTGGCAGACACTTTAACCCCAGCACTTGAGAGGCAGAGGCAGGAGGAATCCTGTTTTGAAAAACCAAAATATGTATTAATAACAACAAAAGATTTCTAATATTATTAACTTTATGGCACTGGTTTGCCTCTTCTAATATTTAAATCAGTAAGGGTTGTGGCAAATCTTATGTGTAAAATTATAAATGATTATTCTCATAAAAAACACTAAAATACTTTAAGATAAGTAATTGTAAGTATGTAAAAACTTATCATCTCCCATTACTCAACATAAAACAACATCAATACACTCTGCCTCCTGCCTCTGCCTCCCAAGGGGTGGATTAAAGGCATACACCATGCTGGGCCAACAGTCTTATTCTAAAGGGAAGCGTGTATGTGTGTGTACACATGCACATGTCTGCAAAGGCAAGAAGTCAACTTCGGGTGGATGCTCACCAAGAGCCACCTACTTAGTGTTTTTAGTGTTTGTTTTTGAGCTAAGTCTTTCCCTGGGACCTGGGGTTCACCTGTCAGTTCAGGGTGGCTGGCTAGCTAGCCCATTGGCATCCCTAGCCCATCCCCTTGGCCCCTCACCCCCTGCCCCAGGCCTGAAACTATAAGCATTCATAATACAGTGTTTTACATGGGTGTTGGGAAAGGAACTCAGGTCTTCATTGATTGAACAGTCTCCCTTAGCTGTAAAGTGTGTTAAAATGTATTTCTTAAAATGACAACCTGTGACAGGGATGGTGGCAACATGTGTAATTAGCACACTTGAGAGCCATGGGCAGGAGGGGCAGGAGTTGGAAAATCAGTCTCATGTACATAGCCAGTTTCAGGCCATGTGGGAAGACATGAGCCCCTGCCTAGAAAAACCTAAGAGCAAATAAACAGATGAGTTGTCTTTCTGACGAGCTCAGTGGTAAATCCTAGCACTCACTTCCACCAAACCCATTGAATGTAATGTGTACATTCAAAAACAATATAACTAGGGGCCAAAGAAATAGCTCAGTGGGAAAGAGCACTGGACCAGTGTTGTAGACCAGGCTGCCCTCAAACTCACAGCAATCCATCTGCCTCTGCTTCCCTGAGTGCTGGAATTAAAGATGCCCAGCTTATATAAATAAATTTTTAACTGCCAACTTTTCTAGTTATTTTTTGAAACTGTTAAGTGGCTTTAATATTTTCATGAAGTTAAGGTTTAATTACTCTATTTTATTTTATAAGTGTGGGTGTTTTGTCTGGGTACCATTTGTGTGCTTGGTGTCTGAAGAGGGCAGAAGAGGGCACTTGGTCCCCAGGGACTGTAATTACAGATGACTTTGAGACACCATGTGAAAAGTGGGAATTGGACCTAGGTACTCTGGGGGATCAGCAAATGTTCTTAGCAACTGTAAATTACTTCTTCACCTAAATTACTTTACTCTTCATTATAAGGGTGTCTCCATGATTAGTGTGACTTTAAAAGTTTTATTCACAATAGGAGAATAATTTGACACTAATAAATAATGAACTCATTTTCAATACCAAATGAAGACAGTCACTTCTCAGTATTAACACAGTGAAGCCCCCTCCCCTAGACCACCACAGAGCGCTGGAAGGTTACATAATGGAACACTAAAACTTCTAATTATCTGACAATGGCCCAAAATGTCTTCTGGGAAACATAGTATTTTTGTTGTTTGTGTTTTCAGACAGGGTCTCACAATGTAGACCAGGCTGGGCATGAACTGACAGTGATCTGCCTGGCAAACACAATTTTGTTTCTTTGATTGGTTGGTTTTGGGTTTTTTGAGACAGGGTTTCTCTGTGTAGCCTTGGCTGTCCTGGACTCACTTTGTAGACCAGGCTGGCCTCGAACTCACAGTGACCCGCCTGCCTCTGCCTCCCAAGTGCTGGGATTAAAGGCGTGCACCACCCACCCGGCTACAATTTTAACCTAAGTGAAGACAAAGTAGCTAGTTATTTCTGAAAAGAACACTTCTTGTCACAAATGAATAGGTCTCATTTATTAGGCTCATAGAAAACACATAACTGTATAAAACTCACAGGGAGAAATGGCCATATTTGAAAACAGCCACAAGGATCAGCATAGAGCAGAGGATGGTAATGAGCAGGGTCACAGAGCACACTAGAGGGGTGTGCAGAGTCAGCCCCACCGGCACCTGCAGGGTCAGATTCTTAAGTATCTGTGGAGAGAGGGGAGCAGAAAGTCAGTGACATTTAGTAACATTTGGGCGCTCAACTACCTCAAGCTCCTGCCAGTCAAGGCTCTAGAAACTTCTGAGGGCAGAAGGAATGTAAGCACAGATGTGGGAGACACTTGTGAAATGCATACTTTGGGCCAAGGAGCTCTAGGCAGTTGATGGCTGCTAAGGGAGGAAGAGTCACTCTCCTTTGTGGGCAGCCACACACCCATGTGCAGGTGGACAGCACTGACTAGAAGCATTAGGTTATGAATAAAAGTTTTTAAAAGGAGGACATGAAGTTGGGAGGGTGTGCGGCACTAGATGTTATCAATATATATTGTGTCAAGAAATCTTTTAAACAGTTAGAATAAATTATCTGTCTGTCTGTCTGTCTGTCTGTCTGTCTGTCTGTCTGTCCATTTAGGTTTTTCTCTCTGTGTAGCCCTAGGTGTCCTGAAACTCTTTGTAGACCAGGCTGGCCTCAAACTCAGAGATCTGCCTGCCTCTGCCTCCCAAGTGCTGGGATTAAAAGCATGCATCACAACTACCTGACTAAAAAATATTCTTTTAAAAGAGAAAACAAAGCCAAGAGGTAGTGGCACATGCCTTTAATTCCCAGCCTTTGGGAATCAGAAAGATAGATCTCTCTGTTTGTGGACAGCCAGCACTACATAACGAGACCCCGTCTGGGTGGTTGGTGGGTAGAGAAAAGAAAGAAAGGGAGGGAAGAAGGGAGGGGGAAACAAAATAAAAAGTAGAGTCACTTAAATGCACATCTCATAGTGAGACCATTTCTGTGATTCTCATAACTCGAGTTTACACTATTTATTAGTTCTAACTTTCTATTTCTCTCTCTCTCTCTCTCTCTCTCTCTCTCTCTCTCTCTCTCTCTCTCTCTCTCTTTTTTCTTAAGAGACAAGATCTTTTTTTGCGGGGGGTGAGTATTCAAGACAGGGTTTCTCTGTGTAACAGTCCTGACTGTCCTGGACTGGCTTTGTAGATCAGACTGGCCTCAAACTCAGAGACAAGATCTTAAGCCTCAGTGGTGAGGCACGCCTTTAATCCCAACACTCAGGAGGCAGAGGCAGGTGAACCTCTGAGATCAAGGCCAGACTGGTCTACAGAGCGAGTTCCAGAACAGTCAGGGCTATACAGAGAAACCCTATTTTGAAAATAGAAAAAAAGAGCTGGGCATGGTGGCGCACGCCTGTAATCCCAGCACTTGGGAGGCAGAGGCAGGCAGATCACTGTGAGTTCAAGGATAGCCTGATTTACAAAGTGAGCCTAGGATAGCCAAGGCTACACAGAGAAACCCTGTCTTGAAAAACAAAATAAAACAATAAAATGACCTGTTATTATCCAAGTCTAATGACCTCAGTCTGACTTCCCAAACCCAAACCCACGGTGAAAGGAACCCTCAGCATACAGAGGTGGCTGCTATGTCAGGCCATAGTAGCGCATGCCTTTAACCCAGCACTGGGGAGGCAGAGGAAGGAGGATCTCTGGGTTAGAGGCCAGCCTGGTCTACAGAGCAAGTTCCAAAATAATAATAATAATAATAATAATAATAATAATAATAATAATAATAATAATAATAATAATAATAATAATAATAATAATAATAATAATAATAGAAGAAGAAGAGGAGGAAGAGAAAGGAACTCTGGGTAGAAAGAAAACTCCTAAAAGTTGTCCTCTGACCTCTATACAACATATGTGCACGCATGCACACACATACATAAAAAGTAAAATTAAAAAGAAAGAAAGACAGGGTTTACCCTAGAATTCTCTAGGTCACCCAGGCTGGCCTGGAAACTCACTGCCTTAAACTCCTGAGTGCTGGGATGACAGACATGTTACATCATACTTGGCCTTTTCTCATTTTTCACGTTTTAATTTTTCTATGTTGGGGTTCAAATCCCAGATCTTTCACATGCTAGGCAAGCACTCCACCACTAACCCACATCCTGACGCCTCCTTTTCTAAAAACAGTACACTCTCCTTTGACCCCAGGTTGCATGCAGCTAGGCTGGGCATCAGCTCACTGTGTGGCTGAGGATGGCCTTAAACTTCTCATCTTCCTGCCAAAGGAAAACGGAAGGGATTTGCACAGCTTTCCTCTCCATCTCACACCTTTACAAAGGGTACCAGCTGTATTTTACTCTGGGCCAATGACTCGTGGGACTCACCCTACAGCACCAGCCCCCAATTTAAATGATCCCAACCTCACCCACTGTGGCCATCAGTAGCAAAGAAACAGTATTAAAGCAGCGAAATGTGCTTTGTATTAGAATGCAGCGCACTAAGCCTTGAAAGCAGGCAGACTGTAAAATGAGGCGGCGCGCTACAGGAGCAGCAGAAAGAGCTTACTGATTTATAGTGCATGTTTCTCCACCGGCAGATCTCCTCACTCCTCAGAGCACAGGGAGCTGAGACTTCTGACTGAGACCAACATTTCAAAATTGGGAACTCTGAGAAGAGGGGAGAAAACAAGATGTCAGAAAACTTGTATTTTGATTCAAGGCCAAAGCTTGTCCTGCATTTCACCAGGAGCCATTCATGCTGGGATATGAGGATACAAACAGTTCAACACACACAGTAGATGGTTTGTACCCATCTATCACAGACTGGTGTGCTGGGGTCCTCTCTTATGTGGACGCTAAGAGATAGGAAATTGCAGTGATAATCACAGAATCAAAACACAAAAAATTAAAAATGTAATGTTACCTTCTTTTGAAGTATCACTTCAGGGGGAAAAAAAGACCTTTTGTTTCAAAATCCGGTTCTGAAGTATCTGATTATATTCAGAACAGTGAACACATCTTCAGTATACAGTCTGGTAAATTTCCATACCAAACATTGCCATGAAAAGCACTCAGATCAAAACAAACAGTATCAGAATTCCCTGTTCTAACAGGAGAAACACTTCTTCAAAGTTTATTTAGGATAAGCAATGGCGTCATTAACAGGAACAGAAAACACACTGGATAAAGGAAGTGAATGGAGTGGGAAAACTGTTAATGCTCCTATCAGGAAAGAACTAACAGAGACATGCAGGATTAAAAGGTCCCTCCTCAGCCAGGGAGTGGTGGCACACACCTTTAATCCCAGCACTCGGGAGATAGAGGCAGGCGTATCACAATGAGTTCGATGCCAGCCTGGTCTACGAAACAAGGCCAGGAGAGCCAAGGCTACACAGAGAAACCTGTCTTGAAAAACAAACAAACAAACAAAAATGTTCCCTCCTGCTAGTTACTAGCAGCAACACTGAGATTTCCTAAGTAGCCCACACTTGGAGACGAGGAAGAGTCTATCCCCTCCCTTCTCCTGAAAAGAGAGATGACCAGATACTGCACGTCTACTCATAACAGAACATAATATACCCTATGGTCTGCCAAAGCAACCAGACGTGAGTGAATCTGATCACATCTCTGGAGTCCTCTGTTAATTCTAGGAAATAAGAGTTACAGGAGTGCAATCAGAAAAGCCTGGACCGTAAGAAACTCTCAGGTCAATGGGCCTTCCAAAGGAGTCAAGGACAGCAGTGGCACATACCTTTAATCTCAACACTGAGGAGGCAAAGGCAGGCAGATCTCTGAGTTAGAGGCCAGCTTGGTCTACACAGTGAGTTCCAGGACAGCCAGGGCTACATAGAAACACACACACACACACACACACACACACACACACACACCTCACTCTGTATGTGTGTACCTGTGTGTACACATGCACCATGCACACATGTGGAGGTCAGAAGACAATTTGCAGGAGTTGGTCTCTCCTACCATGAGGGTCTTGGGGAGTCGTGCACACAGGCGGTCAGGCCTAGCAGCAAGTGCCTTACCTGCTGAGCCATCCTACAGGCCTGTGAAGTTTTATTTCCTGACCGAGGAGGTACTTACAGTCATCTGACTTACAACAATTCTCTAGATTTTATGTGTGTGTGGTTTTTCTATGTGAGTTTAATATTATAAACAAAAATGTACAAAGGATGACACGTTTGCCATTCCTGTCCTTGACTAGGGCATGCCACAACACCTTTACTCTTATTGTCAACCACAGAAGCCTTGCAGCCCTCACCTTGGTCACAGTACATCAGTAAATCCGGGTTGCTGAGCACAATCAGGGTGTCTCCGTCTTTCCTATGTGGCCGGTGATAGCGATAGTGCACAGGCAAGAAGGCTTGGAAGCAGTCGATGCACTGTGCATCTTGCCGGGCATAAATAAGAACTTCAGATTCTTTGGACAAATAGTTGGGGGCTTCTATATTAAAACTTTCTGATACCATCACTGCCTGTTGACAAAAAAACAAGTATTAGTCAAGAACCAAATACGAATGAAGAAAAATAAAAAAGACAAAAAGTAAACCCAGAGACTGCTATAGGCAGAAGCATCAACTGTATCCCTGTTGTCTGCTATTTCAATCCCCCTTTCATCCTTAATTGTATGTCAAAAACACAGGCTACGATCTATGAATAATAAAAGTAAACTAGAGAACAACTATTGACAAAAACCATTCAATTTGTGTTAAATTAAAATGACTGGAATCGCCAGCTGTGGTGGCATACACCTTTAATCCCAGCACTCGGGAGGCAGAGGCAGGCGGATCGCTGTGAATTTGAGGCCAGCCTGGTCTACAAAATGAGTCCTAGACAGCCAAGGCTACACAGAGACTACACAGAGAAACCCTGTCTCAAAAACCAAAAAAAAAAAAAAAAAAAAAGGTATCATCATGGTCATTTCCTGTTCCTTGGTGAAGTAAGATGGCAGTGTTAAGACAGAGCACCGCAGGCAGGAAGTCAAGCAAAGGTCAGCAACTTTCTAGAGTGGGCATATAATGGAGGTGTGAAAAATATCTTTATTTTGTGGTGTTGGGGCTCAAAACCAGGGCTTTTTACACTCTAGGCAAGGGATCTATCTACCACTGAGCAACCTTTAACCACCACCACCAACAAATTATTCTGTAGCTCTGTCTCTGTCTCTCTGGCACGTGCATACACACGCATACACACACACACACACATCCAGGGTATCTCATTGTTTAGCTGGATTCAAACTTACTCTGCAGCTCAGGCTTGCCTTGAACTTACAATTCTCCTGCCTCACTCCCTCCAAGTGCTAAAATTACAGGTATGCACCATCATTCCAAACCAGCAAATTATATTTAAAAAAAAAAAAAAAAAACTCCTAGAGATGGTTTCATAGATAAGAGGACTTCCCAAGCAAGTCTGACCACTTAACTTCGAACTCTGAAATATATGGTGGAAGGAGACAGCTGAGTCCAAAAGTTTCCCCCGGGCTAAAGATATGGCCCAGTAGTTAGAGCACGGGCTTCTCTACCTTGTAGACCACCGTTTGAACCCCAGCATCCATGTTGGATACTCACAAATGCCTGTAAACTCTAGTTCCAAAACATCTGACAACCTCTTCTTGACTCTGTGGACACCTACCACATGTGCACACACACTCTCACACACAAATATATAAAAATCAGTAATAAATATATAAACAAATCTTTTTAAAAGTTGTCCTCTGGTCTCTCCACACATGCCATGGAGACAAGGGGCTGGAGAGATGGCTCAGAGGTTAAGAGCACTGACTGTTCTCCCAGAGGTGAGTCCCATTCCCAGCAACCACATGGTGGCTCACAACCATCTATAATGGGATCTGATGCCCTCTTCTGGCATGTATATGTACATGTAGACCACTGTATACATAATAAACAAATAAATCTTAAATCTTTTTAAAAAAAAAAAAGAATCTGAGACAAGATTACTGTAAGTTCAAAGTTAGCCTGGGCTACATAGTGAACAAATTTCAGGCCAATCTAGACTAGCTGTGTCTCATAAAAAGGTATATATTCTATGTTAAAAGTAAAAATACAGAGATGTAGAAATTTGTTACACTGGAAATCTGTATATACAATCATAGCCCTGGCTCACCTGGAACTCTGTGTAAACTAGGCTGGCTTCTAACTCACAGAGATCACTTGCCTCCTGGGTGTCAGGGCTAAAGGCATGTGTTACCACAGCTGGCTACAGCTGCATTCAGATCTGTAGTCTATTGGGGAACAGAATTATTGCAGATATCATAAGCAAGGACAATTGGTGAAGTTATAGTGTATTTATTTAGCAAGACACACGGGGATTATATATGGAACATGTATATGGATGCATGCACACAAGTACACACACACACACACACACACACACACACACACACACACACACACA
>OU015745.1:85878454-85912507 GCA_907169655.1 Acomys percivali
CACACACACACACACACACACACACACACACACACACACACACACACTCATTCACCCTTTCCTTCCCTTTAGATTGTCTATGCAAAGCTCCAACACACCTCAGAGAAACCATTAATTAGCACTGTCACATACGTTGTCACAGCATGCATGGTCATCTTCCTATATGGCTGTAACTGCAAGGCTTGGTGCTTCTCACATGTTCTTTCTCTCTCACCCACAGGAATAACAGCCTACTAGCAAATGTCAGGGTTAGATACAGACCTATGAAGCACTAACCTCACAGGTGACCACATTAAACCACTGACGATTTGCCGAGCGTATCAACCACTACTTCAATGCTTTAATGGCCACAAGGGAGCGCATTACTTTAAAGCTCAATCTGTCTACTGTTAAAAGGGTATTTATTTTCATAAGTAGAAATTTTATGTACTGGCCTATAACACCAGCTGTTCTTGCTTATGATGTTGCAGTAATCCTGTTCCCTACTACAGATTTTCACATGTCAGAACGCAGCCATAGCCAGGTATAGCAACACAGGGCTTTAGGCCTGACACTCAGGAGGCAGAGGCATGTAGATGTCTGAGTTAGAAGCCAGCCTAGTCTATAGACTATATACTGATTTCCACTATAATCTTAATTTCCTGTCTTAAACTTTGGTTTCAGTCTTTTTTTAAAGAATTTATTTTTAATCGTAAGGACATGTGCATGACTGTGAGTGAGCACACGCATGGCAATGCAAGTATTCATGGAGGCCAGAGGCACCAAGTCCTCCAGGAGCCGGAGTTCACAGGCAGCTGTGAACTGTAGATGCTGGAAAGCGAAGGGCAGCAACCGCTGTTACCACCAAGCCATTTCTCAACCCCTTCATTTGCTCTTCTTAGAGAAGCCTAGCTGAGATCCTTTTGTCTGTGTGTGTGTGTGTGTGTGTGTGTGTGCAGCAAGCACGCACACATCAAGAGAATGTCCTCAGGTGTCCGTCCCTGCCTTCCAACTTCCTTGGGACACTGCTATGCTAGCCTAGCTGGCTTGAGAGCTTCTGGGGATCTCCTTCAATCTTCCTCTCTCTGTCTCCCTTCTCCCAGTAGAAGCACCGGGTGTACAGACGCTTCTTCCTCAGCACCTGGATTTTACCAGAGTTGTGGGGACTTGAACTCAGATCCTCATGCTTGATAGCAAGTGCTTTTACCCAGTGAGCCTTCTCTCCAGACCCTTACTTATTTACTTGGAATCTTTCTTCTTTCTTATATACTCACTTAGTGCTATGAATTTCATTTCTTTTTTAAATCTATGTGCATTGGTGTGAGGGTGTCAGATCTTGGAGTTACAGACAGTTGTGAACTGCCATGTGGGTGGTGGGAATTGAACCCGGGTCCTTTGGAAGAGCAGACAGTGCTCTTAACCACTGAGCCATCTCTCCAGCCCCATGAATTTCATTTTAAGTAGTTTTAGCAGCAACCTACTAACTGTGAGGGTGTATTTTCACTTTCCTTTAGTTCATTATTTTTTATTTTCCTTAGAAATATGTTATTAGTCCCCAAACACTTGAGGTCTTGAAGATGCCTAAAGGTGTAAAATGCTCATTAAGCACACTTAAGGACCTGGGTCCCAATTTCTAGACCCCACATAAAAGGCAGACACAGTCTGGCACAGCTGCTATGGGGCGGGAGGGAGGAGACAGGTGGATTCTGCTCAAACTGGCCAGCCAGTCTAACCAAACGCCACATGCTCAGGGTCAGTGAGGGACCCTCTGGTGGTCTGAATGCCCAGTTGGTGGCTATTTGGGAAGGATTAGGAGATGTGGCCCTGCTGAAGGAGGTGTGTCATGGGGAGGGGCAGGCTTTTAGGTCTCAAAGCCTCCACAACCCCCAGCATGCACCCTGCTGAAGGAGGTATGCAGGGGGGAGGCAGTGGGGGGAGGCCCCCCAGACCCCCACAGGCTTTTAGGTCTCAAAGCCTCTCTGCCTCAGGCCTCTGGGTGAGCTCTCAGCTGCTGCTCCAGTAGCCTGCATAGACTCTGGAACCGTAAATCCAATTAAACTTTCTTTTTTATAGCTGGACGTGGTGACACACGCCTGTAATCCCAGCACTCAGGAGGCAGAGGCAGGCGGATCGCTGTGAGTTCGAGGTCAGCCTGGTCTACAAAGTGAGTCCAGGACAGCCAAGGCTACACAGAGAGACCCTGTCTCGAAAAACAAAAACAAAAACAAGCTTCTTTTTTATGAGTTGTCTTAGTCACGGCGTTCTATCACAGCAATAGGAAAGTAACTAATATAGACCTAGATACAAAACATAAGATAGAGATGGGCCGGGGGCGCACATCCTACGTAAACCTGTGGCCTTCACACATGCACCTACAGGTACATGCACAAATGCAAGGACACCTGCACACTAAAAAGTAAAGCAAAAAGCCAGCGTGTCTTTCCCATTGACCAATTGAGCACTATTTATTAACCCTGCACCTTCTCAGAGGGTTATACACATGTGTACATTAACTTTCCTAGTCACTAACCTATGAACTATACCACCAAAAAGCATTTAACTACCCCAGGCTGGCTGGCTTAGTCCTGACAACTGTCGCTCATTTGTTGAATATGCCTATGCTATTGTAAAAAAGTGCTGTAAAAACTGTAACAAAAATTTAACTACAAAATGATTTTCTACCACTTAACCTTAATCCAAATCACAGCATTCCTATATTAATTTCTCTTTAAAATCTCCCTAATATGGTATGTACTCACTTACAAGTGGATTTTAGCCATATAGTACAGGATAATCATACTATAACTTAGAGACCCAAAGAAGATAAGTAACAAGGAGGACCCCAGGGAGGATGCTTGACTCTCACTAGAAGGGGAAATAGAACATACAGGGGAAGCATTTGAAGAGAGCTTGGAGGGAAATGAGGGCGGAGATCAGACCTGGGGAGATGCGGGGCAGGACAGAGGGCTGCAGAGAAAAGAGAAACCGTGGGTGGGGGCATCTCTGTGACGAGCTGGAGACCTGTGACAGGGTAGACTCCTGGGAGGATATGGGCTGACTCTAGCTGAGACTCCTAGAAGCAGTGGACATGGAGACTGAAAAGGCCACCCCCTAACTCAACAGGACTCCTAGGAGAGGGAAAGGAACACCAACCCATCTACAAAAACCTCAACCCAAAATTTACTCTGCCCACAAGATACGCAGGGATAAAAACAGAACAGAGATTAAGGGAATGTCCAACCGATGCTTGGCGCAACCTGAGACCCACCCCATGGGAGACCCATCCCTGACACTACTAACAATACTCTATTATGCATGCAGACGGGAGCCTAGCATAGCTGTCCTCTGAGAGGCTCCAACCAGCATGGGAATCAAAACAGATGCTCACAGCCAAACATTGGGCAGAGTGCTGGGAGTCTTGTGGAAGAGGGAAGGGAAGGACAGAAGGACCCAGAGGATAGGAGCTCCACAAGAAGACCAACAGAACAAACCAACCAGGGCCCAGGGGGCATTGTGGAGACTGAAACACCAACCAAGGCCCATGCATGGACTGGACCTAGGCCCCCTACACAGATGTAGCCAATGGGCAGCTCGGTCTTCATTTGGGTGCCCTAGTAAAGGGAGCAGGGCAGGGGCGTTTCTGACATGTAGCCTTTTTGATCACTTCCCACTGGTAGGACTGCTTTGCCAGGCTACAGAGGAAGAGGATGCACTCAGTCCTCATGAGACTTAATGTGCTGGAGTGGATTAGGGGGGTTGCTCCCCTTTTCTGAGGAGTAGGGGAGGGGGAACGGGGGGAAGAAGGAGGGAGAAGGAGAGGAGGGAGGGGACTAAGACTGGAATGTAAAGTGAATAAATAAATTAATTTTTAAAATTCCCCAATAGCTTACCTCTGTTATGTTTCTCTCTCGTAATGAAGCCAACTCATATGGATCCACAAAAAGTCCTGTTGGAATGTAATGTCTAATTAAGAGCCGGCAGGTCTGTAAGTCCTCGATGCTTTCTCCAAATTTCACTTTTATTAAAAGGTCTCTGTGAGACAAGAATATTTAAAGTAAATCTCTTCATTCAGTTATTAAATAAGATAAACATTACATCCATAATAGCATAGCACTATATTTCAAATTCATTTTCCAAAAGTAGACTATCATGTCAAATGAAACACACCACAAGAGATCACTCATTAAATGTTCCATAATGCATGCCATGTGCCATGACACAGCATTAGTGTAAAAACAGATGGAGACCAACGAAAAGGAATAAAATCCAAAAGGAATCACGCATATATTAATATTTCTGAGAACCAATATGGTTTCATGGGCAAAGCAGTGTCTTTCAACAGTAGTACTGACACTGGCTTCTATGTAGAAAAAGAATGATTATTTCATAAACATCTACAAAAATTAACTCAGGTCTGGAGAGGGTTTAGGGGTTAAGTGAGCACTGCGCTTGCAGAGCACCTGAGCTCAGTTCCAGCATCCACGGCAGGTGGCTCACCCACAGCCTGTAACTCTAGTCCCAAGGATCAGACTCCTCTCTTCAGGTACCTGCACTCATGTATGCATACCCACAGGTACACACATGCCTGCACTCACATACACAGGCCTACAGGTACACACATACCTGCACTCATGTACACATACCCACAGGTACACACACACCTGCACTCACATACACAGGCCTACAGGCACACACATACCTGCACTCATGTACATATACCCACAGGTACACACACAACTGCATTATTGTACATATGCCCACAGTTACACATATACCTGTGCTCATGTACACATACTGCCAGGTATACACACATGCACATACACTTTTTTTTTCTGAGACAAGGTTTCTGTTGGCATATAAGCGGCCTGCCCCCTAGGTTGCTTAGCTACCTCTGACATCATCAGCTGCCCACCACTAGGTGAGTGCCAGGGGGCCCAGGATAAAAGGACAAACCCACTTTGTGTCTCTGTCTCTCGCTCTCTCTCTTACTTTGCCTCTTACTCTCACGGCCCACTCAGGTCCCAATCCTCTCCATTTCCCTTCTCCCATCTCATTTTTAAATAATAACAGTTTCTCTGTGAAGCCCTGGCTGTCCTAGAACTCTCTCTGTAGACCAGGCTGGCCTTGGATTCACAGAGATCCAACTGCCTCTGCCTCCTGAGCGCTCAGATGAAAGGTGTGCACCACCAAGCCTGGCTAAAATATATCTTCTCTAAAAATTAGCTTAAAATAGGTTATAAACTGGGGAGGAGGGTACACACATATAATCTCAGCACTCAGGCCAATGCAGAAGTATTTCTGAAAGTTCTACGCTATTTGGTGAGACCTTATCTCAAAACAATGATATGAAATAAGATGTATAGTTGTCCCAGCTTTCTGTGCAGAGGCAAATTCTGGACTATAGTGCAGAGGAGGTCCAAGCACAGCATGGTGCTTTTGCTTGAGGAAACAGCAAGACAGGCTGCCAGAGACTGGAACAGCTGGGAGTCACAGAATTAAGTCCAGAAAGGAGCTTATAGTAAAAAATAAAATCAATAAAATAATCCAAATATGAACTCCTTGAATTTCTGCTGGATGCTAAGATGTAAATAAGATATAAGTCCAGAAGACTAAAAAAAGTGACCAAGGAGCTAAAAAGTAAAACATTTCAAAATGTCATGCCTGGACTCACAAAGTGATGTTAGGCAGGAACTGCAACAGCACACAGAGGAGGCTGCTTACCGGCTTGCCCCACACGGCTTGCACAGTTTGCTACCTTGAACAGCTGCTCAGAGGTGGCACCACCCACAGTGGGCTGGGCCCTCTCACATCAGTCATCAGTTAAGAAAACTTCCCCCACAGACTTGCCTACTGGCCAATCTGATGGAGGCATTTTCTCAATTGAAATTTCCTCCTCACATATGACCGCAGCTTGTGTTAACAAAAACAAAAAACAAAAAATACCCTTCTCAGCCCAAGAAGAAACACCTGGTAGTGGCTTTCTTGCTGATTGGATATAAAGGTAGCACTGGACAACAGTGTCAGCATTCCATCTGCTACTGAATTAATATTTTTTGAAAAGTAATCTTTTTAAAAGGCAAGATAATAATAAAAAATAAAAGCAAAATAAGCCAGGAATCATGGCTACACCTGTAATTCCAGCAGTCAGAAGGCTGAGTAGGGAGGATCACATAAATTCCAAGCCAGCTTGAGCTACACAGCAATACTTTTGTCTCAAGAAAGAAAACATAAATAGAATAAAAATGAAGACATATCAAATTAAATAAAATCACACACACACATATATGTACACAGTAAGCGACTTTTTCTCCATGGTTATTTTAAGGACGATCAAAAGTCGGAGGTTACTCTAATCTACATAGCAAGTCTGAGGACGGCCAGGACTTTATCTCAAAACAAACACAGAAACAAAAATGGAAACAAATTTTCCAGTTTATCTTTATTTCAACTATCATTTTTTTTTCTTGTACATTATGAGGCAGTATTTTAATATAAGTAGAAATCAATGGGCAGCTTACCTGTGGAAACCATCTTTCAAAAATTCTTGCCTCAAAATAATTTCAGAACATATGGCCCTTATACCTATAAAAATCAAGACATTAAAAATGAAAATAAGCACAGTAAAGGAAATCTTAAGTTAGAAAATTACTACTATAGTAGCCTTCACTTGCTAGAAAAATTTAACCAGCTAACAGCCCAAAAAAATGTAAGTGTAAGCAGTTTGAGCTCCGTATAAATCTGTTTTCAGTAATACATCACTGAGGTTGAGAATATCACCATGGGCGTTGCCTTGTCTGCTTCAGTTCCTAGTCCATCACTTATAGCTGTGTCTTTGCATTAGACCAGTCCTCTCTGTGGTTGTCTGAGGAATGGAATACATGTAGAAGCAAACAGACCACCACACATGAAGGACTTTGTTCATATGATGCCAAGACATCATACTAACTCACCAAACCATGTTAGATATATAGTGGCAACCTCTGTGTTACATCCAAGCCTACAAATCTTGGAAGATTGTACAATGGTGCCTTGTCAAGATGTTGGCCAAGTTTAAAAGGTGTGCACACGCGCGCGCGCGCGCGCGCGCACACACACACACACACACACACACACAGCAAGAAAACAAAAAGCAATTGAAGATTCAAAGAGTTCATTAACAAACTTGGAATAAACAGAACTCTTCCATAAATTGACTCCATGCATATTTTGGACTCAGTGACTAAAACTTCAAGACTAGCGGAGGTGACACACACCTTTGGTCCTAGCACTCAGTTTGGTCTACATACCAAGTTCTAAGACAGCAGGGGTGACACAGAGAGACCCTGTCTCAAAAATCAAAAATTAAGAAACAAAAAAACAAAAAGAAAAGATAGACTAAATACTCAGTAGCCAGGTACCTTGCTATAAAACGTTGACTTTCAGAAGTGTGTGGGAGGAGCATTAAAACAGCGTGAATCAGTATGATAAACCTATTACTCAGTAATGTGAAGAAACCATGTGAAGCCAGGAGAACAAATACTTGGACGATTTTTGAAGGCCCTACAAACAGTACAAAGGGGTGTCAACAGTTGCGGGGGCGGGGCGGGAGGGCCACATGTTGGGACTGATGAGCTGCCTGGAAGCTGCTTAGTGAGCTCCAGGGTTGCTGTTTTGGTAAGTCACTCAAGTTGGGGTGGACTTTCTGGTGATGCAGCTTCTTTTGGGTTATCCCTACCTCTCGTAGTAACCCCTCATCACATTCCTGTTAGTAACTCCAATTTTAAAAATGCACTGGTTCACCACACTGGACGCACCACCTCACCCTTTCTACACGCTATCTGGTTGGTCGTTCTTACACTTTTCGGGACGCGAAGGGTTCGCTGGCCTCTGAGCCAGCACATACCAGCTTCAAGGGTACCATAAGCATCCCAAGATGCTTCCTGGCTGTACTTGTTTAGTGCTTTAGCCACAGCTTGACAGTCCCACCTCGGAAAGACAAAGCCGGGCTCCGAAGCCCGGGATGGAACAAGGAGCAAAGATCACTGGGAGGGAAGGGACGCACGCGGCCTTTGTTGCTAACCTCCTCCGGCCTCAGGTACCCGAGACCCCGCGTGTGCTCCCCACCTCTGCCCGCTGTCCGTGCGCACCCCCTCAGCCCATAACCCTCTTACCACCGCCGAAGGGGGCGTCGCTGAACTTCGAGGCGAGCGCGCCGACTAGCCAAGCTGCCCAGAGGAGCAGCCAGGCCACGGCACCGGCAGCCAGGACGCCGGAGCGAGGACGCCCGGGAGGGGCGCGCGGGACGAGCTGGGGTCGCGGAAGAACTCTGAGCACAACGCGGGTCGCGCTCCTACCCGCCTCGGGGACCGAGCACCCCACGCGCAAGCGCCCCAGGATCCACGGTGCCCTAGCACTGGGAAGAGTCTCGGGAACTCCAGGTTCCCTAGAGGCCCGCCCCCGGCCCCGCCCCTCGCCTTCCCAGCCGGGGCGGGGCGAGAGGCTGCGCAAGCGCAGTCGCGTGCCCGGGCTGTTGCCTTGGGAACGACCCTGGACAAGGGCCCATGCTTAGCCTCTGAACCAGGCGAGCAGCCTTAGGCTCACACTCGCGGCGCTCAGGCCGGCCTCCTGTCAACAGCCGATGCGTTAAGGCTGCACCTCCTGCCTCTGAGTTCATCCCATGGTTACCCCTTTAGGCTATTGCTGTCGCCTCTTCCTGCAGCGTCAGGCTCCACCTCGCAGCAAAGTCGTTTGAAGTGCGCCTTTGTGCAATGCGGTTGGATGGAAACAACCCTCTCACGGATGTTCAGATCTGCGCCCCATGTACTTCTTCCAGGGTAAGAAGGTCGCCTTGCACTGATGAGGACTTGAGTAAGGAAAAAGTCGGGTCTGTGCTTTGGGAGTTCCGAACCCTCTTAGGTGTTGTGGGGAACACGGACATTGATCCCTGGCAGGAAAAGTATATCCGTCCAGGCAAAATTAGGTAAATGTGCTGTCATTCCTCCCAACTGCGGAATATGTTAGCAGACTGAGAGAGTGCTGGTGCTGACGGGCAGATCAGAAGGCTGTGAGGTCTCAGAGTGGGACGATAGCATAATACATAAAGCACTGCAAGCACACTATTAAGAAATAGGGACTCGGGAGGCAGAGGCAGGCGGATCGCTGTGAGTTCGAGGCCAGCCTGGTCTACAAAGTGAGTCCAGGACAGCCAAGGCTAACACAGAGAGACCCTGTCTCGAAAAACCAAAAAAAAAAAAAAAGAAAAAAAAAGAAAAGAAAAGAAATAGGGACAAAGAAGAGGGGAAAAAAACCAAAAAACAAATTGAAAACCAGGGCGGTGGTGGAGCACGCCTTTAATTCCATTAGACAGGCCCATCTCTGGTCTACAAAGTGAGTTTCAGGACAGCCAGGGCTACACAGAAACCCTGTCTCGAAACAACAACAACAATAATAAATTAAAAGGAAAACTCTATGGTCAAGACTCTACATTATTATCGATTCTATGCACTAGCCTGGCCATTAGCTTGTGCTTGTAGACCATATAGTGAGTTTAGTAGTATATTGTAGAATGCTTACTAATGTCACACTTTAGTGAAGTGAACTAGGAATGGTAGCTGTCGTCTGACTCAGACCCAGGGCAGAGCTCAGCAATATGAAAAGCAACTCTTTACTATGAGTAAACTCAGGGGAGTAAAAATTCACACATCCAACAGTAGGGGGTAAGAATACAGCTTATGATCCTGCATGGCAAATCTACTTGGCAACCATAAAATTTGCATTTTTAACTCAGGAAATCATAATGATATAAAATGTCTAAAAAAAAAAAAAGAATGGCTGGCAGGTGAATACGTCATGTTCTCTTCCTCTCCCTTTTGTCCACCTTTTCTTTCTTTCTTTCTCCCCCCGCCCCCTTTTTTTTTCTTTTGGTTTTTCAAGACAGGGTTTCTCTGTCCTGAACTGGCTTTGTAGACCAGTTTGGTCTCAAACTCAAAGAAATCCACCTGCCTCTGCCTCCCAAGTGCTGGGGTTAAAGGCGTGCACCACCACTGCCCTGCGTTTTGTTTTGTTTTGTTTTGTTTTGTTTTGTTTTTGAGACAGGGTTTCTCTGTGTAGCCTTGGCTGTCCTGGATTCACTTTGTAGACCAGGCTGGCCTCGAACTCACAGAGACCCACCTGCCTCTGCCTCCCTGAGTGCTGGGATTACAGGCGTGTGCTATCGCTCCTCTTGTCCTTATTTTTCTTATTTATTTATTTATTTATTTACTATGTATACAATGTCCTGCCTGCATGTACCCCTGCACACCAGAAGAGGGCTCCAGATCTCATTATAGATGGTTGTGAGCCACCATGTGGTTGCTGGGAATTGAACTCAGGACCATTTGGAAGAGCAGCCGGTGCTCTTAACCTCTGAGGCATCGAACAAACATAAATATTGTTTGTTTGTTTGTTTATTCATTCCTTTGGTTTCCTGGACTCAATTTGTAGACCAGGCTGCCCCGGAACTCACAGCAATCCACCTGCCTTCGCCTTCCTGAGTTAATTTCTTTTTTCTTTTTCTTGGTTTCTCGAGGCAGGATACCCTGGCTGTCCTGGATTGGCTTTGTAAACCAGGCTGGCCTCGAACTCATGGAGCTCCGCCTTACTGTGACTTTCTTAAGCAATATGCCCATAGTTGTTCTCTAACAGAACTAAGTTTATGAAGATATGCTACCTGACCTAAAAAATTTCAACGTTTGCAAATCACAGCTACATCTAAGCAACTCTTATAATTGAGTGTACATTACCACTGAGCATAGAGAAGGAAAAAGAGAGCAGAAGGAATTAATCTGAAAATATCTGTGTTTCTTTTTTCTTTTCTTTCTTTCTTTCTTTCTTTTTTTTTTTTTTGTTTTGTTTTGTTTGTTTTTTTTTTTTTTATTTTGGTTTTTGGAGACAGGGTTTCTCTGTGTAGCCTTGGCTGTCCTGGATTCACTTTGTAGACCAGGCTGGCCTCGAACTCACAGTGATCCACCTGCCTTTGCCTCCTGAGTGCTAGAATTAAAGGTGTGCGCCACCACGCCCAGCAATCTGTGTTTCTTATAACTGGAGAAATACTGTACTTAGACAAAGCACCTGAAATAAAAGCCACGTAAACAGTACTGTTTAATATCTGGAGAGGCTGCTTCTCCATCTTACCTACGTTTTGTCTGTAGGGGAACAGAGTTCTCAAGCAGCTGTCTTTGAACTCAGGGCAATCCTACTGCTTTGGCCTTCTGAGCTCTGGGGTTATAGACATAATAAGGCACTATGCCTGTTGAGATCTGCCACTTTAACTGTTCCTAACCTGGTGACACTTGCGTTGTTACTAGTCAGCTGGCTGGGATCATTTTGCTCTAACTGGATTGAAATCCTGAGTAGAGAAAGAGTTCCCGGGCCCTTGAGTGTCCATGACCTGGGCTTAACTAACAGCCTAGATGACTGTAATGCAAACACTGAGAAATAGGGACTTAGTGCCCCTGACCTAGAAGCCAGAGACATAAGGCTCTCCATGCCCAGGTTGCACCTGTTGCTCCCACATTTGGCAGCTCCTGTAATGCTCTATTTCCAGCAGCAGTGAGGGACAGCCCAGACATCTGCTAGAGTCGCAGTTCCTGGGGGCCTTGAGTGTTGAGACACTCCAGTCCTACCATGGTTAGTGTTATAGCTGTTGGGCCTAGGGTGTGAGAATCCTAAGCCCTTAAGGCCTAGAAGCCTCCTGAAGCTCTTAGCTTCCGCCACCTCTGGTCCCAGGCTTCAGCGTTGGCTACCTGCTCTCCAGAACCTTCGTGCTTTCTTGAGGTTGCAACTGCTACCGCCAGGGTGGAGGCTGCTACCAGTGGGCCAACTTTATCATGTTTTCTTTGTGTTGATAGCTCGGTCCAGTCTGCTAATACTAAAGAGCAAAAGTTAGTGTGTGGGGGGGTGCACTTGAAAAGCCTTTAATGCGTCTAATGTTGTAACCTATGATACCTGCTGTTGGGATATAAAATAAATAGAGACGTATCAGAATTGTTATGGAGATTTATTGTAGAAGGGGAGAGGGGAGAGAGGGAAGAGGGAGGGACAAAGAGAGAGACAGAAAGACAGACTGAATAAGGAGGGGGCCCCCTTTGGTCCTTTTTATATCTGGTGCCTCTGGCATACACCTGGTAGCTGTAGCCTGTGATGATGTCAGAGGTTGCTAAGCAACCTAGAGGCAGAACAGATTAGCTAACAGACTAGCAGATCTGCTCCTGAGCTAACACCCAGAGCAACACAAAGAGGGTGTAGCCCAGGTGACTCCAGAAGGGAGGTGCCAGATGGATGTAAGGCAAGGATGTTTGCACCAATCATGACACAACCCTCCATGCAAATGAATATTGTGCTCTGCACCCCAGACCTGCTGCTGAGCCATCAGGGTTACTAGGTGAAAAAGAGAAGAATTACTAATGCTCACTGGGGCCTGTGCAAGCTGGTGTGGCGTGCTCATTGATGGCTGTCTTCAGCTGCGGTCCTAGAGTATTCTCAGAGAAAAAGAAAGAAAGAGAGAAAGAAAGAAAGAAAGAAAGAAAGAAAGAAAGAAAGAAAGAAAGAAAGAAAGAAAATCTGAGTCTGGCCACTTACGAGGAAAGGCTGACAGTTCCCCACCCCAGGCTGCTAGGTGTAAGCTGGGCCTGTGAAACTGCTGCCCTGTGAGGTCTTCATGCTCACAGAAGGAAGCCTCAACACAAACGAACAATTCTAGTAACAGTTAATAGTACTTAACTTTTTCCTCAGAGCCCCAGGACAATATATAGGAACCTTAGCTTGTATTAATACACAGCATTAAATGAGTATTGCCCTTATTATGTTCCAGACCTGGCCTAAGAGCTTAGTGAAAACAGACACTCTTCTTCCCTTCCTAGGGCAAGGAGATTAACAGGGAATAGATGGTAGGTACAAACAACCTCTTTTTTTTGTTTTGTTTTGTTTTTTTGAGACAAGGTCTCTCTGTGTTAGCCTTGGCTGTCCTGGAGTCACTTTGTAGACCAGGCTGGCCTCGAACTCACAGCGATCTGCCTGCCTCTGCCTCCCGAGTGCTGGGATTACAGGCGTGCGCCACCACGCCCAGCTATTATGAGCCACCATGTGGTTGCTGGGAATTGAACTCAGGACCTTTGGAAGAACAGCCAGTGCTCTTAACCTCTGAGCCATCTCTCCAGCCTTGCAAACAATCTCTTGCTGAATGAAAGACTTCAGGGGGCCAGGCAGTGGGGCATATGCCGTAATTCCAGCAATTGGAAGGCCAGGCAGGCAGATCTCTGAATTTGAGTCCAGCCTGGTCTACAAAGCATGTTCCAGGACAACCAGCTCTATATGGAGAAACCCTGCCTTGAAAACCAAAAAATTTAAAAAAAAGAAAGAAAGAAAGAAATGATGGGGCTGGAGAGGTGGCTCAGTGGTTAAGAGCACTGTCTGCTCTTACAGAGGTCCTGAGTTCAATTCCCAGTAACCACATGGTGGCTCACAACCATCTATAATGTGATCTGATGCCCTCTTCTGGCAGATAGAGCACTCATATACATAAAAATAAATAAATATTTTTAAAAAGAAAAAATTAATAAATGGATAAATAAATAAAGCCAGAAAGTATGGGGCCAGTGTTCAATCTGGTCTAAGGGACCTCTCAGTGCAAAATGTTTTTTTTTTTAAGTGCTGGGGATTTCCATGGCTGGTAGAGTGCTTGCCTATCATGTATGAAGCTCTGGATTCCCTCTCTAACACCCCATAAGCCAAGCTTGGTAGCACATGCCTGTAATTCTAACACCAAGGACATAGGGACAGAGGTTCAGAAGTTCAAGGTCATCCTACATAACAAGTTCAAGGCCAGCCTGGACTATATGAGGTACTGTCTCAAAAAGGAAACAGTTCCAAAGCCCATAGTGCCTTGCTATTGATAAAGGGCGAATTAGAAGTCCTTTAACTGAAAAATGAAAACGATTCTATAGGCCAGCAGGTCAGTTCTTGGGTTCCCTTGAGCTTTGTGTGTGATCTCTGGTAAGAATGCAGCACGTTAAGGGTCCCAATTGATGTCGGGCGTGGTGGCGCACGCCTTTAATCCCAGCACTTGGGAGGCAGAGGCAGGCGGATCTCTGTGAGTTCGAGGCCAACCTGGTCTACAAAGTGGGTCCAGGACAGCCAAGGCTACACAGAGAAACCCTGTCTCAAAAAACAAAAAAAAAAAAAAAAAAGGGGGGGGGGTGGTCCGGATTGAATGGCGTTACCTAGCTCGTGTGTGAGAATGACCTACATCCCAATCAGAGATGCAAGGAGAGGCTAGCCTGGGCTGAGCTGAGCTTTCAAGGGGGCCCTCAAAGTCTTGACTGAGGGCTCGACCCCCATTAGCTGAGCATACAATTCTGGGGCTAGTCTATAGGCAGCCCACTGAGGAGAGCAGAGAGATGTATTCAATACCTACCTCAGTTTGATTGTCTTCTTTCAGGAAATCGTTGTAAGGCTATCCCATTTATGTCAAATTTCCTCCAGTGTACCCTGAATTATATTTGAAAATGAAATGCATTGCCAAGAAATGTGGAGTTAGGTTCCGGCCTCCAGCTGTGATCTTAATCTACGAGGATGAAAACCAGGGGAAGAGCCGCCAGCGCATCATGCCAGTGCGAAACTTCTCAAAGTTCTCAGGTACACCTCCTTTTATCTTGCCCCCCTCTGCCTTTTCTCAGTTGATTTGTACTTACGTCTATGTGTCTACAGGGACCAGAAAAGGGCATCAGACTCCCTATCGCTGTAGTTACAAGCCTGTGAGTTCCCTGATTGGGTTGCTGAGCTCGGGAACCCTGCAAGAACAGCAAGTGCTCCTTTCCATAGAGCCACCTCTCCAGCCCTCGCCTCCTGTCTCAAATATTCTCAACTCACTTAATATAAATAGCCTGGCATCAAGCCGGGCGTGGTGACACACGCCTGTAATCCCAGCCCTCAGGGAGGCAGAGGGAGGTGGATCTCTCTGAGTTCGAGGCCAGCCTGGTCTACAAAGCCAGTCCAGGACAGCCAAGGCTGCACAGAGAAACCCAAACAAAACAAAAACAAAAAAAGCCTGATATCACCAGGTATGGTGACATACACCTATAATTCAGGCAATTTAGGCAACTAAGGCAGGAAAATCGCAAATTTAAAATTAGTTTGGATAACTTGAGATAATTTGTTTAAAAAAACAAAACAAAACTGGGGAAGAATGCAGATCTGAGGTGGAGCACTCACCTAGCATGTGCAGGGCCTGGATCCAGTCCCCACTGAGCGAGAAAGAGGGGAAGGGAGGCAAGAAAGGAAGGAGAGAGACAGACAGACAGACAGACAGACAGACAGAGAAGAGTTTTTGTTTGTTTAAATGTTTTATTTAGGGGGTAGAAAGATAGTTCTTTCTGATTTGGCTTCCCTACTGCTGGGATGAACGTGCACCACCATACACAGCTTGTTATTAAGACAGGCTCTAGTTGAGTAGTCCAGGCTAGCCTCAAACATTCTATCTTCCCAACTCTTCCAAATGCCAAGATCACAGGCACGCATGTGTTGTGTGACAAACTTTTCCTAAGGTGACACAACATATTTGTATGTATTTATCCCACATAGTGAGCCCATGACAGACTGAAGTGTGGATACCACTGTAGTTCAGTTTGGTGAGCCGATGAGCTTTACTGAGGTTACTTACAGGAAGATGGGTGAGGGGTTACTTACAGGAGCAGAAATGACTCAAAGGCAGCTGCAGCACCAATGTCCACCCCAGCATGGGTGACAGCTCACAACGCTGGGAACCTGGAGCTCACTGCACAGCCTGCAGGCCGCTCAAGAGGATGGAGAGTGTCCTTTTTAGCTGACTCCGTGGGTCTCAGCCTCTTTCGGGCAGCTCTGCTGGCTTTGGTTTTTTTTTTTTTTTTTTTTTTTTTTTTTTTTTTTCAGGCTGCTTGGCTGGTCTCCAGAGTCTTTGTGAAGCTTGGCTGTTCTGAGAGTGACCCTCAGCAGTCTTTATCTTAAGGAGGCCAGGGCCTAGTGAATCTGGTCAGTTTTAGGGATTTCCTGGAGTTATTTCTGGCTGAAGGAACTTCCCAATAGGATGGAATGTTTTAATCTGAGGAAGAAAAAAAAAAAAAACCCAAACCTGCTACATAGCAACGTGACTACACCCCACCATTTATTATAAAAGAACAGATCTAAAGAATTGGCTAGTTTCACTAAAACCCCCTTTGGCCACCTGCCCAGCACAGAGCTCGTGGCCTCGGAACGTTGCTTACTGCAGTCCTTGTGGTAGTCCGTGATGGGAGTGACATGTGTCCGGTATGTGCTCTTCCCTCCCTCCCAGATTGCAGCAGAGCTGCTGAACAACTCAAGAACAACCCTCGGCACAGGACTTACCTGGAACAGGTGTCGCTGAAGCAGCTCGAGAGGCTGTTTGCTTTCCTACGAGGTCACTTGCAGGGCCAGAGCTTGGCAGAAACGCTGGACCAAACCCAGCGGGAAACAACCATTGACCCCGAGGAAGACCTGAACAAACTGGATGACAAGGAGCTCGCCAAGAGGAAAAGCATCATGGATGAACTCTTCGAGAAAAATCAGAAGAGGAAGGATGACCCCAGTTTCGTGTATGACGTTGAGGTTGAGTTCCCGCAGGATGAGCAGCTGCTGTCCTGCAGCTGGGACGCAGAGTCAGCCGACGAGTTCTGAGGCCTACCAGTCCATGTTTCCTCAAAGCACAAGGATCGTTCCAGAAAACCTGTAAACACTAATGTGCATGTAAACCAAGAGACTTTTATGTGCTTTGTAGGCCTATGAGGAACAGGAAAACAGGATAGGAATCTGCCTGTAGGGAGTTGGCAATCCAGAGGGGAGGCAGTTCAAAACTTGTAAGTAGACAGTTTAATACTATTACCCGTGAGAAAGACTGCAGCCGGGTTTTTGGATGAAGGCTGAAGAAGGCCGGAACCTGGGTTGCTGCCGCTAAACTGGGGGAGACTCAGCGGGCAGGGCCCGGGCTCGGCCCTGAAACGCTACAGATGTAGAAATCTAGATGAAGCAAAGGGGAAAGGGTGCAGTAAAGAAACAAGAGGTAAAAAATTCTTGAGAAAGAGTGAATAATGATAGTGTGACAAGATTTGAGTTAACGTGCGTTTATGATGTCTCTACATGTACTTAACTCTGGGTAGGCAAGAACACCTTAAAATGCCTCCCAGCAACAAGTGTGTGTAAGTGTGTGTGACAGAAGGCAGGTGATTCTACTCCTCCCTGATCAGGAAAGAGATTCTAAAGTTACTGCAAAACCCAGAACCACTTCCTGTGAAAGGCTGGTTTGTACAGTGGGAAGTTCACCCACAGTGAGTGGGCGAGCGACAGGTGCTGCCTGCGCAGACCTGTACATGAGGTTAGATTAGAGATCTCTGTCGAACAAGGCCACTATGTGCAGATGCGTTTGTTTGCTCTTACTAGAATATTATCTGATTGATAGAAATCGTATGTGTTCTACAAGGAAACTATTGCTCATTGAATAAATACGTGAATGTCAGGGTTAAGTCTTAGCAGTTTTTCTTCTTCCTTTTTTCTTTCCTTCAACCTGGTGTTTTGTTGGCCAGGGTTTGGGGTGCTGCAGGTTTGTGTAAGTTAGCAGACAAAGCAGTGTGCTCTATTATGACTTTTTTTTTTTCTAGACAGCCTTTCTCTGTGTAGCCCTGGCTGTCCTGGAACTCACTTTGTAGACCAGGCTGGCCTCGAACTCAGAGATCTGCCTGCCTCTGCCTCCCCAAGTGCTGGGATTATAGGCGTGCACCACCACGCCTATCTTTTGTTACGACATTTTTACACGCGCCTGTTTTACATAGCACCTGTTCCTGTTCCTCCCTTCCTACTGTGTCCCCTTGTCTTCCTCTGCTGATCCCCTTCCTCACAAGTCACCCCTTTCTGCTTTCATGTACCGTGTGTTCCAGCACTTCCTGTACGCCGTTAAAGTTCTTCCTCCCCTCTTATAGTGCTCTTCCTGGTCCCCGCCACACACTCATACTCATAAAAACCATAGAGAAAATGGAGTACTTGTCTTTCTGAACCTGGTTTATTTTGTATAGCGCGATGATTTCCATTTCTCCCCATTTCCTGTAAATACCATGATTTCATTTCTTCATGGCGTTGTGTATGTGTACAATTCCTTTACTGGTTAATCTCCTGATGGCTGTCTAGGCTGGTTGCATGTCCTAGCTGTGGTGAACAGAGCAGCAGTGAGCATGGATGTTGGAGTATGTCTGTCGTGTGTTGGCCTAGAGTCATTCGAGTCTCCACCCAGCAGTGGTTTAGCTGGGTCATTTGGTAGTTCTATTTTTAGATTTCTTTCTGAACCTTCTTACAGATTTCTATAGTGGCTATAGCAGTTTACACTCCTAGCACTAGTGCATAATGGTTTCTCTTTCCCTGCACACTCGAAAGCATGTGTTGCTATTTGCTTTCCTGGTACCCATTCTGACTGGGGTCAAAGGGAGTTTATATGCACTTCTCTGATGACTAAGAATGTGAGCACTTCTCAATTAGTTACTGGCCGGCCACTGGTATTTCCTCTTCTGAGAACTGTTTATTCAGCTTTTTGTTGGCCTTTTATTGATTGGATGATTTGGGGCTCGGTACTTAATTTTGTGAGTTCTTTATATAATCATCTATCTTATATAATCTGTCTTAGATTACATAAAGAACTCACAAAATCTTTCATAGATAAATAAACGATACATATAGTTTCAGTGGTATAATGTACAGTTGGCAAAGATTAGCTCATTCTTTTTAAAATTTGTTTGTACTAAACCAGGCATGGTGGTGCAAGCCTTTAATCCCAGCATTCAGGAGGCAAAGGCAGGTGGATCTCTGAGTTTGAGGCCATCTTGGTCTACAAAGAGAGTTCCAGGACATCCAGGGCCATACACAGAGAAACCACTATCTTAAAAAAAAAACAAACCCAATTGTTCTCTTAGCCACTGAGTCATCTCTAGCCCAACCATCCTCCTTTTTTGAGGTAGCATCTCACTCTACCTCAGGCTGTCATCAGTAGTCCTCATGTCTAAGCTTTCCAGGTGCTGGAAGCTGGGAACCACAACACCCACTATATTTTCATCATAAATAAAAGCAGGATGTAAGCTGGGCAGTGTGGCAGGGGCCATCCCAGCACTCAGGAGGCAGAGGCAGGTGATCTCTGAGTTCGAGGCCAGTCTGGTCTACACAGTGAGTTCTAGGACAGCAAGGGCTACACAGAGAAACCCTGTGGTTTTTTTCTTCTTTGGTTTTTCAAGACAGGGTTTCTCAGTGCAGCCTTGGCTGTCCTTGACTAGCTTTGTAGACTAGGTTGGCCTTGAACTCAGAGCTATCCACCTGCCTCTGCCTCCCAAGTGCTGGAATTACAGGCATGCACCACCATGCCTGGCTGAGAAACCCTGTCTTGAAAAACCAAAGAAGAAAAAAAGAAAGGAAAGCAGGATGTTTATTACTGCTAAAACAAAAAGTGGGGGAAAAAAACCCTACCATTCAAAGGGCAGTGTTTGTTTTTTAACTTATCAAAATGTACCTTTCACTTGGCAGCAGAAGAACGTAGGCAGTATGTTTAATAACTTGAGCAATGTGCCTTGGTTGACATCCATGGTGAGCCTTGCTCAGCCTCTAGACGCCTTTTAATAATCTTTTCAAGATGCTAGAATATCTGAGTTGGAGACATTCTTTACTCATTTCATCCAAATCATTTCAGGCACTGACAAGATGCCAAGCGCTATCCCCAGGAATCAAAACACAGAGGACAAGGCAGCTTACAGTTCAGTCAATAAAAATGTAGCATAAGCTCATAAGTGCCATGCAGATAGAGGGGGGTGACCTGAGGTCAGTCTTTAACTGTTGTCATTACCTACTGCAGAACCTGAAAGGTCAAGGAGGAAAAAGGAGGAGCCTATCAGAGCACTGTATGCAAATTACTGTTTCATATAACCAGGAAGCTATACAGCCAAGTCACATCTTACAGACATTTACGCACAATAAGCTTTGTGCTAAACTCCAACTTTATCCATGGGGTTTGGAATTCTTTCCCTCTGACTTCACTTCATTCACAAGGCTGAAAACTTGTCCCCCGACAGGGAAGGGACCAGCAGATCTGCCGCCCCTTCCAATCAGAGGCCTTCATCTGCCTACTGCTGAGCCTGTTGTCTCCTCCTGTGAGCTGCTTAGACAGCTGTATGCTTGGCCATCCCTGAGACTGGTGGCCTAAGAGCAACCTCAGTGAAGAGAATACTCCTCAGTTATGCTTGAGTAACAGTGAGTTTGTTTTTGTTTTTGTTTTTTTAAGATTTATTTATTTTACGTATATGAGCGCTCTATCTGCATGTCTGCCTGCACTCCAGAAGAGGGCACCAGATCCCATTACAGATGGCTGTGAGCCACCATGTGGTTGCTGGGAATTGAACGCAGGACCTCTGGAAGAGCAGTCAGTGCCCTAACTGCTGAGCCATCTCTCCAGCCCCCAACAGTTTTATTGTTAATTAAAATGCTTTCATTGTGGGAATGGAGATGAGCATGTGCCAGGTGCACTGGTGGGGGTCAGAGGACAACTCACAGGCGTCTGTGTTCTCCTTCCTTCCTCTTTGCGGATTTCATGGATCAAAGTCAAATCGGCTTGGCAGTGGGTCCCCTTCTCCACTACATCATCTCGCTTGTGCAGAAAATGTAGTAGCTGTTTTCAACTTGTTTCACATCTTCTGGGACTTTTGAGTACAAAACTCACTACTTTATCAAGACTCGACCTTCAAGCCTCTAACTCAACCACGCTAAGGGATTTCAGTCTTCAGAATGGTCAGACTCACAACACACATCACCAGCCCGGGGATTCTGATTCTGCAAGCCTGGGGTAGGACTGAAAACCTGAATTCTAACGGTCCCTCAAAATATACTTTGAGAACCACTGTGCTAGGCTTTTGTTCTTCAGTTTTGGAAACCCATAGTTTACTGTTGCAGGGTAATTGATTGTACTATAAACCCCGAGATTGTGTTATTACGGGGAGAAAAACAAACAAACAAAGTTACTAGTTGCCATGTGGCTCAGCCCTAGCACATGCCTTTAATCCAAGAGCTTGTGAATATTGTAAACAGAATTAAATAAAGTCAACCATAGATCAAGAGGCAGAGCAAGAAACTGTGACAGGGAACTGTGAACAGTGTCAGAGAAATAAAGGCTTTGCTTGACAAAGTTCCAGAGACCTCCAACTGTCCAGCATGATCTCTAGACACCTAGAACAGCTGTTGAGGCTTTGCTTGACAAAGTTCCAAAGATCTCTAGCTGATCACCACTGCCCTTAAATATTATTTAATGGCTAGGTGTAATTTTGCCTAAAACCTACTTTGAAGTCTACTTTTTCTCCTAAAACTGTCTTTCTGTTTCTCAGCCCTATTGAAATTCACACTGGGAAAACTTTTTCCCACAGAAAATGTTGAAAGACGGCATCTGGCCACAGGCTTGAGACAGTGAGAGAGTCTTGGCTCTGACTGTGATCAGCCAGACAGAAACTGTTTGAAACGAAAAAAAAACTTTGACATAACAGTACCTGGTTAGATATTGTTAGCTGTAGAAAACTAAAACTTGTTTCTTTTTTTTTCTCTGAGATAGGGTCTCTCTGTGTAGCCTTGGCTGTCCTGGATTCACTTTGTAGACCAGGCTGGCCTCGAACTCACAGTGATCCACCTGGCTCTGCCTCCTGAGTGCTGGGATTAAAGGCATGTGCCACTATGCCTAGCAAAAACTTGTTTCTTTAGAATCTGCTTTGAAAATAATAGAAGGTGGGCTTGGAACATCATGCTTTACAGATATTTCACAATAGAGGATGCCTTGGCAGTTAGCCTAGGCTTGGATAGCACACCTGTGGCTTTGGGACTGGAAGTAAGTCAATTTTTTTTTGTGTTAAAAATATTCAGTTTCAAGCTATGTTATTATGACAGTCATGTAAACACAATGGTTTTAGCCTGGGGGAAACTTATGATTAAACCTTCCTGAGTATTGTTTACGAAATAATAATCAGGCCATACTGACCATTGCTTGGATATTGATTGGTTTTTGCTGTATGCCTTATTGTAGGTTATACAGAACTGTTTGTGTTTCTTTGTTAGACTATTCTCTTGCTCTGCTGATTTTGTAATGCTGTATTGGTTGTAAAAGATGAGAAAAATCAGATGAAATCTGTAATGAAAAAAAATTGAACGTCACTTTAAATAAAGTACTGGAGTTGGGAGGAAGAAGGAGGAGGAAGAGGAAAAAAGAAGAAAAGAGGAAGAGGAGGAAGAGGAGGAAGAAGAAAAAAGGAGGAGCAGAACCACACATGCCTGGGTCTTAGTATTTCTTTTTCCCTCCATTCCTCGACTGCTCTTCAACAGCTGGTTCCTCTAGCTGGTTGTTCACCAACGGTTGGTTTCCCTTAACCAGCTGTTCACCGCCTGTTCAATTCTCCCTATGTTGGCTCCACCAAGACTTTCTCTTCTCTCCTCTAGTTCTCGAAGCTGGTCTGCAGGGATCTAGTCTCTAAATATTGAAAAAGTTTAGGCTTAACAGAAGTCCTGTTTGGAACAGTCTGAAATGCTGGACCAGTTGATATCAGCAGCTTTCCTTAAAGCTGTCCTGAGAGCAGGCTTTAATGAGCAGCAGTGAGGCTGGAACATGCAGGGTGTTGGAACGGTTGTGTCAGTGTTTTGTCGGATGATGAGTCCTGTCAGGTCTGATCCAGCACTGCCAGTGTCCTGTTCTTTTGTTCTGAAAATATGTAATTTCTCACAAGCATTATACAGTTCTAAAATTATAAATGTTTAAGATGTGAAGGAGTGCAGATCAATTAAAAATGGTTTTCTGCTTTTTTGTATAAGCAGAAGAAAGAGTATTTCTATTTAGTTCTGTTTTATGATAGATATCATATCTATTGGTGAATTGCAACTGGGAACTCTTCATAAAATAAAAAGGAGTCCACCAACATTTGCCTGTTGGCTTCTATTGCAAACACTTCCATACACAGAGAATAAATATTCTCTCTTTGAGAAACAAATCTGGGTATTTTGCGAGGTGTGGAGAACCTCATTCTCAGTCATTGCCAACCACCCTACGGTCATGAGGACACCCCCCCAGTGCTTGCTTCGGCAGCACATATGCTAAAATTGGGAGGACACCCCCCTCACAACGATGGATTGGATCCATTCAATGGCAGAGTCCTTTGCATGCTTACCCATGGAAGGAAAGGTATCACAGTGAAACTGGTACCTAGCTGAATTCCTTCATGACCACAATGTGGTAGCAAAGGGGCCTGTGCCTTCCTACACTGAGGAAATAGCACCAGACCAACCCCCAAAGATCATCAATTAGTTCGGTTTCTGGAGGGGGGTTATTGAGACAGTTTCTCTGTATAACAGAGCCCTGGCTGTCCTGGACACACTGTGTAGACCAGGCTGGCCTTGAACTGACTGAGACCCGCCTGCCTCTGCCTCCTGAGTGCTGGGATTAAAGGTGTGCACCACCAAGCTCAGCTCTCTAAAACTTTTCTTGAGGTATAAATATCTAAAAATCTATAAGATTATTATGTATATATAAACTTTCTGTCATGACACTAGTAGTCATACAGAGTACTAATTCTAGAAATAAGCTTCATCTAGCTTCTTGTATGTGTTTTCAGGTTTGAGTCTGAGGCAGGTAAATAGGACCAAAGTTTGTGTGCCTTGAATATACATAATAGATTGTTGTCCTCAAACCTTTCAGAGATCTGCTGAATATGGCTTGCGCACACCTTTAATCCCAGCACTTGGGAGGCAGAGGCTGGTGGATCGCTGTGAGTTCGAGGCCAGCCTGGTCTACAAATTGAGTCTAGGACAGCTAAGGGTACGCAGAGAGACCCTGTCTCAAAAAACAAACAAACAAAAAATAAAATAAAATAAAACGCTTACGTTTTCTACAATAAAGCATGACCATTCCTAACAGTAACCTTTGAAATTTCCACGAAGATGATGGGGCCCTGCAACAACAAACCCACCTGGATTGTGGTGTCACTAACCACTGGGAAAAACTGCCCCATGCCTCTTCTGCTGCCAGGTTCTGGGCAAACAGTGGACACCTTTGGGCTGCCTGCTGTGTTCTGCTTAGCCAGGATTGCCACTAAGCTGACAAACAGCACCCAAAGATCAGCTTCGGACTACAAACTGCTCAGGACATTCAAATTGCTGAGTTCATAGGAGACTGAGGTGAGCATTTTACAGAACTCTGAACTCAAAAATACTTAACCAAAGACTGCCAAATACAAGCAAGCTGGACATAGTGGAAAGCTTGGCGGAAATAGCTTCATTATTGTAAGTAGTTTCACTATGTTCAAGTTAAAACCTTTCCTTTTCATTTAGACAAAAAGGGGGAAATGTTGGAGGATATTTGATCACACTGTGAACCCTGAGATTGTGGTATTTACTGGGAAAAAAAACCTGTTTCTAGTTGTGGTGTGGCCCAGCTCTAGCACACACCTTTAATCCAAGATCTTTCTGTTTAAATATTGTAAACAGGATTAAATAAAGTTAACCATAGGTCAAGAGGCAGAGCAAGCAACCAGTCAACAGGAAGTGAACCTAGGATTATTAGGAATAAAAACAGGATACAGATGGTTATTGAACACATTTTCCAAGCTAATCTCAATCAATGCCATAGAGAGAGCCTGTGACATCAACCTGTCCTTAGGGCAGTATTTTTTATAGGAAAACCAAGTGTGGAAGATGAGGTGGAGAGGCAGCAATGCATTTTAAGTCCATGTTGGCTAACTAGGCAAAGTGTTATCAGCTGGACTTTAAGCTGAATGGTCCCAAGTGAGGTAAGTGAGGTGGTGGTTAGGGTTTTCCAGGGTACAGCCAGGCCGCAGAGATAACACAGGGGCAGCCAGAGTGCAGCCAAGTGTGGAGATAACAGAGCAGGGATCATGACACCATTGAGTCATGGTAAAAATTAAGGTTAACTTGACCCTCTGGCAGGGTTGGCTACTGTCAGCTATGAATGACAACTTCTAGGAAGCAGAGTTTTAAAATGTAGAACTTAATTTCACGTTATGAACAAAATGGAAGCTGAGTATGCTGACTATAAAAATGGCTGCAGCTATGTCATTTGCAGCTATATTACCAAGAGCAGGACCTAACATTGGGACATTCAGTTTGAGGGTTTTTTTGAGACTGTGTGGTAGAAGGAGAGATTTGCTTCTGGGACGTTGGCTGAGGAGGAAGGTCAGCCTGGCGCTTTCTCTCCCTCTCTGAGCTAGCCGGCTTCCACTCTCGCATCTGGCTTCCGAGTCTTCGCTGGTAAAATTGAACAATTGAGATTTTGATAAAAACAACAATCTACAATTCCCCTTTGTTCCTGTTAACTCTGCCATACCCCACTGTGGCTCTCTGCTTACGCAACACTCATAATAACTTAATTCTGTTAGAGCCAATTGGCTAATGGCCTTCCATTTAAATCTTTCCACAGCCACACCCTTGGACATTGCGGCTCGCTGCTTCCCCGTACACAGGCACTATGCATGCAGAAGACATTGCCACTAGAACAGTTCCACAGAGGGAAGGACTGATGTAGACTAAAGCAGCCAGGACCCTTTAAAAAGCGGACTAAGTTCAGCCGGGTCCTGGTGGTGCATGCCTTTAATCCCAGCACTCAGGCAGCAGAAGCAGGTGGGTCTCTGAGTTCAAAGCCAGCCTGGTCTACAGAGCAAGTCCAGGACAGCCAGGGCTACACAGAGAAACCTTATCTGGAAAACGAAAATAAGTGGACGAAGTTCAAGTTTATTCTCAAAGGGAAATGGGAAGAGGAAAGAACATTGCTGACATTGACACGGGAATCATGTTATTGGTGACCCCGGAAAGCAGGAGCCGGTGCCGGGATGGCAACACGTCGGTAAATTATTCCATGGGCTGGGCCTGTCTGCTGCCAGAACCACATAATTTGTAGGTACAACTAACTTGCACTAGAGCCTGAGTAATATTGATTTTTGTTATAGGAGATTATTGAGTTCTTTGGGGACACTCCCCCCCCGCCCCCGAAAGGCAGTGTGCAGCCACCAAGGGGATGGGTGTGTTTACCTAGGCCAGGGTAGTTCACATAACTTCTTCTTTCTATGGGGGGAAAAGAAAGCACCCCTGCAGGGTGCAGCAAGAACTGACCTGAGGAGGAAGCTTTGCTCAATAGGAAATGAGCTACAGTGGTAAAATGGGGAAGCGTCACTGTCCCCAGCTTGACAACTTTGAAAAGAACAAGTGAGAAGTGAACACGAATGGCAGGGGACCAATGGAAACTACCCGCGTAGCCACAGGGAAGACACTTGTGAAATCCATGGTGGAGCAGCTACAATGCGGCGTGCTGGATTAGCTAGCTAGCTTGCTTTCTTTTTCTTCCAGATTTATTTACTACATATACAGTGTTCTGCCTGCACGTAGGCCTGCATGCCAGAAGAGGGCGTCAGATCTCATTATAGATGACTGTGAGCCACCATGGGGTTGTTGGGAGTGTGCTCTTAACTGCTGAGCCATCTCTCCAGGCCCTGGATTAGCTTCGTTTCAGTTCCTGCGATAAAGTGTCCTTACAAAAGCAATTTAGGGGAGAGCTGATTCTTGCTCACAGTCTCAGGCTGCAGCTCATGATACCAGGGAGGTCCCAGAGGTAGGGGCTTGCTTGAAAGAGCTGCTCGGTCACATGATAACCAGGAGCGGGAGAGAACAAGTGTACGCATGCGTCTCGGCTCAGTCCTTTTCACTCTTTGTCTAGCTCCTAGCCGGTGAAAAGGTGCTGTCCACATTCAAGGGGAGTCCCCTCCCACACCTCAATTAAAAACAAACAAACAAACAAACAAGAAACAATCTTCACAGACTTGCTTGAGGGCCAACTTACTCTAGACATTCCTTCAGGCTCCCTTCCAGGGTGAGTCTAGATTGGGTCAAATTGGCGACGAGTAAAACTAAACATCACACCTTTAATTTTAGCACCCAGGAGGCAGAGGCAGGCGGATCTCAGTGAGTTCGAGGCCAGCCTGGTCTACAGAGCAAGTTCCAGGACAGCCAAAGTTACACAGAGAAACCCTGTCTCAAAAACAAACAAAGACCGACCCATCACATATCCACTTGGAGACCCTAGCAAAAGTAGGGAGTGCGAGAGTGGAGACCCGGAAAGAGCTTCAGGCTCCGTGCCTAAGTGAGAAAAGCAAATTGCCAGACAGAGAGCAGATTCTAAACCCTTTCCTACTCCCCCCACCCCGCCCGCACCCCTGGCTCCCACCCCGCCCCGCCCCACCCCGGACAAGCCCCAGCACAGGCAGCCAGCTGCTGAGGGACCGGGCCAGAGGTGGTTTTCGGCATTTAAACACAAGGACTTGGCTCCCGCCCCTTTTAAAAACTTAAATCCCATCTCTCGACTTCTCTGTTTTACTTCTTTCCCTTCGTTGTTTGTTTCCCTTTCCCACTCCAACTCCACACTCACACATTTTTTTTTTTTTGTTTTGTTTTGTTTTTCGAGACAGGGTTTCTCTGTGTAGCCTTGGCTGTACTGGACTCGCTTTGTAGACCAGGCTGGCCTTGAACTCACAACGATCCACCTGCCTCTGCCTCCTGAGTGCTGGGATTAAAGGCTTTCAAGAAGCAAACTGGCCTTCCACCGTGGCTGGAGCTGTAGTGGCCTTCCCTTGAGTTCACCTGAAAACCTGACCAACCAACCTGTCAAGCTCCTTTCAATTCCAGCACCTGACAGGGTTGGTGGAACTTCCACAACCCAATTGCTTTTCCCCTTAATTAAACTCAATTAACCAATTTCTGCTTTGCTCAATCTTGAAGTCATGCCCTGTTCTTTCGCCTGCCCATGTCCCCGTAGGCCTACTCATTTAAATGGCTGTTGGCTGGATTGTTTTGCACCTCTCCCAAGGCTTGGACTCTGATCACATCCCCTAATGACAGGAAGACGTGGGTATGCTCTGCAGATCCAAGTTCACTAAAGAATTAAAAATAAAAAAAGAGAGCAGCGGAACTGTCGTTCCTGTGAGTAGGTGGGCGGCTTCTGACACTTCCTGCAGGGTGTAGTGGACACTGGTGGACAGGAAGCACCGGGAGGCAAGAAAATTAACCATTCATTTCACTGTTTTCGGTTCGTGGTTTCCACATTAATATCCCTCATCTCTCAGCCTCCGCCTTGTCCAGGCAGTTCTACGCATCGCCACCAGGGGGCAGGAGTGTTCCGGTGGCAGGTCTTAACCTGCCAGGTTTGGCCTTTCTGTGTGATGGAATTCCTGGTACAGTTTGTTACACAGAAGAGACCTGGGCGTGGGTGAAGTGAACAGGAGGTAAATTAGCATTTGGTGAGCGTAGGCTCGATTTTCTTAACAACTATATTTTATCATGAACTTATTAAACAAGCCTACCTCCCTTACAATCCGACTAACCCAAACAAGAGGAAAAGGAGATTAAAGAACACAATAATGAAACCTTAAGGATATTAGTTCCAAGGAATGATTCTCCTGGCGTAGTCAACAGGATCTCAGCAAACCAGCAATCCCTCTCAAGTACATATAACGAGACCTTCAGACCCGCCAGGCACACAAATAATGACAGAGGCTTTTTAATATTTTAAAGCTCAAGTGTTTTAGCTGGGCGATTCCCAGCTAGCTTTCTAGCTTAATCCAACTAAATCTGGCGCTATGTCCCGCCACATGACTTGCTCTCTCTCTCCCTGTTCACGTTGGATCAGTTCATCTCTGCATCCCACTGGTGAGTCTCCTGCCTTTTCTTCTCCCAGACACACTTTCTTTCCCGGAAGTTCCTCCTTCCACTGCCTGCCCAGATATTGGCCATCAGCTCTTTATTACATCCAATAGGAAAGTGACAAGGACGAATGTTTACAAGATATAAGTTTACAAAATTTAAGACTGGTGATGTGCCATAAAAACAACAAATGCCAAGGTCCAGATAGCACTTACCTTATTTTTTGGACCATAAGATGCACTTTTCCCACCAAAAGTGGAGGGGAAATTAGCGTGTACCTTATGGTCCGATTGCTGTCTATCGGGCATCAACAAAGAGGTCACTTACCAATGCCTTCAGTGTGCCAACAGAGGAACGCATTAAGGGTTGAGGGTTAAGGGTTCAGGAAGAGACGTGGGCCTTATCGCTCTGAAATCCCTTCTCACACAGAGATTGGTCCTCCCCCTCCCCCCATCTTAGCTCGGTAAGCATTGAGCAGGGCCGGGGATGCAGTAAAATGTGTAGCAATCAGGAAGCTCTAGCTACCATTTGTCCCTCCTTGACTCCAATGGGACCACAGTGCTATGCAGACATCGTTACTGGGCATTGGGAGAAGACAGAAGGATTGAGAACGTGTGGTCCAAACGTCCTGGAGGGCTTCTGAAAAAAATCTGCTTTATTACTACTTGACCAGTTCAGAGCATGTATTAGTTAGCAACGCAACAAAAACATATTTAAAGAGGTGAAGACTCATTCTTGGGACTCTTACTAGCCAGTTGCAATCTCTCGATGTTTCAATCAACAAACCACTAAAAGTCTTTATGAGAGAAGAGTGGAACGAATGGATGGCTGCTGGGAATCATGATCTGACTCCAACAGGACAGATGAAGAGGCCCACTGTCACTCAAGTTTGTAAATGGGTTAAAACACCATGGTAGTCAGTGAAGGAGGAAATCGTACCATCATTCAAAAACTGACATTAGCAATGCCTTACATGGAACTGAAGATAATATCATATATGAAGATAACAAAGAAAGTGATACAAGTGATTATCAGCAACTGAGCTTCCTGCATTCTGACATTAGCAATGATGAGTGTTTTGGAGTTTCCAGAAAACTAGAAAAATGTGCTTCTTCTTCTTTTTCTTTTCTTTCGTTCTTTCTTTCTTTTTTTCCGAGACAGGGTTTCTCTGTGTAGCCTTGGCCATCCTGGACTCACTTTGTAGACCAGGCTGGCCTCGAACTCACAGTGATCCGCCTGCCTCTGCCTCCCAAGTACTGGGATTAAAGGCATCCACCACCACACCTGGCATGCTTGAGTCTCTAAGTCTTTCCTCCTGTTGATTTAGCACTGTTTAATATTACCATATTTTGTTATATTTTAATAAATATTTTATTATACTAGTACTAATTTGGTTCAGAATATTATTTTTCTTGTTGTACTGCTCTAAAAACTGGGTGCATCTTATGGTCAGGTGCATTATGGTCCGAAAAATATGGTAGCTCCATGCCAGCTTAGCAGTCAACAATTGAATATACAAAGACACACCTTCACACGATGTACCCCAACAAATGTAGGGAATTACAAGTGTGCAGCGCCTGTGATAATAGTTCTCCACGGTCCTGGGATGGAACCCAGGGCTTCATGCATGCCAGGCAAGTACCCTACCAACCGAGCCACAGCCCAGCCAAGGTTTTATCATTTCCAATCCTCCCTGCCCTGTCCTGAATATCAAAGACAGACGATTAACCACATCCACTACCCTTGACATTATGTCTTCCATGCCTCAAAGAAAGTGGCCAGCATTCCTGAGGCTGTCCCGTGGCCTCTACACCCACATGCCCACCTGTGCGTGCTCATCTTACCACACAAGAAAACAGGTTATTACTCGGAAGAAAAAAGCAGAGGAGGGTTTTGAGTTCAAGGTCACACTGGGCTATAGAGCAAAACCCAAGTAAACCTGGGCTATGGAGTGAGACCGCCTCAGAAAACAAAATAAGTGAGTAATTGAGATAATGTATTAAAGACATATTTAAAAAGTGAAAAAGACTTAAGCTGGGTGTGGTAGCACATGCCTTTAATCCCAAGCACTCTGGAGACAGAGGCAGATGGATCGCTGTGAGTTCGAGGCCACCCTGGCCTACAAAGCAAGTCTAGGACAGCCAAGGCTACACAGAGAAACTCTGTCTCGAAAATCAAAATAAAATAAAATAAAAGTGAAAAAGACTTGACCTGGGAGAAAAGATTCATAATATGTGTACTCAATGGAAGACTCATTCTCTGCACATATAAATAACTTACATAATCAATAAAATGACAACAAAAACCAATTTTTAAAAAACAAGCACCATAATATTTATTTCTTTATCTGTGTGAGTGTCTGCTGTATGAGCCCAGGTACTGAGAAGGTATGGGGTGCCTTGGAGCTGGAGTTCTGGGTGATTGTGAGCCTCTCATGTGGGTGTTAGGTGTCAAATTTGGGTCCTCTGGAAGATCAGCAAGTACACCTACACACTGTGCTCCTCTCCTGCTCCAGTGTGCGACTGAGCGTGGTGGCTGACACCTGTAGTCACAACACTTAGAGATCTGCTTGTCATTGTCTCCTGGGATTAAAGGCACATGCCACCACTGCCCAGAGTGTCCACATTCCAGCGGGACCACACAGACCTGCAAGGTCTTTGGATGCAATCCCTTGCCAGAACAGCCATATTCTGAATTAATTTTTTTCCTTTTCTTTTTTGGGTTTTTTGTTTATTTGTTTGTTTGTTTGTTTTGTTTTGTTGTTGCTGTTTAACAGAGGTTTTCTGTATGGCCTTGGCTGTCCTGGAACTCTCTCTGTAGACCAGGCTGGTCTTGAACTTGGAGAGCCGCCTGTCTCTGCCTCCTGAGTGCTGGGAATAAAGGTGTGTGCCAGCACATGTGGAGCATATGCGCTTTCTTTCATTCCCCTTAGCAGAGTCACATACTTTTCAGGTCTCTGGCAAACTCTTTGTGAGATTTGTTCCTAGATATTTAACCAGACTTTTTTTGTTTGTTTGTTTGATTTGGTTTGTTTTGACAAGATCTCTCTACATAGCCCTGGCTGTCCTGGAACTCATTATGTATATAGCATTCTGCCTACATGCACACCTGCAGGTCAGAAGAGGGCACCAGATCACATTACAGATGGCTGTGAGCCACCATGTGGTTGCTGGGAATTGAACTCAGGACCTCTGGAAGAGCAGGCAGTGCTCTTAACCTCTGAGCCATCTCTCCAGCCCTCAAAAAAAAAATTTTTTTGAAGATTTATTGAAGGGAGTAGAGGGGGAAGCGGGAGAGAGGAAAGAAAGGGAGGATACAAGGGATGGGCTAACAATTGAGATGTAATATGAATAAATTAATTAAAAAAAAGAAAAAAGAAAAAAAAAGATTTATTTATTTATTATGTATACAATGTTTTGTCTACATGTACACCTGCATGCCAGAAGACGGCACCAGATCTTGTTATAGGTGGTTGTGAGCCACCATGTGCTTGCTGCGGATTGAACTCAGGACCCTTGGAAGAACAACCAGTGCTCTTAACCTCTGAGCCATCACTCCAGGCCCCGGAACTCACTACATAGACACGTCTGGCCTCCAGCTCACAAAGATCTACCTGCCTCCGCCTCCTGAATACTGGCAATAAAGACAGGAACTACCAAGCCTGGCTTTTATTTATCAGTACTTAAAACATTATTTTACATGGCTTTTTGAACGGTTCCCTTGCTATTGATTACAGAAATGTATAGAAAAACAAGCTTTTCTATACTAACCTTCTGTCTAGAAACCTTATTAAATTCATGTACGGATTCTTACGATGGTTTGAATAGTTATGACCCCCATAGACTTACGATGGTTTGAATAGTTATGACCCCCATAGACTTATGTCTTTGAAATCTTGGCCCAAAGGGAATGGAACTATTAGGAGGTGTGGCCTTGCTGGAGAAAGTGTGGAGGTGGGTTTTGGGGTTCTTAAATATGCTCAAGCTATGCCCAGTCTGTTGCACAGACTCCTTGCTGCCTGTGGATCAAGATGTTCTCTCTGCTCCTCCAGCACCATGTCTGCCTGCGTGCTGCCGTGCTTCCTGCCATGATGAAAACGGACTAACCCTCGGAAACTGCAAGCCAGCCCCAATTAAATAGTTTCCTTTGTGAGAGTTGCTGAGGAGGCTGGCATGGTGGTACATGCCTTTAATCCCAGCAATTGGGAGGCAGAGGCAATTGGATCTCTGTGAGTTCAAGGCCAGCCTGGTTAAAAAGTGAGCCCAAGACAGCCAGGGCTTGTTTCACAGAGAAACCCTGTCTCAAAATACAGACAAACAAAACTGTTTCCAAGGTCATGATGTCTCTTCACCACACTGAAACCCTAACTGAGACAATTCTAACACTTTTTTGTTGATTGTTTCAGCAATCAACATTGTGTTACTATGAATGTTTCTGTCTCTTTCTTTCTCCTAAAACAGAGTGTTACTGTTGTTAGGATCTGGAAGGCACTAAAGGAAAGACCCCAGACTCAGATACTATGTAAGCAACGAAAAGTGTTTATTTCTGCAGAAGTCCAGCATGTGGGATCACCATTTAGACAAAATGGTAACCCAGAGGTGAGCTCTCAGGCTCTGCGGTGAGATCGCAGGCTCTTTTTAAAGGCATTCCATGGAATTCCAAGAAGGTTAAGCAATCTTTAACATGACTGGAGCATTCGAACTGAAAAAATGCAAGCAAATTTAGTGAGGGTCATGAGTTAATCATAAGACAACAGATTTCCAGAACGGCAGTAAATTATCCTTAAGCAATTAGACCAGCAGTAAACCAACGTTAAGCAAACGTAAGGTGGCTAAGCCATCTCTGATTGGCTGCCCATTTTCTGCAGTATTTCCAGTAACCACTCAGCTCGTTTCTGAGGAACGGAGGCTTAGGCCAGTTTATAACCAACAAGAAGCTGAAGCCTGTCAAGGAGTTACCTAGGCTCCTAGATCTAGTCTTTTTTTAGGGCCTCAAGGTTCTACAGGGGTCTTGTAAGACTGAGACCTCCAGAGAGATCTCTAGTCTATACCCGGAGGCCCCAGAGAGAAATAGAGTCCAATGTCGATGCAATACACACAGGAATTATATTGAGTCAGTGCGCATCAAGGTCTGACAAGCTCTTTCAAGCTGCCGACCCCTGAAAGCAGGCGCAAGTGCTTTTTATATCTTTTTTGTAAAAGCAGAATTTAGCAGGCTAGCTAGGACGGATAAGTACATTCCAGGGGTAGGGGTAGTGGAATATTTTTAGATACAGCTGGACCCTCAGCATAGGTTGGCTGGCCTTGAGTCAAGCTG